>OZ010714.1:28891353-29305288 GCA_963932345.1 Ophion ventricosus | reverse complement strand
CGATGTACAAGCGAAAAAAGCACCGCATGCTCTCAATAGTCCGGGACAAGTGCGTCCTCTTCGACCCCTGCACTTCCGATTTACTCGCGTCGTCAGGTTCCAATATTCTAAGCGCTCGTCGCTGCTGTCCGACAGTAATTCCTGAAAGAAACAAATAATTACGGGAGAGCTGCCTTTTTCAAATGCACATCAATTCTTCAAGTACCCGCATCTGGCGATAACCTGGGTATTTTTAATAGTCTAATGAAATCTTTCATTTACGTGCAGACAAATACAATGAATTGGATGGATTTTTTTTTTAGTTCATTTGTGGTCATTCCTCGTTTTTTCGAATCTAGCGCAAACAGATCTAGCGCAATCTGTTTGCGCTAGATCTGTTGTCTCTCGTAGAAATGTATATTACCTGAGAGCTGCGCTTGCCGGAACTTCTGCGCGAGACTACGTGGGACGGTGCGAGGGCGTCGAGTTCTTTGCGTTTCTTCATTTTCTTCGTCGGCGGACGAAGTGGCACTGTCACCGCGACCGAGTCCATTTCAAGAAGTACCAGTTTGGTTATTTATTTTTATTGCAAATTTTAATTAGCACGCACGCGCGTTCTTTGCGCTAACATGAAAACAACTCTTGAACTTTTTCTCAATTCCACCTCCAATATTCTCTGCCCTTTGAGTACGAACTTTCATTCATTCTGTATTATCGGCGTAGTTATAGGAGGCTGAGAAAATGTTTTATATCGTCAGCTCGATGCACTAAAAAAAAAAATTCCTGTATCATCTTCGAACGTTAAAATACAAATGAATATAATTGATGCTGTCACTGTATGAATATCGCATTTTTTAGTTCCGGTCCGTTTGTGGCGATTTTACCACCATCTCGTTTACTCGCAAACAATCCAAACGAAGAACGGTCTTTTCTTTTTCGTAAATTCACACGTGTGCACAATTTTAAATTATTGATTGTCCAGTCATATGAAAAAAGTAAAAAACTTCATGATTCCTCTCGTTGCGGTTTTTGGTTGTTACCTCCGCTAGAGCTGTTTTCGCACTCCTACGGAACTCACACCTCCTGGAAACGCAGATAATTCGTTTTTTGCCACACTTTGCCGTGTGGCGCACGGTCCAACGACACTCAAGCTCGATAGATTGTTCAAAATTAATTCGCCTGCTTTTTCCCCCCAACTCGTCTTACTGGCATTTCCGAGAGAAGAAGAATTCCAACAAACATAATCTTCCCTTCGATAATAAGAGCAAGGTGAAGACGACACGAGAAGACTGTGGTAAAAAATCCTACTTGCTACCGCAGTGTTCGCTAATGAGTGCGACATCGAACATTGCATCAAAACTACGTGCCTGTAAAATGTACAGACCTTTGGCAAATAAAAGCGGTGTTTCACGAGTTTGGGAGAAACCACAGTTTCATCGAGGCTAATTAGGAAACGGTCTGTGATATTGATTTTTGAAGGTTAATCGTATACATATGTCACAAACTAACTGTCCACTATAATACCTTACTACTACTATAATAAATGAGAAAGTGCCTTAGAATGTTACTGAACCACGTCCGAACGATGCAAAGGATCTATTTATCATCACAATCGACCAAGCGGTTGCCGTCGAGTGGGGCATAAAATCATAAAGTATCTCAGAAGTGCTCAAATCTGCATACGTCTTTCTTACACAAGAATCAATTTAATCCTGATCGATGGAGCAGTTCTCGTGTGATGCACGACAACTGCCGGGCAAATACGGTAAAAATACACAACGGGTCGAACAAAAATTTCGCATGTAAGTGTTGAATTGGTCGAAGCAACAAAGACGATGCTTTTTATTTTTATCCGAGAAGTCGCCGCCACAAGAAGTGGCGGCGACTTCTCGGATGAGTGACACTTCTTCTTGTTCGCTATTTCCAAGCAGAGGCTAATGAATTATAAAACCCGACGACGAAATCGAATTAACGTCAACAAAAAAAGGTGCGAATATGCGGATGCTTTCTAATAAATAAAATACATTGTTTATGCTTCGTCGTAGGAAAAGCTTCGTTTTGGTATACAAAAAATACCGATATTCTAATGAAAGTGTGTGCATGTAAATGTAGAAACTATTCCGGCGCGGGCGATATTGTTTCACACAAAGAGAACATAACAGAAAGATGGTTCAGAAAAAACGCAATTATACAAATTGGATACATGCTTGTTTTCCTTTCTTATCGTTCAACTTCGCTCACGAAGCTTCCTCCGCGAGAGAGCAACTATCGGAAGAAGCAACTCGCCCGTAGAGGAAACTTTGTGAGCAAAATACAATGATAAGGAAGGATTTGTACATCAGTTTTTAATCCGCACCATTTTTTTTTATTGTGAATACATGCGAACTCAAGAATCCTGGAAATTATTTACAAATACGCGTTGCACGACCGATTAACTACAAATACGCGTTGCACGACCGATTCGGAAAATAAAAATAGGTATTCGTAGGTAATACATTTCAAAGGTATAGCGAGTTTCTTATCAACCGACTACACCTGATAAGCCCATGAACGACCGTACGCCTCTCCTAACAATCAGCGTCCGCGCAACTTTTTTTTCTCTTTCTTCCTTTAGTTATCTGCGTGACAACGAAGAATATTCAACGCTCCAATCGTGTTCACTTACGGATGAACTATGGACAACCATACTTTTTTGGTGTTTCGAGATTACGTACCGACGGGAGGACTGTGAAGAATCCATTAAACAAGCAGAATTTGAAATTATAAATGTTGAAATTGGTATTCGATCTCACCGAAAAATCAAACTTTCTGGGAAAATTTTTGCTATGAAAACTGATCGTTTGACAAATGCAGACAATTAAAGTATCGGACTTCTTATAGATTCCGCAGTTGTAATAATATTAATATATTATATTTATAATCTACACTGAGCTCATAGCGGAATTATAATTGCTATGAGCGTAGATTAATCGCCGTAGTCGAACGCACTCGGGTCGTCGACCCGCTAAGGAAATCAGCACGCACCACGAAATTCGACAGATGGACGGTACGGAGCAAACAAATAAACAATTTCGTACGTCGGAGGTATATTCACGACAAAGTTCGACAAGATTTTTTGAAAATTACTAACCCCGCAAGATAATCAAGAAGTCATTTCGACTGTTTATACAACATAATGCTAAACGAACAAGAATAGTATATTTGTAAATTTTATTCAGAAAACGCCGGCTCAAGGATTTTCACGATACAAGGTGATGTAACGTTTTCGGGTGCGATAGAGCCGGTCTAGACTTTGGGAAAATTCTTTTGGGGGGTACACAAAAACTATATTGATTTCCACCAATCAATGTGATCATTGATAGATTATTTCCACTTGGTATTACAATTTTTGGTAATTATGCAGTTTGAGGACTTTGTCGAAAAACGACAGAAATCTTTTCCCGTCGTTTTTCGGAAAAGTCCTCAAACCGCATAATTACCCAATTTTTGAAAATAACAGCAAAATATAAGATTTTCACGTGGATCGATACTATAATAAAATGTTCGATGCCCACGATTTTGATTCAAGTATCAAAGTCTTTGGGAACAACATGAGAATATTTTTGGCCGGTTTTCCAGGTACCTATTGTTGTCGCAAATCGCAGAGGTTAAGAATTATCGGCGACGTACATCCTCACTCCGAGAATTGAATAATCCATACGAATGAGAACACGTATAGTCATACATCTTCGTGTAATAGCATAACGTCGAAAACGTTTTGACATTGCACCGCTCGAAACGAGATGCCCGTTCACCGACGAAGGGGGGAGGGGGGTGTACAATCGAAGAAACTGGCGCGCGATTCATCGCATGTATGTACAAGGACGGGCAATTAGTTATCTCTACGTATATTGCGCAAAACAAACTGTAGATGAATATACGTGTGGACAGAATGCTTCGAGCTGTACGGAAACGAAAAATATTCTTTCGGATAATTTCGTAACGATAGACCCGTAGTAACAGAACGACCAAAAAAGTAACAGAATTTATCAAATATATGTGTATTGTACGGAGGACTCTTTCAGACTTATTGCGCTGCTTGACCTTGACTTCGATAAGATACGGACACGAAAAGAAGCTCACACGAGTTTCCATTGCGGGGCCACGATCGCGATTGATATTACTCACATATAAAATTCTTTCTGATTATTCCGGCTGGTGAATATCAGGTAAATGTAGATAATTATAGCCGGGCTGACCCAGATAAACTGAAAACCGTCCATAAGTTACAGTAAAAAAAAAATTACCGAAGACATTTGTTCAAGCAATTCATTTGACCAAACTTTCCGAACCCTCGCATATTCTACCTCAACTTGAACAAAAAAAAAATTATATAATTTAATTTTTTGGAATGATGTAACCGTTTGAAATGTATTAATCAGATCCCTTTTTTAAGGCCTTACTAAGACGATAAGTTTGCAAAGTCAGGTTCGTGTTGGCTAGGCGTAGCTTAACTTACAATTTTCTCATGCCAACGAGACTCCTTGTAATTTATCCGATATACTGCTAGGATATCCATTCATATATATGCACAGAGCACACGCGCACACAACATAGGAATAGTAGGTCGCGTAATAAGAGACGAAAGAATGGCCAATGGTAGACTATTATTGCGTCTCCGTATTATATACGTATATGCATTGACAGAATTTATTTCTATTGACAGCGGGAAGATGAGTGTACATATATTTGCGTAAACTCATGACGTACGCGTCTAGCAAGAAGAGAATCTGAGGAACAATTGTCCTGTCTCAGGGCACGCGCGCACTGAAACAATTCACTTCTCATTTTTATTCTTTTCCTATACTTACATTTTCTTTCGTCCGTTTTCTATTTTTCAACTACGTTCGGTTTCAAGACAATGTCGCGGACACGTCAAGTACTGTCAAGGGTTGTGTGATCGAAAAAAACGAACGTATTCGCTAAGTACACGAACACACGTGTCGTGGAGCGCGCGATATAAATGTTGCCGAGATTTCTGAGAAACGTCCAGATGAGGAAATTTTAATTGCGTGATCGTAAAAAAAAATTTATCGTGAATTTAATGTTTTGCAGATTGGAGCGAATCGTCGTGAACATTAAAATGGTGGGAACAATCTTTTTCTCAAATATCGTTAAATTTTCGGATCTTTTTATGCCCAAGAAATTCACAAAGTTGCAAGTTTTTTCTTCGCTTCGAACTGCCTGCGTAATTATTTAATGATATAGCATTTTCCATTGTTGGATTGCAAGAAAAATTATAATTTTCATAAAAATAAATATTTTTTTTATTTATCTCGCAATATGTCATTTATTCAATATCGTCCAAATATTTATTCGCTTGTTATTGATCTCCGGCTCCGCAACGACGTGCCCATAAAAAGTTTCACAAATTTCCTCAGCCTAAGTAAACTTACGAGCGATATTAAAGTTAATTTGTCAGCAATATTAAAGAGAAATTTCGTTGTTTTTTATGTACGGGAACTTGGCAACCTCGTAGTATTTCGCGAGCTAAAAGGACTTCCGTATGTTGTCATAGGAAATTTCATAGGGAATATCGTAGAAAATGTGTGACGGAAATGGTTTGCACGGTTGATGCGAGTCAAATAATTATTCACGAGATAGGAATGATTGCTCGCACGAGTTCGATCGTGTATATATATCTCTCTCTCTCTCTCTCTCTCTCTCTCTCTCTGTCTCTCTTTCCACGCGCGCGCGCGAGCCTTGACAATCGTTGAATTTTTTTGCGCAAATGCCGGTACGGTTACATATAAATCGTGAAAAGTCCGTGATTCTACTTATTTCCTAGTGCGGCTGTCAATTTTTTCGTTTTATTTTGTTTTCTTAAACTTATTGGCCTGCGAACTTCATATTCACCATTAGAGAACTGGGCTATTAATTTCAGAATCCGTTATAGAACATTTCCCGTGTTATTAATGATTTTTTGCCGGTATGATTTATTTTTATTTTTTAGACACACGTTTCGACACTATTATAACAGAAGCCACCGCCTTCGCACAACTCGTGATTGTAACTGGGGAGTAAAAGAACAAACGACGTGTGTGCGCCAGTCTCGTCGAGCATGTACCTATACCCCGCTCACTCCCACTCTCGGCGCCTTTCACTGTTCCACCTCCGCCCTCCCGCACTCGCTCACTCCCTCTCTCTCTCTCTCGCGCTCTTTTCTTCCGCCTGAGCCGCCGAGATATCGACTGAAGGGGGTTTCTCTGTGGCGAGCAAAGCGCGACGACGGCGATGAGGATGAGGAAGAGGAGGCGGCGGCGGTGGTAGTGGGCGAAGGTGGACATACCGAGTCGATGAATAAAGGTTTTCTCGGCCACAGGGAAAACGACGCTTCCTTTGACCTATGACCGATCCACCAGCATTCGCGAGGATAATTTGTAGGATTTAAATATCATAAAAACCCTGAAAACGCACTTATTTCCATTACGTCCTGACGCCTGCCATTTCGGAACATCAACATATTTTTATTTGTAACGAAATGGAAGAATTTTGTCAAACCCGTAACTGCGGCACAACAAAAGAAGGGAAAATAACGCTCATGCTTTCTCCTTATTTTCAAAACACCGGAACATCTTGAATTCACCATTTTGTATTAGCAATAAATACGCCAGTAAAGAAGTGTCATCGATTCTTCGCATTTCCGGAGCAAACATCGGTCAAAATCATTTAAAGTTTTTGCGTACGAATACTAATTGTGAACATAACAACCGTTGCTTCTTAATGCAATGCCAAAACTTCATAATTTCGACGCTGCTGTAATTTACAATAATGGTTTATCAAATTCGTATTATTCCACGGGGAAAAACGATGATATATAGATTCGTTGTTACGACGTAATAAATGTGACGTGGCAAACTCCGATTCAGTCTATGTAGTTGTTTTTTTGTTGTTGGATATTTGATTTTTAAATGAGCAAAGAACGAAAGAAAAAAAGTAGATATATGTCGGCCGTTTACGCAGAGGGATTGAGGGTTGTAGCGAAGTAGTCGGACTTGAGCGCGACGTGGGGGGGAGTTTGCGAACGCGCGCCCCTTTGATCATTGATCTGTACAGATGCGCGGAGGTATGCGATATGTGCGAGGGCGCTACTTATTCCCGCGTACACGCGGGGAACGCTTGACTCGTTTTCAATCGGGGTACGTACCGTATCCGTCGTTAATGATATTATGCCGCCTATTGCACGCATAAAGATGCGCGATATATAATATTTCACTCGATTTATTAGTGGTCATTATCATTATCGTGATGGGAAACGGACCGGGAGATAAAAATCCTCAGACAATTTAATATGCCACTTTCTAAATGCAGTTATTGTAGAGCATACAACAACATTTGAAACAAATAGGAATCTATTTGTTTCAAATGTTTTTGTACGCTCTTGCAGGTTTTTATCACTGCATCCCTTGCACTTTTAGCATATACTGGTTACTTTGATATGTCCCGTTCCTCCGAGACTAGCCGGAGATATTCAACTGCTCTTCCCTAATGCATCACCGTATCTCAAGAGTATAGGAAAACTGTGCTAATATAGGCACTTATATTTCACTAGATTTCAATCATGTAATACTAATAAAATGCGATAAAATTTCTCTCCGTGTAGCGATCGGTATACAAGCTAGTGTGCCTGGCTAACCTATTCATCTGTCCTAATATCAGTCTAGATCAACGCCGCTCCATACAGGCGATAGCACGAGTCGTACATTGATCTACGTGTCTGCTAGTTCTGATCAATTTATAGCCATTCGAATTTTCATTGGGAAAACCTAATTATGGTTGTGCAAAGGCAATGAAGGGCACAAATGAAATATACATGTATACGAATGCATAAAATAACTGCGGTATTCATAGTTCTATATTTTATTATCGTGCGTGCATCGTTGTGGGCGGCACTTGTTCTCTCGGCATGATTTTTTCAATGGCATTTTCATGATGTCTTTAGTTACGAGATATACTTTCATTGAATTTTGTAATGTTTTTCAAACGAGATAATCATTTTGATATATCGATAAATATTTCTTACCGGACTGTATCCAGACATCCATTCTTCCAATTTCGCCGTACAAGACAGCGGCCAACCAGGACAAAGCTATCAGCCAAAAAATGATCAAAACAGCAGCCAACCAGAGAGAAGCTATACCACGGCACGAACGACTAGAACTGCAAGAATTACTCTGTTTTGTTCGCAGCCTGGCCCGTGGCCTCCTGCAAGTTTGTAGTAATAAATTACCTTCTATAATTTTATACTAATGTTCAAATGTTTTATTCGAACGAACAGTCGTTTCACTTTCTATATGATTTCTATTCCAATAATATTACAGTAAAGACTGACATATTAAAGTTACAATTAATTTTATTACTGCTTGCTGTACGATTCATCCAAATATTACATTTCAATATTTCAAGTATTTGTATACGATAAGTATGTAAAGTTTTTGGAAGAAAAGTTAAGCCGATCGAATCAGCACATATGATTATTAGCTAGAAGTCGTGATGCTCGATGCCATAAATGACACACAAACCGTTTAACTATTTTCTTTCTCGGTGTGAGCCCCAAATCCGATAAGTCACTTTCGCTCTTCGATAGCAAATCCAGAAGATTTATAAGCTCCTTTTCGTTCGTCTGTTCCATCTCAGCTTACGTACCATATCGCATCGTTCTCGTCATAATTTTTGCGATGGAAATGAACGTAAAAATTCGACTCCACGAAAGAAAGAACGCATGGACATAAAAACATAACCTTCAACGCGAAAGGACTCGCGCGCCAGAGATCGAATTGACTGGCTCGAAAAAATTAATCGAGGACCAATGAGGCGTGATGGGACGTGATTCCGATGCAATCTTCATCCGTTCTTCACGAATCCGTTTTGCCTCACGACATTTATGTTTTTGCCAGAGTTGACGAGCGTTGAGTTGCGAGTTGTCAGTGTTGGAGATTCGGTGGTAGTGTTGATCCCTAACGTTGTGTGGTTTGTCCCGCTTCTGGAGGTCGGTAAGGTAGGAAGGCAGATAAAGGAGTTAAGGCCATGTGTCACACGTCCAGTCGGTAAAAATCCTACTGCCAAGTTTTCTCCTAGACGGAACATATTTCGGGCAAAAGAAGAGAAAGCCGTTGTTCGTCGTTCAACAGAGCGGAACGTGTTTCTTTTCTTTTTTCTAAAAAATCAACCGTTTCAGAAATCATTGGGAATCTGCAAATCAGCTATCTCTCTCGCACTCATGGTCGCTCGGTCGGTGTGACACTTGGCCTTAATGTTTCGTCTCAGAGTTAGGATTCTGTAACTAGGTACTATATACTAGTATTGGCGATACTAGCCAATCGCATGGAGGATTACAGCAGAAAGGGCGTCTCTCATTGTCTGTCGCTAGCTAACGATAACGACAACTGTCGCTACTGAGTGAGTTATAACGATTTACAGAATTGCACTACTGTAGGGCTATTCTGTAACTCGTTATAACTCGGTAGCGATAGTTTTCGGTATCCTTAGCTAGCGCCAGCCAATGAGAGGCGCTAGCTAACGATACCGAACGATACCCTTTCTGCTGTAATCCTCCATGCGATTGGCTGTCGCTACGAGTTATAACGATTTACAGAATAGGCCTATTCTGGCTGCAGTTCAAATGTATGGATCGCTTTTTTGTTATGATTTTTCTAAAAAATAGTTAACTGTCAAACGATTTTAATGCGCTACCATACGCTACCAAACGACCACTAAACGATTCGTAAAAATAATTATTGAATGAAAGTGGGGGCGGGGGGAGGGGTGGGCTTAAGGATCGGTTTTTGTTACGGATTTAAAAAAAAACGGAAAACGACCAAGCGGTTGGTACAAAAACAAGTTCGAATAGTTAAAGGGTAGTGGCTAACGTCAGCGAGGTGTAGAAAAGCGGCGCTCCAAGCTATGTAACGCGTAGTTCCGTAACTCACCACGATCATACTGTGACGCTGCATTTAACTCTTGTCCTACCATCATTGAGTTCACGTTTCTTTCCTCGTTTCCTTTTCCGACGACTGGGTATGTGTAATCGCCCAAATTTACAGATATTTCTCCATAAAATCCGGCCAATCGTTTCTCTCCGGATAATGTTATAAAAACTTCATTGTAACTAAGGACGTTACTTTTTATTTGTCAATTTTAGCGTGCAATATTTTTTTTTCACGGGCCTTTATTAATTCGATCGTTTTACTCTGCACTCCTAACCTACAACGCGTCATGAGCCTACGGCAGTTGCATCCCCGTATTTCGTGAATAACACCGTAAATTTGTTTTTTGCAGTTTGACCGGGACATTCACAATGGCAAAGTCCAAGAACCACACGAATCATAATCAGAGTAAGTACTGTCTGATGTTGACAATATCCATTACCCCGAAAATGCTCTTGCCTTATTTGTTTTGATGTTTGTTTTCTTTTTGCTATTTTTTAGATAGGAAAGCTCATAGAAATGGAATCAAGAAGCCTACGCGTAAAAGGCACGAATCTACTCTCGGTGTATGTATTTGTTATAAAACATTACGCTATTAGTAAAAAATTTGATTGTCCATTTATTCATAGATGTATCGTTTTCCATTGTCTTATTATTATTATTATTATCGTTATTGCTGGTATTATTGCATACAAGTCACAAGTTTATTTTTTCCAAATACGTGTTTTAGATGGACCTCAAATTCCTGCGTAATCAACGATTCGCCAAGAAGCACAATTTGAAGCCACAGGCACAGTTGAAGAGGGCGTCAGAGCGCAAAGCTATTAAAGATGCTAAAAAATAGATCGTGATTTCATCGTCTATGATTAATTAATAAAAAAAAAAAACAAGAAAAAATCCATCTGCTGTTTCTCTTGATTAATCTGTGGCGTTCATCTAATCCAGGTCTAACTAGTCGTACTATATATAGATATGTATGGACTATTACTACATATGGTGTGACGTATATATATATATATATATATGTGTGTGTATATATATATGTACAATACTGGTAAAAAGTTTTCGATCACTACATATATGTATAGAATGTTCGTGAAATAAATAAAATGAATTATATTCTAATTTTGCTATTATCAAAGGTGATTAAAAATGTTGAAACTATCCAAAGTCGTGGAAAACTTTTGACCGGTAATGAATATGAATTGAAGTTTTATAGACCCGTTCGAACACAAGATCTTAATGGATATTGAGATCTTTTGTTCAACTGTGCTATTTGTGTGAAAATTCCGAAGTTTTTCGTGAATTGCGATGCTTTTGAAAGCAATGAAAAGACGACTGTTCGTATCTATCGAATGCGCGCACAACGAAAACTGACGTAAAGTTTCTTGTCATATTTTGAAAGTTGAAAGGTACCGTCGTACGTGAGGTCAGTCGTGCTCACACCTCGAAGCGTAGGATGAATAGATGTATATATTATATACGGGATTTGTAGAAGAATGTCTGTGTCAGTATGGCGACCGCCATAGTAACGGACGAATGTCATGTTCCCGAGAGAATCTTTTTGTTCAGCGGCAAAAGGAAGTCGGGAAAGGATTATATCGCGGATATTTTGTACAAAAGGTATTTTACGATTCGAGATGAGAAGCGACACGGAGAAGCTTTTATTGAAGCGAGTTTATACGAATTTAGAATCGGGTCTGATCGAAGCGTCGTTATCAAGATATCCGGCCCGATTAAGTGCCACTGGGCAAAAACGTTTAAACTCGATCTCGAAGAGTTACTGAGCGATCGCGACTACAAGGAAAAGTATCGTCACGAAATGGTCAGGTGGAGTGAGGACGTTCGAAAATTGGATTACGGGCATTTCTGTCGAGCTGCCATCGACATGTATAACGGTAAAACGATCGAATCTTACACTCTGATTAATCTTTCTGGCATTTGTTTACCCGGCATTTATGACGTTTTGTGCTACGCAGCAAAGGGCAAAAGAATTTGGATTGTCAGCGACATTCGCAGGAAAACGGACGTCCGATGGTTCAGGGAAAATTATGGGGACATATGTCGAACTATTAGGATCCATAGCAGTAACAAAATAAGAGAAAAGCGTGGTTGGACTTTTACCGAAGGTATTGTACGCAAAGGAATATTTATTTGTAATTTGCTAGATAATTTTATAGATTCCTATGTATTGATAACAAACATTTATTCCCCTTACTTTTAATCCATATAAATGGATGCATGTGATACATAATTATATATATCTTTATACGTATCTATAGCAATATCTCAAATATTCTCACAAATATATACTCATCGGATTCCTTTGGATCGTCCAGTGCAAAATCCAGTCTTTTTAGCATTGTTGCACAGCCATTCTTTTGTAAACCTGTATATTTTATAACTCTGACTCTACATTCTCAAATAATGTGCCTTTTCTTTCACGAATGGTGGATCGATAGAGAAAAAACAAATTGGAGTATATCCGCTTCAGATACAGTTAAGACAAAGAATGGGGTTGCTCAGTGTGAAACTAGAATTGAGATATCTCCTATATCTTTTAAACAACGATATTTATAGAGACAGATATTTCCCTATGTATTATATATGGATTCAATCTATCTGACACATTATATATTTTATTTTTATTTGTTAATACATAAGATTAATACAGATTAGTAGTAGTATTACATTCATTAATATTTATATATGGTTGTGGAGCCTATAAGTAGATCGATATTTAACAGGTGTTTCAGTGTTTTTCTGTTTGTCAACAGGTATCGATAACACAGAAACTGAGTGCGATCTTGACGAGGTGGAAGGTTGGGACTTGACAATCATCAATGAGGATGGCAACGACATCGAATCTATTTTGGGCTCTATAATGCACCTTGTATAGTGAGACAATAATGAAAAACCATTTGTTGTTCAAATAACATATCAAAGTAGATACAAGTCTACTTCTGGTACTGATAATTCATTGATATGTTGAATTTTTGGTAATGGTATTTTATAGTTATACAGAGTATTTTTTTATGCACAGCTGTGGGAAATACATTTCTATATTTACTATCAATATATATATGCGTATATTTCTTAAATTGGATTACCAAAGATAGTTCAATATGGGATTCGTTCAATACAGTCAAGGCATTAAATTATTAGACACTGGTCAGAAATGGAACGCTGTAAAAGTGACAATGTTGCAAATGTTTGCTCGATCGGTAAAAACTTGTTTGAGGGATGCTGACGACATGCATCGGTACGTCGGTCTCTCTCTTGTTCTTTCACTCAGATATCCGCCATTGTCGCTCTCCTCGAGGTTACTCGTGGGACACTAGGAAAACAGAGACTGCACGAAATATAAAATTCGATAGGAAAAAGAATAAAATGATATTTTCCGAAAAATGCGAAAAAACAGTTTTATAATTTTATCAAAAGTGTTGGGCAAGTGATATTGGAATGGAACTGATGATTAAAGGGTGTTTTACTGAACGTACAAAACACAGAAAGATACAGAATACCCACGAAATAAAAATAATTGATGCCAGAGGGAAGTTCTTTTCATTGAAAAGAACACAAAGCTCCAAATTTTTTTCAGAGCGATGGTACTGATAATATCATCTTTCGTAAAACGGTCTTCGAAAAATGAAGTAAACAATCACTATACATTTATTGAAGTACAATACACTCAACAAAATGTTATGTTTTCACAGAGTTAGCCAAGCCAGTATCTACTGGAAATTTAACAGACAGGAAACTGTATATGGTGCGGCGAAGAAGACAATTTATGCATCATTTCAAAGCTAACTTAAAAAAAATACTAGTTGTAAAATTGTCGGTATTTCCGTGTGTTATAATAACAAGAGAATATTGTTCAAATATTTATTATGTACAGAAAAGGTTACATAAAGGTCAGTTTTCTTGTAGGGTACAACACCCAGTAGTCGGCCCTGCTCCAATTGTCCGCCTCCTCCAGTTTTTAATGCTTAGGAATAGTGCTAAGAGCGTATATCTCATAAAAACAATACATTATAACGTTTTAGTTTCAGATTCTTCAAGACACACTTTTAATACGATGCTCTTTAAACCACCGAAAAAGACCACACTTTTGCGACTATTTTTTTTTTTGCACCGACGAAGGCTCGCGAGACAAGTATCAAGTTCACATTTATTCAGCGCGAGGTGTTATTTTATGAGATAACTTTGGCAAAAGATGTTTTTAACCATTTTCGGTCAGAAATTCATGAAAGAAATCATTTTCGTTAGAAAACAAATAGGTTTTATGCTGGCTTATTTCTGGGTTAAAGATTTTACATTTGAGATCTAATGGTCACTTGCTTCTGGCTGACTATTGGAGTTTTAGCTAATTGGTGGTTTCACCAGTAGTTGGCCACCTACGAATATAACCTGGTCGAGACGGCTGGCTTGTAAGTTTGATAGATGGATTACTCAGCCTATGAAGTACATATTATGAATATGAATGAATCTGAAGAAGAAATGGTCACCGGACACGGAAAACGACGACATGAAAAATATCGGCAGTATTGATTGTCCGTCGCGGTTTCATTTAAAATGTACAGAGTTTTCCGGAAAACTATAGGAAGACGTGAGAAATCTGCCTTTTACATACCAAAAAACTGCAATGCTATTGCAGCAGGCTAAGCATAAGTTCCCATAACGCTGACGGTCAGCGTTATGGGATCCAGCGCCGTGCCTAGGACTAGGGCAAAGGGGCAGTTGCCCCAGGCGCCGTGCCGCGAAGGCGACCAGCGGACTTGTGTAGATTTTTTTTTCTAAATAAAATAAAAAATTACAAAATTTTCAATGTACAAATTTAAATTAACAAATGATTCGTTGAAAAACCAATTCGTCGAAAATAATTCACCTAATGACAATTTGTCGTATGTTTGTGGTCAACAAGTAATAAGAAAAATAATTAGTTGAATTACAATTCGTTAAATGAATTCAGCGACAAAACCACCCAACACAACACAATTGCACCATCATATGAAAGAACGCAGCATCTACAGATGATGTTGTTTTGAGATAAATAGCCAAACGTATCTTTTTGATATTTCACTGCTCTGGGATGCAAATACCTATAACTTTCTGTACTAGTAGGATGGGCTAATTCTTATTTACTGTAAAAAAAAATAATATTAATTTTATAGATTGAAGAAGTTATGACGAGAAAAATGTAGTTGCCGCTATTAGAATTTGCATTTGAGTAAACTAACACTATGTCAATACTATCTAAAAGGCGGCATCTGCGTAGAAATTCCGAATTTAATTCGTTTATATCATAAATAAGCTAATTACAGAATTAATTTTCAATAAAACAAAATTAAGAATTGAAACAGGTTTATTGAGATCACAGATTAAGCATAATTTTTCATTAAGGGCGGGGTAAGGTTAATTCGGTGAAAAAAAGCATATTTTCAAGATTTTTTTCTGACGATACAGGTAATGCTAGTTTATTTAATTAATTTCCATATAATAATACATCTGAACTATATATATATATATATATATATATATAATCGAGTTTTATTTGCATGACTTTTAATACAAGTCTTTTACAAACATATATTTCTTCATACTCTCTATCTTAACCTATTTTTTTCTTCGCCTGCTCCTCCCCTTAACTCTTTCCATCTTTTTTATCTTTTTCTTGTTCTACTATTCAACTCCTTCACTCTCTCCTTCGCCTTCCACCTTACCCAATTTCTTACACCACTCCTCTATTTCCCGATAATACCCGCATATTCCTCTTTGTATCTTTCCCCTCAACATATTTATAATTTCTTCCTTTATCTCCAGCATATCTACTCCACGCACCCATTCATCCACGCTCTTTTTTGTCTTCTCAGATACTCGTTCCCATCCCTTTTCACATACCAACAGGTGCTCTATCGTCTTGCTCTCCTCTTTACATATCCTGCACCTCCAATCTTTTTCACCTTTCTTTCCCGCTCTTCCTAGGTTTCCACATCTCATTCTTGCCCACATTTCTTTGTCATTTCCTTTAATTCCCTATTCCGACCAATACTTCCATGGTCTTTCCTTCTTTTCAACTAGATACTTATATTTTTCATTAAATGTTGATTTTTAAATTTTTTCCTCTTCCATCTCTAAAATTTTCTTTTTTAAATTCTCTAGCCTTTCCTTAATTTTTGTATCTATTTCCTCCACTTCTCTTCCCTCCTGTATCATTATTATGAGTTCCTCAATTTCCATATCCCTCAAAACTCTCTCAAAATTTTTACCCCACTTTGATGGAGTTCCGTTTACGATTGCTCTTACTTCTTCTAATATACAGACTTTTGGCCATCTCACCTCCTCCATCCTGAGCACCTCCTTTATATACCTCAACGCCCTTGCCCTTATTAAATACTCCATGGTCGGTACTCCTAGCTCCCTTCTCCATATATAATTTGGCGTACAACATCTGTACAATATTTTCCTAAATTTTCATTGCAAAATATTGATAAATAAGCCGTTGGCAGCAAATCTCCGCAGGCGCCTCGAAAAAAGTTGTTTTGCGGTGTACGCTTTAACTCGTCACTGGATCATCTGAAACAAAAAAATCAAGATGCGTTTATTAGGTGAGATGTTTCTCGAGGTAACGCTGCCGAGATTTTTTATCGATTTTTTTATTTTCGGTAGCCCTTGGAAGTGAAAAATGCGATTTTCGCTTAAAAAATCGGCAAATTTGTTATTGTAAGATAAAAAATAATTATAAAAAAAAAACTCGGCAGCGTTACCTGGTGATTTATGTGTAGAAATAGTGTACAAAATTTTAAAAGAATCGGTGCATTAGATTTTGAGTTACAGCGTACACCGACTTCGAAAATGACAAGTTTCAGAAAAACGCTTTAAAGTTTCGCACACTAAAAAATCCAAAATAAAACTCGATAATTCTATTATACTCACACAGAGTCGTCGATGCCAGGTCCATAAAGTACAGAGCTTTCATCTAGAATGTCTAAAGCATCTTTTTGTACTTGCTACGTAAAATTCTTTCTTCTTTACTGTCATGGGCAGCTTGTTCCTCCGCACTGCTAATTCGCAAATGGTCAACTGTGCGCGCCCATACATGAGAACTCGGTCCTGCACCGATCTGCATATCTTGCATAAAGGCCAACAAAGTAAAACAGCTTTCATTAAATGTACATGCTGCTACATGAGCTGCAATTTCCACAATGGTTGAGGTACCACTCATTGATTTTGGACAAATTTTCTAAATAAACTGTTTGAGACTCTCATTGTTGTTTTGACTAAATCCTCCAAGACATCGCTGCAAAAGTGCGTCCTTGCTTAAATCCTCATAAATCAGTTTGATGGCTTTCAAAACATCACTGCAGGGCATTTGCAGCTGTAGCTTTTTGCCATTCACACCATGAGTTTTCGCCGCTCGGGCATTTCTCGTGCTGCGGATTCTCGTCTGTTGAGCTGTAGTGGTAATAAGTTGCCCAAATGGCATTTTTCATTTTCTCTACAGAATCGTGATTGCGTCGAATAGCCAGACCATAGTATACAGTTAGTTTGTCAATCATTTTAGCAGTAAGCTTGCCTTTGCCAAAAAGGCTTTTTCTTCTTACTATTTTTCCGGTCTTGGTTTCTGTATCGACTACACTTGTTTTTACTATTCCACGCAGACGAGTTCCCATTCGCGTTTGCACATGGCCTATACATTCTTTTTTGTTTATCACAAAATCCTCACCATAGGGTTTATCATTTACAACGCCACTGTAAGTTTTCGAGTCACCGTCTCCAATATAGTTGCGAAATTTCACTCCGAGATTTTTTAACGAACGTTGAAACATCTCTATAATTGCTGCTACTTCCATGTTTCCAGATGGTCCAATGTGATTGGCTTTGCATTTTCCGCTATTCACATGCTCTTCATGCAACGCTTCATACTCTGCAGTATCTAATTTGCTCTCCGAATATGGTGAAAATTTGTGCAGTGGGTGACTGCAAGGGAGGATGCGCTGCGGTTAAATCAGAAAGGGAGCTGCGTGGAGTGCGACAACTTGCACTATTCAAGGTGCATTTTCGAGCACACGGCCGTTCGTCTATCAATTTTATGCCATCTGAGCAAATTGTGCGAAATCCTAAAGAGCTGGTTAGGAAATCCGTGGGTATTGACAATCACGTTCTGCCATACCGGCGGCAACGGTGCGTCATTCCGTTTTAAGGCCATGTGTCACACGTCCAGTCGGTAAAAATCCGGTGTGACACTTGGCCTTAAGGCCTTAAGGCCAAGTGTCACACCGACCGAGCGGCCATGAGTGCGAGAGAGATAGCTGATTTGCAGATTCCCAATGATTTCTAAAACGGTTGATTTTTGGGAAAAAAGAAAAGAAACACGTTCCGCTCTGTTGAAAGACGAACAACGGCTTTCTCGTCTTTTGCCCGAAATATGATCCGTCTAGGAGAAAACTTGGCAGTAGGATTTTTACCGACTGGACGTCTGACACATGGCCTTAAAGCCCATTCTACAATAAGTCGGTTGTCGGCGTCGGATGGCGCGCGCATGCGCTTCTGCGATGTTTACGCCAACTTTAAAGGCCCCTCTACACTACTCGCGAAGTTAATCGAAGTTGGGCGAGGACGAGAGTGTAGGGGTGCGTTCCACTTAACGCCCGCGACCACGACCGCAAGATTTTCCGTTCCACTAGCTCGCACAAGCTTGCAAGCGCCACAGGCGAAAGTATAAGTAGAACGCATTGTGGGCGACCCGAAGCCCGAATGGAACGCCAGACACCATAAACATGGCTGCCATCGAGTCGAGTGAGTCGACGTCGACGACTCCAAATTTCAGTGTCAGTGAAATTGTAACTATGTTGGTGATGCGTCGAAAAAGATTGTACGAGTCTGAAAGTTCATCGAGTTCCAATTCGGATGACGAGTGGGAAATAGCTCTGCGAGAGAGAAGAAAGCGAAAACTTCGGCCACGAATTATAGGTTACCACGATGTTGTCCGTCGTTATGCGGAGCATGAATTCAAAAGCCATTTCAGGTTTGCTCCAACTTATGTTTTTCTTAGTTTTTAATGTCATTGTGAATATATAATATAATACATTATATATTTTCAAGTGCATTAACAGGGGAAAACATCGTAATGAAAAAAAAAAAAAACATATGAGCTTTCTTTTTCACTGTTTGGAGAATGTCGAAGGCTACATTTGAAAACATCCTTGAAGTCATTGGTGACGATTTGACCAGGAAAGTCAAAGGCTACAATCCCTTCTCATCAACAATTGATGATAGCGCTATGGAAAATGGCTACTACGGATACATACAGGTGAAAAAGTCCTATTTAAAACTTAGAATGCGTGTGAAAGGTTGACATGACCGCACAACATTTTTAACGAAGCTTCATCATAGATGGTTATGGTTTTCGGAAAAAATAAAGCGTTGAGTCCTGCAAAATGCATTGATGCAGAACTTAATGCTCCTCTTTTGTTAAAAATATCATTGATATCTGAGAATGACGAGTCCAACAATTTTAGCTATTTTTCTCGCACTCCTGGGTCACATGGTACACCTTTCACATGTTCTTAATAGCATTAAATTATATTTATCAAAGATTTCTTGTCGAATGTCAGCTTCATTGTAAAGTACATAAACGATTAACTCTGCTTTATTATAGATCGATCTGTGATCGCTACAACGTGGGGAGAGCCACGGCTGTTAGAGCTGTGAGAAGAGTCACGCATGCTCTGTTTTCAAGATGTACCAGATTCATTCAATGGCCCAGTGGCGATCGAGCTGCAAGCGTTATGCGAGGCTTTGAAATAGCCAGTGGATTGCCAGGAGTCATCGGAGCCATTGACGGCACACACATTCGTACTCATGCTCCAAAAGTGAACCCAGCAGATTATATAAACCGCAAAGGGTACCATTCAATTCAATTGCAGGTACGTACATATTATATTGAGTCACAATAAAGCTATATTATGAATTTTTGTCCAATATTTTCATTGGCCTTGCAGTCAAGTATGTCAAAAAAAATATTCAGTTTTCTTGTCGACGTTTCGATTCATCGCGAGGGCCTTCATCGGGTTAAATTTATTCTCTTTTCCGTTTTATATACTATGTTGCTCGTTGTTACATTTGGTCTTTTTTTCATAATGCTTGTTGGTGTTTTTGAGGTACGTCATCGTGCTTGCATTATCGTTAATGTTCTTTTATTTAAATTCAATAGAGATAATTAAAGAACTGTCCAAAAAAATTAACGATAATATAAGAAACGCGAGGACATAACCTCGAAAACGCCAACAAGCCATATATGAAACAAGAGATCGAATGTAACAACGAACAATGTAAAACGGAAAAAAGAAAAATGTAACCTGATGAGGGCGCTCACCAAAGGTTGAAACGTCGACAAAAAACTTAATATTTTTTGCCTACACACCCGACTGCAAGGCCGAAGAAAACATTGGATACAATTTATGATTGACGGTCGAAATAAAACGAATCTAAAAAACATTTGAATATTAGCATTCATCGATGGTCACATTTATTTTCAGCTAGTGTGTGATTACAGAACTTTAATCACGCATTGCTACACTGGACATCCTGGTTCTGTTCATGACCAAAGAGTTTTTCGACAGTCAGAAGTGGCAGATTATTTAAATGACGCAAACAAGTTTCCTGCCTACACCCATATCCTAGGGGATGCCGCATATGAGCTACATGAACACCTGCTGACTCCCTTCCGGGACAATGGGCATTTAACGGCGAGGCAAAACAATTATAACTACTGCCACTCAGCAGCCAGAGTTACCGTAGAAAGATGTATCGGCTTATTGAAAGGACGCATGAGAAGTTTATTGGATCGCTTACCAATGTCAAGGGTAGACTTGACGGCAGAGTATATTTTAGCATGTTGCGTGGTTCACAATATTTGCACACTACGAGGAGATGAATTTCTCGTTATCACGATTCCTTCGCGTTCAGAAGAATATGTTGCACGTAACAATGTCTCTGATCAGCAAATACGGAATGCAGAAATTGATAAGAGAAATTCAATTATGAATAATTTGCAGCACTAAAACAAAGTGCGGAACCTCGAGAAAGCAATTTGCAAGTTGTAACTTGCAGCTTTTTTCGACATGCCAGTGCTGTTCATCGGAAATATTGTATTATAATGTATTGTAATAATTGTAAAATAAAAAGTTTCGTAATAATAATAACAATTCTGAATAATTGGTTTGAGAGGGTAGTTTCTACAGAAATCATTTCTCCAGAGTCGTTTCTACAGTTCGGTTCTACAGAAAAATAGTCGTTGTAGGTACGTATCAACAGAAATGAACCACGTCGGTTCGTTTCTACATGATTATTTTTCTGCAGAAACGTACCTACACGATTATTTTTCTATACAAACGTAATTACGCGATCATTTTTCTGATGAAACGTACCTACGCGATTACTTTTCTGTAAAATCGAACCATGTAGAATAATTTCTCTGTAGAAACGATTTGTGTTGAAACGGTCCTGTCGTATTGGTTTCTTTTCATCTAACCGTTGAAATAATTAGCGTTGTAATCAACGTTTAAGATCAGGATTGTGTAGTGACGATAATAAAAATAACAACAACGGCCGCTTTTAATACTTTTAAGGGTTTTTTTCTTTATTGTTTCTCGGCAATTTTCTCGAGAAGAGATAGGGTTCTCTCAGGATGATTCGTTTGGCAAGTAGTGACGTGGCAGCCGATGGTCTTCGTGCGGACGTTTCTAAAATATAACCAAAACAATAGAATTAATGCAAGGTGAATCTGCCAACCGTGAAATAATGATAAGTGAAAGATTCGTGACTTACCATTGATAGCACATCCACTATCTGTTCTGGTGGCACTGCTTTCGTCGGTGTTTGTGACGCTTAATCCCGACGATGATGCAATTGCCACCGGACTGCACCATGCCTTTTGCAAAAAATGTCGTCCATGATCTACAAAAATGGATATGATGGCTATTACAAAAGTTCTTGATCTGTTTAGAAATCAAACTCACTTATTTTTCATTCAATTTTTTACAAACCGTAAAGAACTGCCATGTTGTTCCCCGATTTGTTATTGTGGTCCTTAATTCCTTTATATGTTTTTTTGAGGCTGCAAAGTTTAGCCGCGTACTGTGGCCCAGTTAACGTGTGCCCCTTTTCGCCCATTTTGTTGGTAATGTTCGCCCAAATTTTTTTATGCGACTGTTTGCCATCTGCGAATTTGTCTTCCGCTATGCGAAAATGCTCCAACAGCAACAACCCACATCCGTTACTCCAGCGGTATAAAGTTCACTGGCACTGCAAAAGTCTGCCTGCTTTCCCCTTCGTCTTGAATTGCACTGGTCGTTGTTGCACTTTCTTCTTCATCGTATTCCTCGATAGCACTCTCATTGTCTTCCTGCTGCTTTTCTCGGTGGTTTCTGGCGTGGTTCTCCTGCTCTCGGTTTTTCAACGCGTTGTTCAATACTTGTTCAGCAAAAGCTGCATCTGAGTGCAGAAAACATTGGTAGTAAGTAAATTAATATACAAAACGTTTTTGGAGGTTATGTCGAACAAAAAAATTAAATCGACTACATTTTCATGAAGTACCAAAAGTATGAATTACCATTATAAGCGCGATCGGCGTCTTCTTTGGATAATACCACTTCTATTAACAACTCGTTGTCATTATTGTAAAATGGTACCCTCTCCAATGTTAAAAATATTTTGGGATGCTTCGAATGTAAACTCTACTGATCAACAATGCGCAATAGCAGGATTTTGAATTTTCGTAACCTCGTAACCCACTATGCCGTCGTTATGCGCATGCGCTCATATTACCGACCACGGCGACCCACGATGAACGGCGGGCGTCGTGGGCTCGATGTGGTCGCGATCTATGACGTCATCTATGACGTTTCGACCACGCCACTGCGACCGCGGTCGTTATGTGGAACACGTTTGCGAGCGCTGCGGGCGTTAAGTGGAACGCGCCCTAGAGAGGCACTTCGTGCTTCTTCGCCTCGCTTTGCTTCGCTTCGGGCGACTTCCGATCGATGTCGGTATTTTGGGCCGAGTCAAAGGACCGAAGTCGCGAGCACGAGTTCTCGCGAAGTTAAGCCACGGGTTCTCGCGAAGTTGAGCGAGTAGTGTGGTGACGCTCCTCGTACTCGGCTAGCTTCGGCGAGTACTTCGGCGAGGAACTTCGAACGAGTAGTGTAGAGGGGCCATTACGCCAACCGACATCGCAGAAGCGCATGCGCGCGCATCCGACGCCGACAGAACTTTACGCCAACCGACATCGCAGAAGCGCATGCGCGCGACATCCGATGCCGACAACCGACTTATTGTAGAACGGGCTTAAAGGCCCCTCTACACTACTCGCGAAGTTAATCGAAGTTGGGCGAGGATGAGAGTGTAGAGAGGCACTTCGTGCTTCTTCGCCTCGCTTTGCTTCGCTTCGGGCGACTTCCGATCGGTGTCGGTATTTTGGGCCGAGTCAAAGGGCCAAAGTCGCGAGCACGAATTCTCGCGAAGTTAAGCGACGGGTTCTCGCGAAGTTGAGCGAGTAGTGTGCTGACGCTCCTCGTACTCGGCTAGCTTGGCGAGTACTTCGGCGAGGAACTTCGAACGAGTAGTGTAGAGGGGCCTTAAGGCTGGTTCTACAATAAGTCGCTTGTCGGTATCGGATGTCGGGCGCATGCGCTTTTACGTTGTCGGTTATCGTAACAAACTGTCGTTATCGTAGCCGGAGTTGACCAACTCTCAACATTTTCCGACTTGCGACAAGCAACTGATTATTATTTCTTTTCTCAAAAATGGATGTGAGCGAATTAATCATCAATTTGGTGCGTGAAAATGAGTGCCTCTACTCAAAAACAAATTGGGATTATAAAAATGTGGCGAAAAAAAAAACGTGTGTACCAATCGATCAGCCAAAAATTGAGATCCGAGAGTGGTATCGAAAGTTCAGGTTAGTTTTGTTCCAAATCGTTTGTATTATTGAAGCGAGAACAAATTTTTCTCCGTTAATTTCAACTTACCTATATGTTTTTGTTTTAGCTGAAAATATCGAGAAACGATGTAGAACGGGCTTTAAAGCCCGTTCTACAATAAGTCTGTTGTCGGCGTCGGATGTCGAGCGCATGCGCTTCTTACGACGGCGGCAGAACTTTACGCCAACCGACATCGCAGAAGCGCATGCGCGCGACATCCGACGCCGACAACCGACTTAAGCCCGTTCTACAATAAGTCGGTTGTCGGGGTCGGATGTCGCGCGCATGCGCTTCTGCGATGTCGGTTGGCGTAAAGTTGACGTAAACATCGCAGAGGCGCATGCGCGCGACATCCGACACCGTCAACCGACTTATTGTAGAACGGGCTTTATTGTAGAACGGGCTTAAGTAAAAAAAGCTTAGACCACAAAAGGCCCACACGTCGCCTATCAAATATGACCGTCGTTTCAAGATTCGTATGTAAGAGACCGTGGGGTTGAACGATGCATCAAGGCACGATACGTAGCCTACATTTTATTAACTTTTGTTTTCCGTTAAACGGTATTTTTACTCGAATATTATAGGGTTAAATGGTTTTTCGGCGCAGATGTTGTAAGGTTAAATGAATTTTCAATTGAACGGGCATCTTCCGAAACTCATAAAAATATGAGCTTGGATTTCAAATAAAGCCGATTTTCTTTACACGTTACTCATTTTCGCAACACGATCAATGGACTTTTGGATACAGTTGCGTGCAAATTTTCTGAGTGGTGATAGATTCCAGCTGGGCGCGGGGGTAAGAGCTCATTTATATATATGTATATACACGCGTGTATACACCTGAGCATACAAAACTGAGAATTTTCCCGCGCATCTGTATGTATGTATATCCACTTGCCCGCGCCGAATGCGCGATAAAAGCGCGTGCTAGAATCCTTGCGCAGCGCGTCGACCGCGACTCGGCCAAAGTGGTCCGTGAGGGGAGGGCAAGATAGAAAAAAAACGATGTTTCGCTGCCGCTGCAAAAAAGAAAAATGTGTACTACCAACCGTTCGTGACCAAGAGACTCATCTCCTCGATGTGTAATTCGTATAAAGAGCAGTGTGTTACAAGCGCCTCTACGACACAGATGAAATTAGCGATTTGAAACAATTGGTCGTGTAATCGCGAGTTTCGGGTATTGGTGTGTAAACACGAATGTACAATAATGTTATAAGCGTTCGGTGTGTAATTGATGATGGGTGCCTCTTTGGCTTGGGCCGCTCTCCTCTGTCGTATTGCTCTCGAACCAAACAAGATGGCCGCTCCGCCCGCGATTCTGTTTATTTTCCCTCGTTATACACTTCTGAATAATTCTTTCCTTTTTGCGTCTCTGTCTTCCGTACAACGATTGCACCACGCTTCATGTTGCTTGTTCAGCCTCTTGAAAAATCACGCGATTTTTCGGCGATCAACACTATTCCAATAATTATCCGACGACCGGTGAAAGAGCGCGCGCGGGTTTCGCGAATAAATTGTTTCCGGAATCTTCGCGAAATTAGCCTCGTTGCGTTGTTTTTTGTCCGTAAGCGATAAAGAATGTCCATTAGCCTCGAGGCTTGGATATTTTTTGGTGGTTTTTAGGCGTAAATTAATATTGTATTTCATGAGTTGGCGGTATCCGGGCAACGAGCGGCCAGTACTATAATAGCCTCTTGTTCCCTTCGGTTCTTTTTTTTTTTCTCGTCGGGACGTATTGAAAATTCATCGTCATTTATACGCATCGATATTATTATTGTTGTTTCTGCTATCTTCGACATTTTTGTCATACTGCCTTTTGTTTACAGAACGAACGAAATGTCCAGTTCGTTCGTCGTAGCATCGCACGCAAGTGATCTAAAGAAAGATGATACCCTTATCATAGTGGTAAACGATGATGGTACGATTTCGGTCGATCAGGAAACGTTACAAAACTTGATAAGTGAGTAAAATTTGTTTATGTAGAAATTGAGTTATTTGAAGAAAAGTGAGCAGTGGCCCGTTTCTTCTTTTCAATATCAAAGAAACTTTTGGATTTTTTCACAACTAGCGGAAGCTAACTTTCATTTTATTTTCATATGCATAGTGAATCAGTCGGATGCTAAAGTGAGCGTAGTAAGAGTAGGACAGAGTGACGGAGATACGGAGAACGGAGATTTGACACTGACCGTGGATCCACCACCTGTTGAGAGAAACGAGACGGTGAATAGTGTGCCTAGCTCTGTAGCGACAGCTGATGTGGCAGGCTTAGTGGATCCCTTCATGGAAATGGATCCCGAACAACTGGAGAAACTGGAAACGGCCCTGCAGAGCGAGCAGGCTAAGCAAATTCTTGGCGAAAACGTTACCGCGATGCTAGGTTAGTCGAATCTTTTCGCATTATTGCGTTTATTCAAGATCAGTTACAACCTCTGGAACTAAGAGGTTATTTTTATTCTGTTTTTATCACCTCATTCTTTTTCTGTGGCATTTCTTCCGGTAGTAGAAACTTTGGCTCTTTTTGTTACTGCAGATATGTTGACGGTAGAGGAGCAACAAAAATCTATAAAATACTGTATCGAGCTTGATCATTGTTACACCACTCGTACATCACCTGTGGATCCGGAACCCACGGATCCGCTACCAATAGCCAATTCACCGGATATCGCAGATGATTATGACCTCAACCAGCATTCTTCGCAACAACCGTCCTCCGCAATTCTATCTACTGCCGAAACTACCATCATCGAGAATGCAACGACAGCGGCAACGACGTCTGTCGCTCGTTCCAAACATTTACTCAGAAACGCAGCTGTAAGTTTTTTGGTGATTATTCCTGCAGTCGATGTATTCGCTTATCCAGCCTAAAAACAACTCGCAATAATTTTCGGTACCGTATACGCAATGGGTTATTGAAACGTTATTCTTAAAAGTCATGTGGGATAATAAGATTTCACTGTAACAAAACAACGAAACAGAGAGAGGAATTGTTTGGTGTTTTATTCTGACGGATCTTTTCCAATAATTTAGTTTTTTACTTAATTTAAAGAATGTTCACAATGCATTATTGCATTTCTCCATTAACAGCTTTTATTTTTTCGTAAGAATAACCTCGTGTATTATATATTTATGATTAGCTCAATTATTGGGATGGCCTTTCAAAATGTTAGTGGGCCCATGAATATCACGTATTATCCTGGACATATGAGCTCCGCTAGAGTATATGAGGATAAAAAGAAGGCAAATTTTTTTTTTACGCGTTTGGCATATTTCCACTTTTAATTTGTGACGAAATCGTTTGAATCCTTCAGACGAGGTCGGTGGTGAGTCGCGGGAGAAAAATTGCTACCGGAGCAACACAGTCACCGACCGGAACAAAAACGTGTCCCGCGATGAGCCCACGGAACTCGTGCGTTATCGTGCAGCAGTCACCTACCAGAGGTACGTCCAAGTGTCCGCACGGAGAGCATTTTTTCATAATTTTTTTTTCAGCAGCGAAAATATTTACCAACTTTCGTTCTTTCGAGCAGTTATTCTCTCGTACTGTATTAATTCCTAGGTAGAGTACTAACGCGGCGTTAATTGTACAAGCGTAGGTACGAGCAGTCGCACCGAGGCGGAACGGAAGGAGAGCGATTCGACGAGTACGTCGTCCGAGTCATCGGAGTCGGAGCCACCGTCGGACGACGACTCGGATTTCGGGCCGCGCGGACCCCGAAGAGGTGGCTTGCGAGCACGTGGCGGACGAAAAGGTTTGACGACGAGGGGCGGCAGTACGAGCGCTACGCGTCGTCGAAGCGCCAACAAGCAAATGGACATGGATCAAGTCCGACGCCTGGACATGGAAATGGCCGCCGCCGTGGTCGCGATGAAAAGCCCAGAAAAGTCGAAGAGACCCGAAAGATTCAATCCCGTTAGAACGAAGAAACGAACTAAGAGCGCAACCGGAAGAAAAAAGGAAGACGTTTCGCCTAGTCCAGGAGCGACGTCGCCTGTGACCCGTTCTCCTCCTATGTCGCCGGCGATTTCTGAGCCTGGACCCACCCACGTCGTAAAACCCTTTCAAACGACCAATCTGGTCAAGGCCAATTTAATAAACGCCAATATGATTAAGGGCGACATGATATTGACGAAACCCGGCCAAGCGAGAAACAATCAGAAAGTATTGTGCGTGCAGAAAAAAGTGATGATTAAACCCAACGAAATGAGAACTTTTGGCATCAAGAGACAATCCCTGGTACTTGCGAAAGGTGGAAAAACTGTGCCGTTGCAGATACAAACGAAAGTCGCGACCTCGGAAGAGGGAAGGTTAGTCCCCGTCGGTGGAAAAACTATTCCAATGAGTCTAGAGAGTCAGCAAACGAAGAGCGTCGTGACCGCGGCGATCGTTTCACCGATCGTCTCGTCACTGTCCTCCGCCTCTTCGCCTCCGATTCTCGGCCTTGAACAGCAGCAGCATCCGCCACGAATTGAGACACCGCCCTCGCAATTGCCTCAACAATTGTTGCAGCACGAGCTACCCTCGCAGGGAATTAATAGAGAATCGGTCGTCGCGCCTTCGCCACCCTTTAGAACAAAAACGACCGAGGTTAAGAGGGAGAAGAGGAAATCCGAGTCCGAGGCCAAACTCGAAGATGTTGCTAAACCGACGGACATAAAAACCACACCCGATGGTTCGTTGAGCGGAGTATTTTCTTTCTTTTACGGTAGAGAGAACCGATTTTTTTTTTCAACATTCACGACTCAATTATACCCGATTCTACACGACTTTGCTTTCGGTTATTTTCATCAAAATTACTCAAGAATCTAGAGTTTTTGGGCAGTTTTGTTGGTTATTGTAGGATCCGAAGATCCCGAGATGTTAGTAAAAGGGTTTTTTTTTGTAAAAAAAAAAATTTATTGTAGAATAATACGCAATAAAGCGAGCAGAAAGCAGTGGACTATTCGGAAGTATACTGAAATTTCGAAAACGACTATGATTTTTACTTCGAATCGACGACTCTGTTTTAGCACGATTTCGAATATTATTCAACGCAACAATAAATTCGTAAAATATTTCCAGTGTTAAAGAAACATTTGAAAAAGGAGCAACGCAAAGCCCCGATTCAAATAGCCGATAGCTTGGGTCCGGCACTCTTCTCGACCCCGGACATTATTCGTCGAGTTGGCTCAGAGGCAAGAAGCGGCGATCCCACACCAACGACCCCTCATGCGTCGCTGCTCCAGCAAGATTCGACGAGTAACGCACCGATAGCCGCTTTGGATTTTCTCACGGCTCCGGCTGGATTGATCAAGAGTCATGTCGAAAATGCTTCGAACATCGGAGAGACGCAGGTATCGCCCGATGCGCAGTCGTCCACGGATTCGGTCATCGGCGGTGGAACCGAGAACGAAGGGTTGTCGCGAGCGCGAAACGACGAGATAAAAACCGACTCCAAAATTCCGACGGTTGAGGAGCTTGAACCATCGTTGGATCCCGGTGAGAGTAGTTCGGACACCGTTTTCACGATTGCTTATTTTACTTCATTTCGTTTAGCCGAACCTTACGCTTGAACCCGTGTCCTTTGATCATCATTTTCCGCCGCAACTTTTCGTTTGATTCGCTTTTATTTTTATGTTTATTCTTTCACACCGCCTAGCGACAAGTGTAACTTCAATCGCCGATACTCCCGAGCTCGTGCGATCCACGGGCACGCCAGTTCCCAATGAAATTGTTACCGAACAGAGTAAGTTTCACTGTCGTCAGGAAATGTTGTATCCTACTTAAGAGCAAACTCAGCAAGTACTCGTCCCCGTCGAACATCAACTATTTCCGATTCACGATCGAACGCTTGAATTATTTAAAGGTGGGATTGAGGGAGAGGAACATCTACTCGCCACATTGGAGATGGAAGCTGGAAAACACGACGAGGAACTACTCGCGGAGGCGCTTCTTCTTCAAGAGGAATTGAGTGTTGACCTTGCCGATCACGTAAGTTTTGCCCGCCACGGTACATCCCGGATGATTACTTTAGAAAAACTCGTGCTATTTTCGAAACGTACAAAAAAATGCTTGGAAAGTTTTGTTGGTGCGCTTTTCCAAGGAACTTGGAAAGAGTAAGAGGGCGAGAAATTAGAAAGATAACGAAAATTGCAGGCTGCACTGACCGAGTCCGCGAGCTCAGTAGCGGGGCCCTCTTTGTCCACATCGACGACTTTAGAAACACCGATGGAAGCGAGTGACAGGGATGTGGATGTCGCAACAGTGGCGGCCGAATCTGTTAAATGTGCGGATTTGTTGAGCGTCGTCGGGTCAACTGGTCCCCACGCCTCGGTAACCACAGTAGCAAAATCCGTCGCACCGTCACCCCCTGCTGAAACACCTAAGAAGCCAGACGACAAGGAACCGATACAGATAATTCGGGGTGGACGGGTGATAACCCTTCCTCCGATCGAAGCCCCGGCAACGCGGAGCAAGAGACTACAAGCGAAACCGGAAACGCTGGAAAAGTTTCTTGATTTGCCAAAGAAAGAGGACAAACTTGCGTACGAACTTTGCTCATGCCTACAAAGAAACATGCCATCCTCACAACAGCCAGATTGTAATCGTCAATTTTGTTCTTTCGTTTTTTAAATAGAAAACAATGCGTGGTGCAGCATCAGACGATCAAAGAACCGGAAGAGCCGAGAATGGAACGGGCTATAGTTCACGACGAGAACAACGACCATGTTATAAACGAGGATGGCCATGGCGACGACGACGAAGACGACGACGAGGACGAAGACGAAGAGGAAGAAAATTCAGACTCCGAGGATGATCCCGATAGATTGTGGTGTATCTGCAAGCGACCCCACAACAACAGATTCATGATATGCTGCGACGTTTGTGAGGATTGGTTTCACGGAAAATGCGTTCACGTTAGCAAAGCCATGGGTAATTATTATATCATGCGGGCGTAGCAGCTTTCAACTTTCTCTGCTCCAGAAAAAAAATAATTATTTATTAATTCATTTTAACGAAATCGTGCAAACCACTAGTGGTGCAATCTGGATTCTAATTCGCATGATCTTTTTTTTCCTTAAGATATCCTTTGATAATACTTTATGTGAAAAAAAACTGTCACCATCTCGAAATTCAACAAAGTGCAACGACCATTGGGTTGATAAATTTATTTTTGAACGTCCGAATTACAAAACCTTAAGTAATGGTAGCTATTTCAATACCAATCTGCCAATGAAATCGGTCAAAAAGTGCTTTAAACGCAGAAACTGACACGCACATGCAAAAATGAATATTCACAATAAAAAATTACATATTTCTTTTCCAAGCGATTTAGAAAAAAAATATCGAAACATTACAGTCGACGAAAAAGTACTATTAGAAGAAGTATTATCATTGACTGTTTTCTCGGAGAACTATATATTTATCTGAGCGACTGAATGTATCTAATATCTAAAGATGTGAAAAAAGGAAAAGGGGAGGATAATTTCGTAGTTTTTTTTACAAGTACTCTGTACCTATTAATATTTAAACATTTTAGGATTGTTATCGGTTTTTATTGCGAATTACATATTTGATCGCCATTTGCTTACACTCTAACAAAATACTTGTACAAATACTGTAATAGCGGTCAATCAAAAATGTAATTCATGCTCGATCTTTGTCAATGTAAAATAAAGTCAAACTGATATCTCAAAATGTGTTGAAGTTAGAGAAGTAAACAAAACAATCCGTACAGACTCAATCACAAATACATCTGGACATTTTCTAGAAATTTTAATTTTCGAGTTTTTGGAACATTTCAAACATAATTCCGTTGGAATCTCGACAAAACAATTGTTCCAACCAAAATTTTGCTGATGGTGAGCAAATAAGCAATGATAATCTGTATATAAAAGTTTATTCTAATATTATACTTGTTATTCGTCGTCCTATTCACGTGGGGATTGTTTTTCGTGGCAGGTCAACAGATGGAAGAGAAGGGAATTGAATGGGTATGTCCGAATTGCATTAAAAAAAAGGACCAAGGTAGCCCGAGTTTGGATCAGAAAAGGCTTCAATCGTCTGGAAAAGTTTCGACGATGAAGTTTGAATCGGAGCGTTCACCTCGAGTCGCGAGTCCTCACGCTAGTATTCCCACGAGCGAAAACGTCCGCAAAACTTCGAGTCAATCCCACGTCGTCGATACACCTTCGCCCGACAATCCAACAGCCCCAATAACTGGCGTAACGCAGTGCGTCGTCTGCAAAAAAGTAGCCAGGAACTCTAGCATCTACTGCTCGGATGCTTGCATCTTAGCTCACGCGCAAGAAACACTCACGAGAGACAGTAAACCGAGCACACTGGCGCAAACAAAAGTTACGCAAGGACCAAGCGATGCTACTCCGAAAACAACTACGGATGCGAGAGTCATCGTTTTTGAAAAAAGAACAGGAAAAGTTCTCACTGGTATGTGTCGAATTATACTTTTTTACTCAATTATTAAACGAAATAATTCGGCATTCCTTTTGTTTTCTAATGTTACTTTGTATACCCCCGTGGACTCTTGCAATCCCACCGTTCTCAGTTTTACACCTGTTCCGACACAGGCGGCTATGTTTGACTGAGTTTCTGTTGTGTTAATAATAGGAAACTGAGTAAAACTGCCTCTTTCTCGGTAGTCGACGAGTAAGCTACCTAATGCACGGTTAAGGCCTATGCATAACCTTGAAGTTACAAAAACAGGTCGACTTTCAATATTTTTTTTTGTGTCAGGTATTGGGATGATAAGGTCGATTTTTTGCACACAGTTAGTACATAGTCTTGACATGTTACCATTTTTTTATTGCAAAATATATTTAAATAACGTAATTATTGTTATTTAATCCAGGGCCTAGCGCCGTGCCTAGCTCTTGGGGCACCTGGGGCAAACTGAGAAAACCCGCCTTTTCCGATGCAAATATTGTTATACAAAATTAAACACAAATTGACAAATAATTTTCATCAGACGATAATGAGTACACAACAGAACCCACACTATACATTTATCATTAATTAAAGAAAACCGAATAAAAAATAAACAAAATTAATTCGCATTTAACAAACGTTATAAGTTATAATTTACTTGAAAATTATTACACTTTTCAAAATTCCATTCTCCAGCCAAAGAACAATGAAAACAATAATAAAAATATAAAAGAAAATGTATCCTCACGTAATAGCAATGTTTGCCTCAACAATAATAATGATGAAAAGTTTGATTTATTATTCTTTGTCGAATTCACAATAAAAATAACTCATTCTGTTTTAAATAATGAACAGTTTTGTTTAAAAAATATTAAAGAATTCAAGAGTTTATCTTTCAATCGCTTTCTTTTTTTGGTCAATTCTGCCGTCATATGGAAGAAGGCGGCATCTACAAAACAATCGAAAATGTGTTTTTGGTGTCGTTGGAATCAATAAAAAAATTCCCATCGTTCTGTATATTTTAAACAATGCGGTAATTACACTCGAACTATGATTTCGGGATGGGAAAATGGAGGCTTCTGCAAACATTCCGTACTCGATAAAAAGTAAAAAGGCGACATCTGTAGAATACGGGACAAAAAGGCGGCATCTACGTGTAGATGCCGCTTTTTTCCTCTGTTTTTGTAGTTGCCGCCTTTTCACCCTTTAATGCCTCCGCCATAATTGCAGCATAAATAATAAAACTATCGATTCGGACCGAAAACCCGAGCCGCTACAGAAAGTGTCATTATATTTTACACGTTTTCCCGGTGAGCGAAATATTTTTTTCCAAGCCTCAAATCAATGTTTAATTGTCAATAATTTTTTGTGAGCTGCTATCCACTTTCTTTCAGGCCTGACAAAAACAAATATAAATCGCGGTCCAACACAAAAAAATGCGGAATTTATGAGCTACAAACCTCTGAGAAATCGCATGTGGCTCACAGTGCCCCGTGATACATTATGCCCCACTCTCCTGAACTATTACCAGATGCGCAAAATGGTCCAGTCGGCTTTCCAAAAGCAAAAAAAGAAAACATCATCCACAGTCTACGGGAAATTTTTCCTGAAAACCGAAAGGGGTTCTGGAACAATTTGCCAGAAACTTCGCCTAACTCTACAAAAAACCGCGCCAGCGACGCGGCGATATTGATTAATGAAAAATTATGCTTAATTTATGATCTCAAAAAACCTGTTTCAATTCTTAATTTTGTTTTATTAAAACTTAATGCTGTAATTAGCTTAATTATGGTATAAACTAATTAAATTCGGGATTTCTACGTAGATAATGCCTTTTAGATAGTATTGATATAGTGTTAGTTTATTCACATGCGAATTCTAATAGCGGCAACTAGGCTTTTTTCATCATAACTTCTTCAATCTATAAAATTAATATTATTATTTTTTTTACAGTAAAACAACAGCCCATCCTACCAGTACAAAAAGTTATAAGTATTTGCATCCCAGAGCGGTGAAATATCAAAGATACGTTTTGCTATTTATCTCAAAACAACATCATCTGTAGATGCCGCCTTCTTCCATATGACAGCAGAATTGTGTTGTGTTGGATGGTTTTGTGTTGTCTTGTGTTGTTTTTTCGCTGAATTTATCTGACGAATTATAATTCAATTGCCGAATTGTAATTCAATGAATTGTTTTTTTTTATTACTTGTTTACCACAAACATTCGACAAATTGTCATTCGGTGAATTGTTTTTTCAACGAATCATTTGTCCATTTAAACTTGTACCTTGAAAATATTAATTTTATTTAAAAAAAAATCTACACAAGTCCGCTGGCCGCCTTCGCGGCACGGTGCCTGGGGCAACTGACCCTGTGTCCCACCCCCAGGCACGGCGCTGCTCAGGGCCGCTCCTCCGCACGCCTCGGTCGCGTACATGATTCCGATAACTGGATTCATCTAAAGTCAAATATGGAAAAATCTACTTTTAGTACAATGTTAAGGCTACAATACCACCCAATACTTTTTTTGAAATTTTGACAATTGCATAAATTGCACTGTTTTGAAAAAAAAAGGTCGATTTTCGACTAAAACAACGATTTTAAACGTTTGTTATTAACAAACGGAGGAACATATGGAAAAATCATCTGGTCATTCGATTGAATATGTTATATAATATGTCTAGTCCAAATTTGAAGTAAATCGGGCGATTAGATTTTGAGATATAACGTACGCCAAATTGCAAAGTATACTTTCGAGATAAACGCAAGAGAAGAAAACGTACTAAATCCACTTTTTTTGCATGCAATTTTCGTATAAATGTTTGCGTTTGCTCAATATTTTCGGTGGTTCTTCATGGGTTTAGGTACGGGAAATACGAATAGGACATTTATTTTGTTTTAAAATGTTTTTTTTTTCGTTATAAACAATTTAATTGTTACAATGGCGATTGTGACGAAAAAGTGCATTTTGCAGAAAAAAGTGTGAAATAAAAGATGTTTCTTTTTGAATTGACAATAAAAAAGGCCTCTCCTTTTTTGCTAGCTCCATTAGTAATGGAGATATGAACACGGAAATTTCTAATGAGAAAGACGAAACGATGAGTGAAATGGACGAAACTATGAGTGACAGGTGATGCGATTAATTTTCGTCGCTTAAATCGTTACTGATGGAGCTAGTAAAAAAAATTAAGCATCTTTTATTTGAAATTTCTATCTATGAAATGCACTGTTTCGTCCCAATTGTTATTTGAAAAAATTAATTGCAAGAAAGTGCCTTGGTGTATAGACTACTTGCTTGAGATAAAATCACAATTATTCTTCGTACCCTCGATCTGCGATTCCTGCACCATATAACAATCCTTCTGCAGTAGCCGCTGGATCATCTGCTTCTTTTTTGGCTTTGCGACGAAGTTGATTTCGTGGCACTTCGTATGTACATTTTGCCCAATCGTCAGACCCATTATTTGCATTATCAGTAGGACGCTTTTGAAACCAAAGTCATTTCAATGCCTTTAGAAACCATACGTAGCTTATAACGCACCGCGGTTCGCTAGATACGCCTTGAGCGATCACCAATCCAAGTAGCGATCCACGTCAACACTGGTTAATATGGGAAATCGTTGTGACCGTACAACGCCGTCATGTCTACTACTATTGGCTTATTTCTATACTCTGATCGATGGTCTCGGTACACGCCAATATATTTCTGAGGTTCGGTGCACACGGGATTAAGAGTAGCCACAACCGTTTAGGAAGCCCTCAACTTTAATTGTTCAGAATCATTGAGTCATCCAACGCATGTTTAAAAAGCCCTATGTAGCAAATAAACGATCTAAGAAGATTTATTGATGGATTTCGCCGAAAACACAACACAATTACACGTGAAACATCAATTTGTTCCACTACCATAAAATTAATTATCTAATTCTATGCTTTGTCATTTTTTTCAAGCATCATATCCAGAAGAATCCCGATTATTGGGGCAATTAAAACCAGGGGTAGTCCGGTTAATCCATTTTATGGTAGAATAAAAATAGTGTAAACATAGATTCACAGTTTTATTGGTAAATTTACTGATATTATGTAAATACTCATAACATACTAATGTTATGTAAAAATAGTACTCGTGAGTGCACATACTTTCGAGGTCACAGAACGTTAGATCCTTAGGGCACAGAACGAGATTCCGGATAACCGGCGTCCGGATAATGGGGATTCTACTGTAATCAGAAAGCTCGACCCGGCCTGCGTACGATAGCCGGGTCGAATTTTCTGATTACAGGCTTTATGTTGTTGGTCGAATAGTACATTATAATACAAGAACGATTTTTTTTTTCTAACGAGTGAGTTTGCAGCATGAGCCGAAGGCGAGTGTTGTAATCACACGAGAATGTCGAGTATTTTATTGTACGAGGTGTGAAAATTGGCGTTTTACGCCCGCGAGGCGTGCATAAAACGTTCATTATCGTACCAAGTGAAATAAATTAATTTTATCATACATTTCACGTACATTTTTCGCCGCAGAACGGATTCGGCACCCGTGTATACCATTCCATAACATTCATTGAAACACGTTCCGATATTGTTGCGTTGAAATATTCGGAGTTGCGGGTTACATACAGTGGGTAAAAAAAGTATTTGCACACCACGTGTTTTTCAAATTATCCTGCGAAATAAAATTAAATACTTGAGCATTTTTTTTTCGAAAAAAAATAAAATAAAATGTTCGAAAAAAATTTTCGGAAAAAAAAATGCGTTAGCATTTTATTTTTTTCTTAGGATAATTTGAAAAACAGGCGGTATGCAAATACTTTTTTTACCCACTGTACCCCCAGCTCGGCCATAAATTGACGTTTCTCGGGAGTTTATTTAACTGGCATATAGCGAAAAATGCGAAAAAATATCTATCAAACTTTGTTTTTTTGGTACATTGACTACGTGTAATTTTATAAACATTTATTTAACAAAAACTCAAGTCAACAGCGACTCGTATCCAATCGATATAATGGGCGGGTAGTGGTAATCGGAAATGTCCATCACTCGATTGATTGGTCGATTAACGGGGGTGCTGGCACACGGAAGCCATCCTAACGGGTTCGAGAGTCGTTTGTTGACTTGGAGTTAACTTTTCGTTATTGGTTGTAAACAAATTTTCTGAAATTCCTTGTCTTGCTTTGAGCATAAGGTTATATAAGATATACAAAAATGGCGAACGAGAACTTATACAGAACCTCGCTTAGGACACAATATGCAAATTTCTAACCTGCACAGATTTATTTTCTACAGTACAATTTAACAATACTTTTTATATGGAATTATTTCAGCATTATCCTTATTTTCAATTACAAATTATATTAAAAAATTTTAACGCACTTTAAATCTAACGTTTTTTGCCGATCCTTGCTAAATTAAATCATTACATTTTTTTATAATGTCCTATAAAATGCAAAAATTATTCAAGTATCCGGACCTTTTCATCAATTTCCGAAAAAATTCATCCGAAAATGCCTTGTAGAATACTCGATTCCCGTAAAAATAATTGACCAGGTAACTTAAAAAATGTAATATTGATGTCGCAAACAAATTTGGTTTTCTGTAAATTGAAGCTCAAAAATTTTAAGTGTTTAACCGATTTTCACTGAATGCATTTACAATATACTTATGATATATTATTGGTGCGCAAATATTCAGCCGGGTATATAAAAGACTGTACAATTTTTTGCGTATATAATAAAATCCGTACACGAACGTATACATTTTTTCTATATGTCCTTTTTCAGAGTTCTCAAACATGTAGGGAGTAATGGAACATAGGTACACAGGGGGAAAAGGAGTAGTAAGTGGGCTCCACTCTAGTCAAGCTGATTACAGCTCAAGATTTCTTAGCGGAGGGGGAACATCGATCAGTCAACTGTAGTGTCACCCCTCGGTTGCTCGTGCAGCATCTTCGTTGCTGCTACGTAGTACGCAGTACCTGTTGTTCGTGTTAGGTTCGCTAGTATCGACTAACGGTGAAAACGATATGCAAAATTGGTGGTGCAAGATTCAAGGTGTCTCTGACGGATTTGATTCTCCTGGCACCAAGATAGTCAGGGCCCGACATGCATCAAGCAGTGTAACTGATCCGTTCTATTCTGCTGTACCAACAATCTTAAATTTCGTCTGAATGCATATATTGTTACAATTGTCTGAAGGGGCGCTAGCCTCGTTATTAATATACACGAATTTTATCGGGAAAGGCGCTACCCTGGATTTAGAGTTAGCGACGTGCATTCGATGATACTTAAATATGTCAACTTAAAGTTCAAGTCGACTTTGAATGATTGCCTAAAAAATGGAACTTTTTGACAAATGTTCTCAGGTGCCGATGCCCCTACAAGAACAAATTTGAAGAATTGGCTCAAAGAAAATCCAACGTTTGAGGTCGTCCGCCCGAATAATCTAAACACCTTACAAATCGGTGGAAAAACTGTGACAGCCATACAGACTCAGGGAGTCGGGAAACTGGTGTGTTCAGTATAAAGCAAAACTTGTTCAGAGCACAAATTTCCATTTCCAGTCTATATTAACGACTACTGAGTGGAATTTTCTTTGTCTCTAGGTCAGATCCAGCCAGGGAACGACGTCGGGTGTACAGGGCAAGATGGTGTACACGAAAGTGATGGGTTCGAAGCAGACGGTGTTAGCACCAAGCACGAAGAAACTCGTCGTTTTTTCAGGAGGTCAGCAGCGCCTCTCGCCCAAGACGACACAGCAAAAGTCTCAGGGTTCACCGTCAGCGGGGAAAAGTCCGGTTATGCGACAAACGACGATCAAGATCGTATCGCAATTGGGAAAAACTTCGACGACTCTTACATCGAAGCAACCGATCGCTAAGAAACAAGAAGTTGCAAAAGTTGCGTTAACGTCTCAACAACAGCAATCGCAGCAGCAACAACAGCCGCAGCAGCAGCAACATTCACAACAACAACAGCAGCAACAAAAAACCGTTCAAAAAACTCCACCCGCGAAGAAAGTGGAGCCCGAGCCAATAAGGCTCAACGTGAGAAAGACTTTGGCCGAGTTGCTGACGACTCGAATTCGGGACAGCAAGGATTTGAGTCCAAGCGACGAGGAAATAAATGAGTTGGCATTGAGTATCGAGCTTGAGCTTTACAAATACTTTCGCGACACTGGCGCAAAGTATAAATCCAAGTATCGCAGTCTCGTCTTTAATATAAAGGATACGAAGAATCTGACGCTTTTCCGAAAGATCGCCGATAGATCATTGACACCGGACGCCGTTGTGAGACTCAGTCCCGACGAAATGGCCAGCCAAGAATTGGCCGAGTGGCGGGAGAACGAGACGAAACACCAGTTGGAGATGATAAAGAAAAACGAGCTCGATTTAATGTCACAGGCTAAGTCGATTGTCGTAAAAACTCACAAAGGCGAGCTTATAATCGAGAACGAGACGGGTATCGACCGCGTCGATCCGAAAACACCGGTGCAAGATATAGTCACGGCCCTGAACAGTCACGAGGCTGGAAACGAAGAGAACAACGAAGATGGTAGCAAGACAGGTAATTCGTTGTCGAGCGAGGATTCCTCCAAGTGGTGCAAGGCTGGCTCAACCGGGACCGCCCGTGGCACGAGCCCTCCGAGTGAAGAGAGAAAGAAGAGGGATCGGGAGAGAGGACGCGACAAGGAAAGAGGAGATAGCAAGAGTTCGTCGAAATCGACGGACAAGGAAGGCGACAGAGCCACGAGGGCGAAGAGAAACGAGGATGAGGAGAGAAGGCGGAGTCACAGCAGAGGACCAAGTCATCGCAGCAAAGATAGAAGCCGCGACAGGTCAACAAGAAGCAAAGAGGGCAAGCGCGATAGTCAGAAGGAGGGCAAGGATCGAGAGCGTCACAAAAGCGGCAAGGAGAGTAGACAGCGGGACAAGGATCGTGAGAGAAGAAGTCGAGGCAAAAAAGATCGTAGAAGCCGCGGAAACCGGGAGGAGGCAGGTGGCCGCAAGAGAGAAACAAGCGACAGGAAGAACGAACCGTCCGGTCAACAACCAGGCAACGGGGATAACGATGCGAAACCGATAGAGGACAGACTGTGGCGACACATCGAGGAGGAAAATAACACCACGACGATCACGACGCCAACGACCACAACGACAACGAGCGCCATCCTTGATGGCAATGACTCCGACGTGTCCGACAGAGAGCCAAGCTCAACCGTCAATATCAAGACTCCCGACATAAACGATGAATCCGAGAGAGAAAAAGAGCTGACTCAAACGATCGGGGAACCTACTCAGCTCCAGAAACAACAGAATCTTCCGAAAAGCGGGCCGTCTCAAACGGTATGGCGAGGTTTCGTCAATATGGTCGACGTAGCCAAATTTTTCATAACCGCTCAAGAAGTGAGCGGTCAGGCGAAAGATCTGATGGAAGATTTGCCCGACACTGTCGACGTAGTTGGTAGAATAAGTCACGAGACCGTCTGGGATTACATCTCGAAGATGAAAAAAACTGGCTCCAAGGAGATTCTCGTTATAAGACTGACAGCGGCCAATGACGAGGAAAAAATTCCCTACATAACGCTCTACAGTTATCTCAACAGCCGCAGCCGTCTTGGTGTCGTTGGCAATGTTTCCAAGAACATCAAAGACTTTTACATCATGCCGTTTTCGCGACAGAGCCAGATTCCAGCAGTTCTGTTGCCCCTCGTTGGGCCCGGCTTCGAACATCAGAGACCACATCTTCTTTTAGGTATAATAGTACGCAACAAACGCAAGAGGGTAGCGAACATCTCGAGCCCGATCACCGCACCACCGCCGAGCAAGATAATGAAAAAGGATGAAGACGAAGCGTCGCTGGACACGATCAACACGGCTATTCGCCATCCCCATCATCATCTTCATCATCAACAATCCCCGCCGGATTCACCAAGACCCGTTCACAAGGGCCTCCTGCTGGAATCTCTCCGAGAAAAACAGGTCAACGTCACCCAAATGACCCTCGAGACTCTCAACAAAGCTCACGTAGGAATGTCGAGAGGCTCGATCATCGATAACGCGACCATATCGAAACTCGTACCCGAATTGTCCTCCAAAATCAATCTTTCCGAATCCCCCGAGGACGAAACAACACCGCCTCTTTCATTCTCGACTCAACCGACCACCGGAAGTACCGAGGATGGAACGGCCGACGAGGATGATCACGACGATGGCGATGAGCCTTACAGTCCCGGGGGTGCTACCGACGTTGACGAACCCGCGGACTCGGACGACATTCGCATCGTCAAACCGAATGTCCTTGATATTCCTATGTCAGTCCCGAGCCTTCGTTCTCCGACCAAAAATTCCACCGAATTGCAAAGGAAAATGGACGAACTGAATCGACAGATCGAGGAACAGAAGCAACAGATACAGAATATCAGCTCGTCGTTCCTCGGCGATGCGGCTTCCACGCTCCCGGTGAGACATTTAACCATCCTATTTCTTTCGATTATTCTTTTCCCACACATCCCATTTTTTTCTTCTTATGCATGTAGGAGCTTTAAACTCGTAGAAAACCTTTGTATTTCCAGATTCACGTGCCGGTTCACATTCAAAGATTAGTCAGAGATCCATGGTCCCTATGAACTATTATTTTTTTATCGTGCGGTCCGGCCGTATTTCAATAAATGGGATGAGATATTTTTTCTTGTATTTGCAATAGTATCTAATTCTCAAAAAATTCATGAAAATAGCTTCTAGCGAGTATGTTCGAATAATATTAAGTTGGTTACTGTAAGAGAATTAGTTTCGGAAAAAATAAGAAAAAATGTTCATTATTTATAAAAGTTTTTATGAAAGTTCTGTCTGCCCCATTTTAATAAATACTCGAAAAATATTACGTGTCAAAAAAGTAATAAAGTTTACATTAAATATTACAATGATGCGCGTGGATAGCAAGCTACGGTACTCTACTTCAATGCGTTGACCACGCGTATGATCGCCGCTTTCTCGTTACATTCACACTAATCGTATGGTTAACGTTTTCAGGGACTCGGCCTTGATCCCCCGGAAGTGCGTGACTCGGACGAGGCTTACAGTCCGACTGACGCCCGTTCGTTCACTCCCCCACCACCGGGGATCAACAAATTTGCTCAACCGATCCTTGACAAAGTTTCCGACATCACGATACCGCCAAATCTGCAAGAAATATTAGCAAACGTGAAGCGTCAGGAAAGTTCAAAAGTCGATCCTTATTTGCCGTCAAAGCCAAGCGCGACTTTCCTTACTAGCGCGAGTGCAGCGGTATACCCGGTGAAATCGATGGACAAGTATACGCCCACGTTTATCAACAAGAACACAACGGGAGGACAAGTCTCGAAGGACTCGTCGACGTCGATGGTGAAAGAGACAAAGAGTACTCTACGTTCGTTGAGTGATCTCGACCTGATAAAAAAAGCCGAGGAAGAATTGGCAGCGGTTGCAGCGGCAGCCGCAGCCGTTACTCGACCTGTTACGATTTTTCCGAAAATCGACGCGCAATCAGTTCCCGTTCCACCGCCAAGTTTTTCATCGCCACCACCGCCACCACCCCCTCCGCCAATCCCGTCGAGCGTCAATCTTGGAAATTCAATTCCATCGGAAGTCAACGAGCCGGCGGTGGACAGCGAGGAAAAGGCCACCGGAAATGGAATCAGCAGCGCCGCTTTGGAACAACCAAAACCTCCGGGCCTCGAGGACGAGGACATGCCCGATATCTTTCCGACAACGTTAGGGCCCACGGGCATCAACGTGAATTCGCGAACGCCTCAGAAATTCGTAGCCAAGAGCGGTGTAGTGCTTAGTGTCAAGCGAAAAGTTTGCGAGGGTGGTGCTTCGTCGATGACGCCGATAAAAACCCCAAGGACAAAATCGCGATGGGGTCAAGGACCCGCTGAGTGAGCGAATCTCATTTTTCAGTTCGTTCCCTATCAATCGTCTTTTACTACCCATTTTTTTCTTACCCTCGTGGCGGAAGAAGACAGCGGTTTTATTCACAGGGCGTATAAAGAAACTCAACGTCTTCACTCACGAATCGCTCGAGCATATTTCATCGGATGAATTAGATCGAGTCGTAAAGTATTTTTGAGAGACGTCCGGAACGTTGCTCCCATTCTCAACGTTCATTTTCTTTATCCCTTCCTTTTATCATTATTTTTGATATATTGAGGTTTAAAAGCTGACTCAGTTCGTAAATACAAGCAGCACTGTAAATACCAAAGTAAGCGTTACAGAGGAACGAAGCATCCCAGTACTTGCGATTGAAAAGTGTCCCTGAGACTCTCCAGGGGAGGAGCCAACCAACGGTCGTATCGCTTATAACACTTGTACATAACGTTACGAAACCGGCTCGACAAAAACCAGGAGAAATGTATGTACAGTATCGATGGCGAAAAAAATCGAATTTTCCATTCGTTCTTTTTTTCCTTTCTTTTTATGAAAATACGACCACGAAGCGTATATGCATAGTCTGAAAGAAAAAAGTCGGCTGTATACGGTACTATAGATAGATATATGTATTATAGCACGCAAACAATACTTTAAGCTGGTACACGTGAGAGGCTTGTATCATTACATTTTGGTGTCTGTACATTTGTTTCGAGCGGATGTCCTAAGTGCATAAAACTGCGATTATAAAGAGAATAAAAACAAAAGAACAAAGTGGTAGGCCTTCTCGCGTATTCGAAATTTTCATGTCAAGTTCTCTCTTATTCTCGCTTTTACGTCTCTTTCCTTCATTCTAACCCGTCTTTTCGGCTAATGTAAGAATGCGAGCAAGTACAATGTGCACATTAACGACAATGGTTTTTTCTTAAAACGCACCGCGTAATCGCAAGTACGTATGGAATAACAGCGACAATGTATCGAGAACATTGTAATGTGTACAAGCGTGCGTGCTTACGCGTTCCACATATGCCGCCGAAACTCATTTCAAAACAAAAGTATGTGTGACATCTTAGTACAGATTTAAGGGGGGTCGGGCGTTTTACAAATTAATGTTAGAGGATAATGATTTTTCTTAGAGGGGGATATTTTGAATAAAACCTCAACTCTGAAGTTTGCATAAATTTCACTGTAAGGTTTTCAAGGAAAACAAATATTTTAATCTGTCCAATTTAGGATAGATTAAAAAAGCTTCATTGAAAAATCGTGAATTCTGTCGCAGTGGATATCCTCTCTTGCGGACTCGTAAGAAACTGTGCTGAAATGCCTACATATTGATACTTTTTTTTCTTGAAAACTACGTACCGGAACTTGCAAAAACTTTCAGCTTGAACATTTATAGGACGTATGAACGTCTAAAAAAATCAGTATCCTCCACATTTTATTGGTGAAACGATTGATCGTCCTTCATGGTTATTCACTTTTTATCCATAAGCCCAACATTTCGATATTTTTTAATATCGGAAGTTACTCGGGTTACTTATAATAATACGTTTGTGAAACATCGCGCCCTGCTTCATCTACTGAAATTTGCATTTTAAGTAATGTCGTAAAATGAAGTTACACGAGTATACCTATTTTACCAAAATGCAGACCCATCCCGTTATCAATCACGGGATGTTATTTTAATTTTAGGAAATGCGATCAAATTTTTCGCAACCCTATGTCTCCGGAATAGCACGACGTATTTGCGTAATGAGAAAAAAAAAACGGAATTCTGAATTTTCTGCTACCCAATTTCCAAAAACTCGTCTAAATGAGTACCAAGTGTTCACCGGGGGTTACCTTCGATTTGACAACCGTCCGAAAAGATAACTTTTGGACACATGCCAACTTATAGGTAAGGTTCAGGTGGACATTTGATACTTATTCAAGAAACGTTTGGATATCTTGAAAATATTATTCATTACGAGGCTAAGAATACTTGTCGATCGAGGGTTTTACATTAATCGATGGTTTTTTGTATTGATGCGGCAATTTTGAAATTTTGTAGGATTTTTGTACTCGTACAACTTGAACGTTAGCACATGGCGTGAAATTGGCCCACCTTACCCCCGAACATACATATACAGTGTGACCATGTGGAATACGATATTTTGTACAAAGTTCAACTCCAACATCGACGAGTTTGTGTGATTGTATTTCGTCGGCGCTTTGGTCACGATCAGACGAATTATTTCATCGCGGTATGATATAAACGAGAAAAGAATGAAACGATAGAAAAATATACTCTACGGGTACAAATAGCTTCCTTTGTCACAGGCTCGCTTCCAGTTTCTGGGTTAATGCTTACTTCCGGGGGGAAAAAATACATCCCTAACTTTTTTATAAATACATGTAACTCAGTACGTGAAACATAAAAGAAAGAAAAAACGGAGAAAACGTAAACCCTAATTGTCATCAGTGCAGCAGCGTATATTCTATTGTGCAAAAAAAAAGAACTAACCACTCAAGCGTAAGCTTATAAAAAGTGGAATACACATCTTTCCGGCTTACTCAAGAAGTACTACAAGTTGAAATTCTTGCACAGTTTTCTTAGGCGACACTTTGATTTATGGGAAAGGAAGACGAAACACGTTACCTACATGCAAGGGAATAATATTTGCAAAACAACACCAGCATTATGTATTTCTATGCGTGACATTTGGTCGGACGTACTATAAGAGTCAACATTTTTTCGACATAAAGTGGAATCTTTTAATATCACCTGATACGCGTATTGGTTTTTTTTTCTTTTGTATATGTACAATATTTTAAAAAATATATATATTCATAAATCTCGACGTAGTTTATTGGTATGCGCAGTTAATCCCATTTGCAGTAAAGCCGTATGCTTGATCAAGTGTTGAGAACGGATGCGTGCGCGCTTTACCAGAAGTCTACTACTGTTTTGGAGCCTCGAGATCACGGTTCTGCGTGCATGTTCTGAAAAGACGTAGGGTGGGTTATGGATCGCTTAACGCGATCAATATACGCTATGGGTGCGGTCCGAGTTACGCCTACAGCGTTCATAGCGTTCTTACTATCGATCCGGTTGTAACGGTTGCGCTCTAAGGAAAAATTGGACCGCATCGACCGTTACGATAATTTCAATTGAGCGTATGGTAATAACGAGTAATCCAGAGATACGCATAAATATAATACTAGAGAATTTGTGTAAGAATCCAGACTACGCGATTCCTTAATACAGAATAGTGCTTTCATATTACGAGCAAGGTTTTGTTCGACCATTTTTCAATTTGAAATATCTAAATATCGCTGAGATAATATGGCACCGCTGTGGATTCCGGTAGTTGAAGAAGAACTCTGCGCGTCCATCGAATGTTGTCCAGTCCTGTGGGTCGGTAAGAAAGGAGAGCGGAAAAGAATATTAGCGTTTCGTCTCGGGTAGATTGGCAGACTCATCAGTAGAGCTGCGCCATTGTACCGTGCCTTTTTTTAAGGCCATGTGTCACACGTCCAGTCGGTAAAAATCCTACTGCCAAGTTTTCTCCTAGACGGATCATATTTTGAGTAAAAGAAGAGAAAGCGGTTGTTCGTCGCTCAACAGAGCGGAACGTGTTTCTTTTCTTTTTTCCCAAAAATTAACCGTTTCAGAAATCATTGGGAATCTGCAAATCAGCTATCTCTCTCGCACTCATGGCCGCTCGGTTGGTGTGACACTTGGCCTTAAGTTTTTATTATGTTATAACTTGCCATACAATCTTTGGTTTCTTACATACAGATAAACTTTACAAACTAAACGCGTCTTATTTGTATATACAGGGTGATTTTTTATCTTGAGACTGCTAAATATCTCGGAAAATAAGCCTTATACGACAAAAATGTCCCAAATAAACCTTCAATAGTTTCCAAGGGGCAATTCAATCCCACAGAAATTAACCGCCTGCCGCCCCCCCCCTGGGGTTGGGGCGGGGGGGAACTTTGAAATCTTAAATGGGAACCCCTACTTTTCATTACAGATTCGGATTATACATGAAACAACACGTAACTTTTGTCTGCACTTTTTTTTTTAATTCGGGATAGATGGCGCTGCATTCGGTGAAGATTGGGTAACCTTCCTTTTCTTCAAGGGAAATTCCCTATGTTTTATTGCATAATGACGCTACGTCAAAGAAAAGTAACTTTTGTCGGAAACATGTTTTTTTGAATTATTGTACATATCTACGATAATTTCTTATCCGTTCTTAGCTTTGGCCAGGACTAAGGACGTGGACCTGGCGGAAATTTAACCCCTTTGGGGTGCTTGATTATTGTGAGTCCCTGATTAACTTCGCAACAATTGATTTGGGTTAGCTTGCGCAAAAATTAAAGCGGACAAACTTTTGAGTTGTGTACAATCATTCGAAGTACGGATCAATAAATGCATCGAGGTTGAAGGTCATCAGTTTGAACACTTATTGAATTGAATGGTGAGAGGCAAGGGGACTCACGATAATCAAACACCCGGAATGTGAGAGGCAAGAGGACTCACAATAATCAAGCACCCCAAAGGGATTAAATTTCCGTCAGGTCCACGTCCTTAATCCTGGGTAAAGCTAAGAACGGATACAAAATTATAGTAGATATTTACGATAATTAAAAAAAACATGTCTCCGACAAACGTTACTTTTCTTCGACGTAGCGCCATTATGCAATAAAACATAGGGGATTTCCCTTGAAGAAAAGGAAGGTTACCCAATCTTCACCGAATGCAGCGCTATCTATCCCGAATAAAAAAAAAAAAGTTCAGACAAAAGTTACGTGTTTTTTTATGTATAATCCGAATCTGTAATGAAAGGTAGGGGTTCCCATTTAAGATTTCAAATCCCCCCCCGCCCAACCCCAGGGGGGGCGGCAAGCGGTTAATTTCGGTGGGATTAAATTGCCCCTTGGAAAATATTGAGGGTTTATTTGGAACATTTTTGTCGTACAAGGCTTATTTTTCGAGATATTTAGCAGTCTCAAGATAAAAAAATCACCCTTAAACTTTGGGCTGTGTTATATCAGCATCTCTAAGTTTTATATTATTTTTCGATAGAATATGATAAAATATATCTGAGTTTGGTCAACAATGTTCTTAAATACAATAGTTTTGCGTGGAAAAGGAAAAATATTGGCTATGAAAAAAACCACGCTTATACAATTTTTTATAGTTAGAAGTACAACCATTAACTCTAGTGGGATGAGTTTTTCGTATAATAGGGCTACTTTCAGGTAAGGATTTCTTATGTCGTAATGTGTGTTTATACGGTAAAAACCAATATATCTAATTATTCACATTCCAGTGCGCTATGAGCAATCTGTTATTTGGGTTTTGTGGTACGCTATACATATTTGAGAATTGTGGTGTAAAAGACTTCGCATTTCGCTATGTGGTTTTGACATTCAGCTAAGCGGCAATTTAGTTCCCTAAACATACTGAGCATTTTAGTAAAATCACATTAGGATTTTAGAATTTTTATTTCATTCCCAATACTATTGAAGGTATCGATATCCTTATTCTTGCCTCGAGCATCAGTAAAGTGGTCGTTAGGTATCAATCTAGGGATCTCTGTGACTATTTCATTATTATTGATGTTTCTTGTGTTTACTTTTTGTACTACCTCAGCTGCTGTGGGGGTTCTGGGTCGTAGTCTGGGGTCTGCAATGTACTGTTGCTTTTGCGTTTGTTCGTCCGCATGCTGTTGTTGTAGCTGCGGGAACGCTGCGCTGAGTAGCGGTGTCGTCATCGGTGGTGTCCGTTGCGGAAGGGTTGCTGCTTTCGCGCGCCTGTGCATTATGGCCCTGTCGAGGTGCTTGATCCTTTGTAACTTTTAATTATTTGCAAGTACAATTTCGCTTTGGTTTCAGCGGATAGGCCTTCGTTGTTGATAACGAGTGGTGCGATTTTTTCAGCTTTCGTTGGTACTTCGTTTCCTACTTCTATGTCCGTGTCTGATTCTGATTCTTCGCTGATCGCGTCAAATCTGTTGCTGGTGATTGGAATGCCATCTTCGACATTCGACTTCTTGGCTTTGTTGTCGCCGCTAAGGTTCTCAGGGCTTCGGTTTTTCTTGTTCTTGCCCATTATGAAACGATCACTTTCACTATTTAATAAGACCGGTTCACTATTCATTGGTATATTGCTTTGATTTATTTTCGGTGGTCCGAAAGGGTCCACCTTTGTTGTCGCTTTTGGATCTGTGCGGTTCACTTTGGCTATATCACAGGACAACCTTCTCTAGCGGCTGTCTCACTGATCCTCCTATCAGTGTCATAAGGATCTGGGTTTTAGGATAGTTAGTTAGTTTGCTCAGTTTCTTTATCCATCCTTTGGTTTTACAATACTGTGCTACTTATTTTTGAATGACTATTCCTGTTTACTTAAAACATACTAGTCTGTTTTGTACTTGCTGTATTGTTCTTAAATTTAATGCACGTTTTTCTCGTGTTTTATTTTTTACTATATTTTAAGTAAAATTTGAAAAAATCTCATTAGGAACATTTTTGCTTATGGCTACCTTAAAACTAACTTTGTACACTATTTACAGAGTTGCATGCTTTTAATACATGATGATGTGTTGCGGAAGTTTATGTTTTATTTTGTACGGTAGCGCATCTCTCTCGAGTATGCCTATCTCTCTGAGTAAAGGTATGTTTTTTATTTGTTCTGTAAATAATTTTTTGGTGAATTTATATATATCTTCCTTAAGCTCGGTTAGTTGTGTTTGTATTCTTATTTGTGTGTTCCTCGCTCTCCATTCTGAATTTGTAATCATTCTCAATGTTTTGTTTTGCAAACTTTCTAGTTTTTTGATGTTTGTGTTTGCTGTGCTGCCCCATATGGGGGACGCATATAATATAATCGGCTTAATCATAGCTTTACATAAAGTTAGCTTATTTTTGATACTTAAAGTGCTCTTTCTACATAGTAAATAATATATCAATCCTTTGATCTTTTGGGCTTTGCATCGAGCCTCGCTCACGTGTTTCATAAATGTTAGCTTATCATCTAAAATTACTCCTAGATATTTGGCACTTCTTTTTGGTTCTATATGCACGCGTTCCATGAGGAACGGCATAAGCGTTTCACGTTTGCTTTTGTGCGTGAAGTGAACTAGTTCGGTTTTGTTTGCGTTAATTTTTATTCTCCAGGTGCGGAAATGTTTAAGTATCAAGTTTACGTGTCGTTGTACATTGTTCTGTGCTGTTTTCTTGCTCCACGAGCTGGCATAAACGGCCGTGTCGTTGGCAAATAGTGCTATATCCGTCTTGTCTGTTTTGGGTATGTCGTTAATGTAATATAAGAATAGCACTGGCCCCAGGATTAATCCCTGCGGGACTCCTGTTACTATTAGCTGGTTTTGCGAAGATTCTCCATTTGCTATAACTGCAAATGTGCGCTCGTAGAGGTAGTGTTGGATAATTTTGATCAAGTATAGAGGAATTTCTAACTTTAGTAACTTGTAGATTAGGCCTTTGTGCCAGACCGTGTCAAAGGCCTTCTCTATGTCGAGAAGTACCATTGTTGTTGATTTATTTAGATTGTAATTTTTGCTAATGTGATTTGTTACTCTGGCTAATTGCTGGACTGTGTTATGCCCTGGTCTGAACCTGAATTGCTCGGGGATTAATTGCTTTTCTCTCCTTTCATGTTCTTTGAGCCTGTTCATTATGATTTTTTCGAAGATTTTCTAAGATTCTCTAAGTGTTGAGAGTAAACTAATTGGCCTGTAGTTTTGTGGAAATAATTTATCCTCTCCGGGCTTTTGGAATGCAAGCACGGTTGCATGTTTCCATTGGATCGGAAAGTGTGACTGTTTCAAGCATGAATTGAATATGTTTGTTAATTGGAGTAGTGCTACTCGAGGTAAGTTTTGTAGTATGATGTTTTGGATATTATCTGGGCCAGGAGCTTTTTTGGTCTAGTATTTTTTATTGCTTTTTCTACTTCTACGATTGTCGCGAATATTATATTTTCTGGTTCGACCGTTTTGTTTAAAATTTCTTTATACTTGTCATTTACTGTTCTTCTCAGTCTATCATTGCCCATGTTCTCGGTGAGGTGGTGGACCCCTTCGAAGTTTTCTGCCAGTACTTCAGCTTTTTGCCTGTCGCTAATTGCAAGACCCCGCGGCCCCTGTAATGTTGGGAGGGAACTGGTGCCTGGTTTTGTGAATGCTTTAGCCATCTTCCATATGGAATGGTCTTTGATTTGGAGGTTATTGAGTTTTTCATTCCATTTGTTATTGTTATATTCACGGATTAGATTTTTCACTTGATTTGTAAGTTTGTTTTGCAACGTTTTGTATGCCCCCGTATAACCCCCGAGTTTTGATACATTCGCCGCACTCTGTTGCGCAGGCGGATATACGTTCTGATATTTTCTGGCAAGGTTAGTGTTTTTGCTTTAATTTTAGTTATTGGTATTGCATGCTCTATTGCCTTTGTTATTGTTTTTGTGAGGTTTTCGATGCTCTACTCTATTGCTACTTTTGAGTTTATTTCTGCTCTCAGTTCGATATTTTCATTGGTGTATAATTCAAATTTTTCCCAGTCTGCTTTTTTATAATTAAGAAAGGTTTTGTGTTGGTGTTCTATTCTGGTGTTGGTGTATGTGAGTATAATTGTGTGATGGTCTGAATTTAGGTCGTTTACTACTTCTATTTGAATGCTATTATTTATGTTTTTGACTATGGCAAAGTCTACTACGCTTGGTCTTGCGTCGTTGTAAGGGTATATCGTGAAGTTATCTGATGCGAGTATTGATAATCCTCGGTTGTTAGCGTAATTGAATAAGATTCTACCGTTTGGGTTGTTATGCGCACAATTCCAGCTTGTGTGCTTTGCGTTGTAATCGCCCACCATCAAGACTGAGTTGGCTGAGTTTATAATTTTATCTAGCTCTGCGGGGTCGATTTTAATTTGCGGTTTCACGTATACCGAGGCTATAACGAGGTTATTGTTGAGTTTAATCCCTATTGACTCTAAGGTAGCAGTTTTGAAATCTAATTCTGAGCAGTTTATGTCATTTTTACAGTATATGGCTACTCCCCCTGCCGCCCTGTTGTTTGGCCGGTCCATTCTAAAGCTTTTATACCCAGGCATTTTGTATTTTACGTTTTTTGTAAGCTTGGTTTCGTTGATTAGCATGATGTCTATGCAATTTAATTCGATTCATCGAATTAAATTGCATAGACATCATGCTAATCCATCACCTTGGCGAGTTTGGGTTTAATGCTATTAGCGTTCCAGTGCGCTATTTTGATATTTCTATTTGTTACTGTATTTGAATTATACATGTTCTAAGATTACTGAATAGAATGCTTCGCATCTCGATATATGTCCTTGCACGAGGAGAGTTTTTCATTTAAATCTTTAAGCATTGAAAGCATTTTTTTCAAGTCGCATTGCGATTGGAACGATTTGATCTCATTAACTATCCCAGGTAGCAATTTCCAGATAGTTGCCCAGAAGTTGTCTAATTGGACACCAAATGTCCGCTTGGAAGTTACCTACAAGTTATCATATGTCCAACAGTTATCATTTTGGATGGTTGTTAACTTCGAGGTAACCTTCGGGCGGACATTTGGTACCCGTTTAGATAACTATTGGACAACTTTTTGAAAATTGCTATTTGGGATGCTACAGAAGGTGGCAAAGTCTTCGCTTGTGTCGTTCGTTATTGCTTGGGATTGCCTCGCATTTTTTGTTACCTTGGCGTATGTCGAATGGTTTTCGCTGGTCGCCACCCTCGGGTATGGCGCTGGTTGGCTGCTTGCGTGGGCCTCCGCGTTGCTATTGTTAATTGTTGCCGCAGCGTTCGCCTTGAGCTGCGGGAAAGTTCTGGCGTTGACCTCTGGCGCCACCTGTGGTGGCATTTGCTGGTGAGTTGTCGTTCGTCTCCTTCTATTTCGGTCGATAATGCTGATTTGCTGCTTATAGAACTCGCATTCCATTGAGTTTGCTGCGTGGCCCGCTTTGCAGTTCGTGCACTGCGGTGGCGCTTCTGCTGGGTTGTCACACTCCGAGGTGAGATCCTGTTTCGTGCATTTTACGCACCTCGGCGCGTTGAAGCAATGTGATGTGCCGTGGCCGAAGCTTTGGCATCGGTGGCACTGCGTGGTGCGTCTTCGATTTTTATCCTTTTCCCATCTTACTCGCATATAGATGATGTGACATTTTTTAACAATCCAACATTTTCCGTGGCTTTGATTGACACGAAATACATTGGGTGGTCGGTTGGCTTGTTTTGTCCCAGCTTCATCGTTGTGACTTTAGTTGGATTTATTCCGTGCGTTCGGATGTCATTTTCAATGTCAGCGACATCTAGCGGGGGAAGTTCTTTGAGCACAAATTTATTCTCCTTTTCCTCCGCTCCTGCGTAGGTGTGGAAGTTTGTGCCGTGTTTGATTAAAGCTGCTTTTAATTCATCGTGCGTTTTGGTGTTCACTGGTTTGATTGTCAACGTGTTGGTGGTGTACTGGATTGTTGTTCCTTGGAATTTAGTCCTGATCTCCTTGAGTAGATTCGACTCAAATTCGTCCGTGAGCCCCGCGTTTTTTAGTACTAGGGGTGGTATTTTTATTTTTGATTTGGTTGCGATTTCTTCCTGAGTCTCCGTCTCCATGTCATCCTCCTCCGAGTCTGACGATAGGACTTCATAGCGATTTTGTGTTTTTATTTTTGCGCCTTGTTGCTGCTCGGCGCCTTCCTGCTCATGTTTTGATTTTTTGCTACTCCTTTGGATTGGTTCCTCTGCATGCTTCTTTTTTTTGCCCATGATTTGAAAGCTATTTATCAGGAGCTTATAATTTATTTCTTGGGTCAGCTGACCATTAATTGCCTGTATGCGTCTTGGGTGCATCGTTGTTTTCCGGATTGTAGGCCTCTGTTAGTTGCTGTCAGATTGGTCGCTCGTCTCAGTGTCAAGTCCTGCCGTGTCAGTGTCTGGGTTTTAGGATCTAGGGAGACGATGTTTATATAGGAACGCTTGGCCCTGCGACCGCGGACGAGAAGCTGGAACAATGGTAGATACGCTTAGCGGCGAGATGGTGGAACCTCCACAGTACTCCTCCCTAGTTTACAGCTGATGATTGCCGGAGAAGTGTCTTGATGGTCTTAATGATTGAAGGCGTACTCGAAGCGTGAGCTTGTGTGCCGTACCTGAGTGGTGGGGGTCGGTCGCGTTTTGTAGACATTTTTAAATATAGTTGCCGCTAGAATCACTGTGGTTGGGTTACCCGGATAGGCGAGGGGGCGGCGTTTGCGGGGCGGGAGGATTTCTACCCGATGAAAGCCACAATTTGTCGCTGTCATCGTGTTCGCAGATGAATATAACCTAAAAACCCGAGAAATTGGAGAGAGCTGTAGAAAAAACTTGTGCGTTTATGTTTTTCAAAAGCTGAGATACCTACAAAAATGATGTCGAATTAAATAAAAATACATGTGGCGGTCTCGCCTAAAATGACGGGTAGCGCTGCGGAGCAGCCTAACGATCGCGATGGAACGAAGAAATCTGAACCGTCATGACCAAGGCGAAAACAGGCGCTTATTCCGCGTTCCGAAGAGATAACGTGCGCGTCCACACGTGTAGCGTGATTCCATGCCAGAAAGCCTAACTGAAATTCCAATATTATCTTATAATTAAACTATTGTGTGTGGATAAAATATTATTTTCGTTAAACGCGTCTCAGGTTTTTTCACCCGGTACCTTAAGCGAATGCGCTATAAAGTGGTGACCCCGACTCGATCTTCAACCATAGAAAACGCCTTTGCGCTGCAAGCGGCAAGGGGGGGAACGCATAAGCTCACCAAAGTTAGCCCCCCCACTTTGACTAATCGAACTTTTCTTTTTACGAATCGTTTGGTGGTCGTTTGGTAGCGTTTGGTAGTCCATTCAAATCATTTGGTAGTTCTCCGTTTTTCGAAAAATTGATAAACAAAAATCGGGCAGTAAGTTGCCCCCCCCCCCCACTTCGACTAATCGATCTTTTTTTTTACGACTCGTTTGGCGGCCGTGTGGTAGCGTTTGGTAGTCCATTTAAATCATTTGGTAGTTTGCCATTCTTTCGGAAAATCCAAAAGAAAATTCCGATCCATAAGATGGGACGATGGGCAGCGGAAGTCTCGATAACCAACGCCATCTATCGCAAAAACGTTAACCAACGTATATTACCGCGACCAATCGCAGCCTTCCGTTTCGGACGCGTAATTTCTTTCGGGTCCAATTGATTAATCAACTACTAAACGTCCTGAATGGAATATCAAATGCAACCGGATGTTTTTCTTTCGATCTAGACACATTAGAACGAAATCAGACGAAAAATTAAGAGTGGATTTGCGTCAAAATCGTTCTGCCGCTGCGCCTTCTGGCGACCAATCCCAGCTCCCCATTCCCGATTCGCTCGTATTTTGCGTTGGCGTTATTGATTGATCGACTATCAAACGTCCTGAATAGAATACCAAACGCTAACGGATGTTTCTTTATCGATCCAGACACATTAGAACGAAATCGGACAAAAAATAACGAGTTAATTTGCGTTAATGAATCGCTCTGCCCCTGCCGCTTCTGGCAACCAATCAGAACCGTCCACTTCGGATGCACATGTATTTTGCGTTGACGTTATTTGGCGATAATTATTAGCCACAAAATAATGGGTGAATTTTGTTCAATCAACTAAACGGTGAGCTGTGATTGGTCGCCACAAGTCGCGGAGGAAAAAGGACCTATTTACGCAAGCTCCCTGATTATTTTTGGCTAATCCAGTTCTAATGAGACTTGATCGATGGAAAAACATATGTTTGGTATTGTGTCCGGGGCGTTTGGTAGTCGATTACTAAATTATGCCAACGCATAAGACTTGTGGGTCCTGAATGGAGGGTCGTGATTGGTTGCCAAAAACCGCATTGTTTTGGCCGATTTTGTTGTACGGAAAACGAACAATTTTGTTTAGCCGAAAACTACTAAACGATTTCGATACGCTACCAAACGATTCGTGGAAAAAAGCTTGATTAGCCAGGGCAAAGGGGGAAGGTGCCAAATTGTGGACCGACTTTTAAGTCTCGATTTTTTTAAAACAGAAAACTACCAAACGATTTCAATGCGCTACCAAACGACCACTAAACGATTCGTAAAAAAAGGCCGATTAGTCGAAGTGGGGGATGGGGGGAGGGGCAAATTATGGACAGATTTTTGAATCTTGATTTAAAAAAAACGGGAAACTACCAAACGATTTTAATGGGCTAATAAACGCTACTACACGACTACCAAACGATTCGTAAAACAAAGGCCGATTAGTAAAAGTGTGGGGGGGGAGCAAAAGACCGATTAGTATCGGACCATAATCCCCCCCCCTTTCGACTAATCGGCCATTTTTTTACGAATCGTTTGGTGGTTGTTTGGTAACGTTTATTTTCCCATTGCAATGGTTTGGTAGTTTCCCGTTTTTTAAAAAATCGAAATTTAAAAATCGGTCCATACCTTGGCACCCCCCCCCCCTTCCGCTACGTTTCATCGGCCATTGTCTTCACGAATCGTTTAATAGTCGTTTGGCAACCAATCACGACCCTCCATTCAGGACCCACAAGTTTTATGCATTGGGATAATTTCGTGATCGACTACCAAACGTCCTGAATAAAATTTCAAACGCTATTATATGTTTTTCTATCGATTAAGTCTCATCACAATGAATTGGTCACAAAATAACGGGTGAATTTTCGTTAGTAGTTCCTTTTTCCGCTGGGGCTTCTGGCGACCAATCTCAGCTCACCGTTCTCGATACACACGTAATTCTCGTTGGCGTAATCTAGTGATCGACTACCAATCGATCTGAATTGAATACCGAACGCTACCGGGAGTTTTTCTATAAATCAAGACCCATTGAAACGAAATCAGACAAAAGATAGCGAGTGCATCTGTGTTTTACAATTTTGCTCTGTGGTTGGACCTTCAGTGACCAATCGCAGTCCTCTAATCACGACGCCAGATATTCGTTCTTGGTTCGGTTATGACTTTGGACCCTGATCTGTCATAGCCGAGTCGTAAAATTTTTTTCATTCGCGACTTCATTTGGAATTAATTCTTTTATTGAAGCGTGTGCGAATTTATTACTAAACCGTCTAATTTATCAAATTTCAGTTTTCCAACAACCTTAGTTGGATACGTGAGTAGCAAAACCGTGATCGCCGCACTTCCGGTCGACCGTCTTCATAAGACGACGTGCTTCACTAGCTCAAAGTGCTCAACTTTGCAATTTTATTATGAAAAAACTGAAATTTTTCCAAAGGGTGCATAACGTACTCGTCATCATCATATAAAAATTTCAGACCAGAAAGTTGCATTCGCCCCCACGATCGTACCTTATGATCCTTAATGATCTCTTTTTATCGTTTGGTGGTTGTTCGATGGTGAGTAGTATAATTGAATTGATTTTTTTAGACTTGTTGGTGCTGTGATTTCGGCCATTGGGAGGACAGGCATAATTCAAAAACCTCGATTAAAACCTGCAAAGGGAGCACGGATATTGCTCGGGCAGCCGCTATGTCGTTCCGCTTTGAAAATCCGGCAGCGTTGTCCGTCGCACGCGCCACTGGCCTCACTTCCAAGACGCCGCAATTCGGGGTGACAACGGGTACTCCTGCTACAGGAGCCCTCAGTTTCGGCGTACCGACGACGTCTCCTCGTAAGCTTATCTTAGAGAATTTTTTAAACGCTGGACGAAATTGTCGTTCTTTATATTTTTACCGTTTTGACAATTGCAATTCTCACCATTTTTATGTTTGCATTTTTTTTTTTTTTACGTTTGCCATTCTTACCATTTTTACCATTTTCACCATTTCCATTTTTCCAGTTCGGTACGAGAACAGATGGTCTGTTCGGTGCAAAGCCAGCAACCAGTACAGTCCCTGTTAGCACAGTCAGTACAAACAAGGCTCTGGGAGGTCTAGACGTTTCATGGAGCAACAGTCCGCCAGTGGCCAAGGAGAACCTAATTCCCAACGAGCTAGCCCAAACCATCGGCAGTTTCAAGTAAGTGACCTAAAGTGCCTCTGAAGGCACAAGAAGAAACGCTTACGCTAAAGTTGAAACTCCCATCAGAAAATTCGTCAAAACTCAGAAGAGCTTCGGCTCGGACATAGCGAGGGCTTCATCGCGACCATTGAATTGTTGCACGGAGGACACAGCTTCGTTGATGCAGATGCTGACAAGTCTCGCTGGCTCGGTCGAATGGGATCGTTATCTCGCTGACAAGCTTAAACAGGAAATTGCGAAAGCTCGCTCAAAACGCAATGATAGCATGACGGACATACGACACCCCGCCAGGTCTTCAGTACGAGAACACAGCGCCGTTGCATTTCTTCATGGAACTGGCAGAGTCTTTCAGGCACGTTGATTGATGTTGTTCAGGTTGCAGATCGAAGCGACCGAGAAGCGCATACAGACGATGACGGCTCCGAGAGCTTTGCCACCCCAAGGTAACCCAAAAGATCAACAAACTCAATCCACCTTCCATTGGAATTCATCGACTTTTTCGTTTGCAGAATTGACATCGGTGATGAGCAAGATCCACGGGTCTTTGATCGCCATTGCCAGGAGACTGCTGGGCGTACAAGTCAAGGTCAAGCAGCAGAAAAAGCAATATTTGAATTTTCGAAATTACGGGCTGAAGGACAGCAGTAAGGTTGTCGAGGACGCGAGCAAGTTCAACGGGACGACATCGCGGACAAGCATTCGGAGAATTACGAGCGGACCGACGCCTTCTGGATCGGGTAATTCAGATTCGCCACTCACGGGCAGTAACGGATTGAGTCAGCCAATAGTAAATTCTATCACGAGACCCTTCGATTCATGATATAAAACACGATTTTTGCAAACTTTTCTCGATTTCAGATGAATTCAGAGATAACGGAAAACACAAACCATTACTCTCATGAACTTTCCTAAACCACTAAAGGTAGAATCGTGAAATTTGGAAGTCATGTTGACTTTATTATGCAGGCACCATTAAAAAAGGGATTGTCGAAATTCATTTAAGGGGGTAAAATAAATGATGTAGGTTTTTATGACAATTCGGCAATTTTAAAGTCATATCCATGGAAATTCGTATTTAGACTTTTGGTTAAAAAATTAAGAATTACGTCTTCCAGTGTTTCAGGGAAATCAACCCTTACGGGACTAAAATTGGGAGTGCAATTTTCTTTGGGAGTTGGGTTCTTTTGAAAGTCAAACCCATTGAAGTTTCTACTCAGCCTATTAGCTATAAATTATGTATTTCAGCCTTTGATAAAAATTATCCCTCAAGGGGCATCTGTTACCCTTGTTACTCTTGCTGTACGGCTAATCCGGCACTGCTGTCACAACTTGCGTTATTACCTCGTTTTCATTGTCGCTTTTTCTTGCAGGCAACAAGACGTTTCTCTCGTCCACCGCGATAAGCACCGGGACGACCACCCAATTACGACACGCCTAATCCACTAAGTAATTACGGTTGACAAAAACAACAACAAACAAACGAAAAAGAAGCCTCTAGAAGATATCGAAAAAGCAAAGTGTAACAAAGTCGTTGACGAGCAAACGCGAATAACCGAGGCACACGTTCATCATTTTTTGTTTTTCGTTTTTTTTTGTTCCATCCCTTCGTAATGTTTTAAAACTCACGATTTTAAGATTATGTTTTAAGATTAAGTTTTAAGATGAACTATTTTAAGATTACGTCAGTACGGCTGTACCATAAAAATTACCCACGCTCAGGTCTTGCGTGGATCTAATCGGGAGGTAGTGAGAACGCTACATACGTGGCAACGCGCGTTAAATCGCATATCCGAACGAAGTATCGGATTGCCCGTGTACGGAGGAGAAAAAAGAAAAGAAAAAAAACAAACACATGCTCGAGCAGCTTTGATTGGTATATTTTTTTCACTCCCTAGAATTATCAGTGTTGGATTTATGACGAGCATCGTACACATCACGTGTTTAATTCTGTTTAAAACTCGTCATAAAAAATGTGAATAAAAAATTCCAATCTAAGCAACGAAAGTGTTTCTTCCTTTTTTCCACCCTATCTGCCCTGCAATATTCGTTCAGTTTCGTTTGCGACATCCCGTTGTCCATGCAGTTTTAACACAGATGATTCGGTCCATGACCTGCAAAGAGGAAACATTTATTCGCTGTGTGTAATGCCATACTATAGCGTCTGGCGAGGACTTAGGGCGCTCATGGTGGCCGGAATTCGCACGCTCTACCGGACAGTCAATCGTTGTCTTATAGAGCTTGGAAATGGAAAAGCCACGCAAAGGAAACGTTAGTTGTTGTATAAAATCGTGCAAAAATTTATTGAGATCCACGAGTAGAGAAATCAAATTTTATTCGTTCCCGGCAGCAAGTTATAAAGCCGCGCAAAAAAAACTGTGGATAGATGGGGTTAATAAAACGAAGTAAGTATATTTTTTGAGGTTATGTTGATTCGACTTTTGAAAGATATGCATGCCAGTAATTTTGTCACGCGAATGATTTTTTTTTGTGATTTGTTAGTAGTTGACATAATTGGGAACCAGCAAAACACTCACGAATATGCAGTGCACACTTTGTGGGGAACCAATCATCTTTAATCTCGTTGAGTCCGAGTTACGTTCCCAGTATCTCAGGGAGAAAAGAGCCAGAATTGAGTTCTCGCGAGAAATGTGCAATTCAACGGTAAATAATCATACGTTATGGGTCTAAACCCCGTTCGTATGGAGATCAGGCTCATTTCTGAAAGTTTGACAGTTGTCACCTAACCCCAAAACAGAATGAAAAGTAGCGAAAAACGTATTTTAAATCTTTGGTACTGTAACACAAATTTTTTATATTGCACTGCTGTGGTTCTACTTACCGTAAAAAAACTATTTTATTATAAATATTCAAATTATTGAACGTAAATAAATAATTTTAATGTTCGTGCGTTTGCGTGTATAATATTTCGTCAGTAGAGAATTTTCATATTACACCGGCACGCGGCGCCACTTGGTTCTGCGCACACAGCGAATACGCATTCAACGCACTGAACTCCAATAAGGATTTAAAAAACTGATAACCAAACCAAAAGATTGTCAAGGCTTTTGCATCGATAAACCTCTCTGGGGCATTAGGCCATCAAGGCCCTCCATCTCTTGTGCCCTCTTCCATCCAGGCGACCAATCGTTGGGTCATCTCTCTGCTTTGACTTCCGGTTGAGGTCCTTTGATTTGATTCTTTATTAGTAATAAGTTTGCGCACACTAGAATTAAACAATTATTTCCAAATGAGGTCGCGAATGAAAAAAATTTTACGCCTCGGCTATGACAGATCATAGGATATATAATTCTTTTTGTGCGGTAGAACGTGACATTTGTCTGTAAAAAAAATATGAAACTCGTTCGTTAATTTAAGAAATTCGTAACACATGTTGGTGTTATCGAGAATCGGCTAGTTCGATTAAACGAACTAGCGAGCTTGATCGGCGCTTTGGCGAACGTGTACTATTGATACTGGCATCCATGTCAACTAAATCCAAGAACGATAGTACGGAGAAGTCGCTAGGAAAAGAATCAAACGAAATACAAACGAATCAACACTTTCGAATTAAATGTTTTAATAAACTTAGCAAAACGATTTATGAACACACATTCACTCGTGATTTTTGTCCGATTTTGTTCTTTTGTTTCATATTTTATTCAGCACGTTTGATAGTCGATTAATAAATTACACCAACTGAAAATACGTGTGCATCAGAAATGGAGAGTTGAGATTGGTCGCCAAAAGCCGCAGCGGCAGAACGATTTTGACGCAAATTCACTCTTAATTTTTTCGTCTGATTTCGTTCTAATGTGCCTTGTTCGAAAGAAAAACATCCGGTTGCATTTGATATTCCATTCAGGACGTTTAGTAGTTGATTAATCAATTGGAACCGAAAAAAATTACGCGTATCCGAAACGGAAGGCTGCGATTGGTCGCGGTAATATACGACGGTTAACGTTTTTGCGATAGATGGCGTTGGTTGTCGAATCTTTTTCCGCTGCCCATCGTCCCATCTTATGGATCGGAATTTTCATTTTGATTTTCCGAAAGAACGGGAAACTACCAAACGATTTTAATAGACTACCAAACGCTACCAAACGATTCCTAAAAAAAAAAGTTCGATTAGTCAAAGTGGGGGGGGGGGGGCCAACGTACTGCCCGATTTTTGATTATCGATTTTTCGAAAAACGGAGAACTACCAAACGATTTAAAAGGACTACCAAACGCTACCAAACGACCACTAAACGATTCGTAAAAAGAAAAGTTCGATTAGTCAAAGTGGGGGGGCTAACTTTGGTGAGGTCGTCCGTACAGGCCACGACCAGTCCCTCGCGCCACATCGCGCCGCGCCTTTGAACTTACCGACTCCCGATGGATCGGACGGGCGACGGCAGTCCAGCACAGGCCACAACAGGAGTGACCGTTCCCACGGTCGCCAGCCTGTCCTGGCGCGGCCTTGCCCGTCAAACAACGGGCCGTGGGACCCTAGCTTAAGAATTCTATCTATATAAAAATTTCCTTCGCCAACTGGTTTTACAATTAGTTTGATCAAACTATCGCTCCATATGAAGTGGCAAAGGGTGCTTTCGGCATATCATATAGCACTGGTTTGTTGCTGACTTTACTTCAGTTCGCTCGGGCAGCAGCGCCGCCCTCCTCGTAGACACTTTTGCGGACGTTTCGACGACACTGCGTTCGTACTTTTTACCTCTAGTTTTCATGCGCGAGTGTATACAAAAGTAAAATTTTGTGTCGTTTTACATCTAAAAATCTCAAGCATTCTGAAAAAGTCGAAATATAGTTTAATGTTTGTGCAACGATGTGTGAAAATGGATTCGTGAAAGCAAATTCGAGGAATTTACCGACCGTGGACAACTAAACATTTTTAGGTTAGGAGAGGCTTGATACATAGTGTCAGTTATTGCCGCTACGTATCATAAGTATTTTGAAAAAGACGTATGTAAAAAAAATAATTCAATACAGTTTATGTTATAACACATCAAAGTGGTATTCACAGCAAAAATAAGTGCACGATGATTTCGCGTTGACACGTCGCGCTCCAGCTAACCACAGATTTCGACGTTTTATGTCTTGTGACGCATTCAGAAATACCTATTAGGGGCACTGTTCGTCGCATTTATACAGAGAGGAACGAAAAAAGGTTTATACGATTTTGTCGTTGCCATCGTTGACAGAATACTCGTATTACACGAGTAGTTCGTATACTGGCGTCCGCGCGTTGACGTCACAGAGCGCTCGGGTAACTTCGGATGCTCTCGGCGCGTTTTTGCCGAGCCGAACAGAACAACAATTTCAAAGTGCAATATCATTGTTAATTGTTGAAAAAAATCAACAAAAATACTTTGCTTTAAAACCGCACAAGATCTTTGTAATGAAAAAAAAATCATTTAAGGAGGTACGATCATGGGGTCGAATCCAACTTTCGAGCCTGAAATTTTTATATGATGTTGACGAATACGTTTTGCACCCTTTGGAAAAATTTGAGCTATATTGACCATCCAGTTTTTTCGTAATAAAATTGCACAGTCGAGCATTTTGAGCTAGCGAAGCACGTCGTCTTATGGAGACGGTCGACCGGAAGAGCGGTAATCACGGTTTTGCTGCTCACGTATCCAACTAAGAACGTTGGAAAACTGAAATTTGATAAATTAGACATAATATATATTGTAAACAATCGAAAATTCGCGCTCCACCATTTAGTTCAAGCACTACATTATAAAACAGTTTCAACTTCCGGTTGAGTATTATCATAATGACGAAATGGTACCCATAGACTTGCCAACGTCGGGCGTAACAGCTGATTCCTTTGGCGAGCATAACCTAGCTCTGTGGAGAAAGCTTTCGTTGGCGCCGGCTAGCGACAGCCAATCGCATGCACGATCAGAAAAAAGGGAGCCTCTTATTGGCTGTTGCTAGGTAACGACAACGAAAACGGTCGCTGCAGAGTTTCAGAATCTCGGTACTGTTTGGAAATCGTCGTGAAGACTCCAGAGTCGTTGAGGATATAATTTTTCAGTTTTGATTAGTAAATATGCAATAAATAAAATATTTACCTCAAATTGGGCACTTTGGGATCGATACTACGAATATTCAACATAAGTTAACATAAATCAGAACACCCGTGGGGTGACATAAATTCAGTCTCTTTGTTGACCCTGAGGGAGTAGTCGTACCTCCTTAATGACCCAATTGCAAAGCTGTTCGAACCTGCGTTTGATTGGCTAAATTCTACATAGCAGCGCTTCAGGTGGCAGAAGCGAGAACTGCCATTTACCTCACTGAGTCCCCCCCACCGCCCCTAAGTTTCCAACCATTAAGTAAGTCCGTGGTGACCATGGAGACTAGAGTGAAGGAGTGGACACAGCGTGCTTTAGAAGTGGACACGAAATCGGTACCTCTTGTGGCGGCGCTGCGGTCGAAAACATCCAAGTCATATATATATGTAGATCAAAGATACTGCTAACCTCTCGGCTGCCATCGACAATGCGTCGCGGTGGGGAATCCAGCTGTTGCGTCTACCTCTCCTATTTCGCTGCCTCTCCTATCTCGACGTACTCGCTTAGAAGGCATGTGCACCAATAGCGCTTAAAGCATGAAATAATGTTGGTGTGTTGGCTTCGTAATGACCAATACCGCTAGTTATAACGAATGAAATTAAGCGGTGAACCAACGTAACAAGCTGGCAAGCCTAATTAAACCCCAAGCGCGGCTGCAACTGAAATATAAGAAAACGATCTATACTGTGGAACGGTTTTGTAGCGAAATTGATAGGGTGCTGGACTACTCTTTTGGAGGTCCTGAATTCGATCCTCGGTAAATGCAGTATTTTTTTTTGTATTTGCAGTTATGTGGTAATGTATTAATTATTCACATGCATTGTATTGTTTTAGTATGTATATATGTACATATATATATATGTGTGTGTGTAAATAAATGCAAATAAAAAATGTATGAACAAAAATGTTGTACGGAAGGAAGTATCAATAAATTGAACATCCCATTGTGAAAAAATGAACTATTCGATTTTATTACTGTAATTTGAACATTTATTATTTATCGTTATGCACAGGAAGACAATTTAACATAATATAAGTAGTATAATGCAATACTGTACAATAAAATATACAAAAGAATCAGAACGGCTTCAACAGGGTCCTAGCCGATCTCGGTGAACGAAGCTTGAAAAAAATCGTATTTTTGGTTTGTTTATGATGATCACGGGGTATGCAGCTGGTAGTCCCGTCACGTAATTTGAACGTGTCGCTCTTCTTTATATGCTGTTCGGCGAAATGTAATTCACAAACAAATTGAGTTTTTGTGATGTTACATTTCAAAGCATTTCTCCATTCCTTCAGCCGTTCGTCATTCTAAATGGAAAAAAATGCAAATGCAAAGAAATGTATCATTCCAACTCAAAAATAATGCAAATTCAAATAGTTACAGTTAAATAGTGTTCTCAAATTAACTTTTTTGTACCTTAGGTGCTGTAAATACGAAGACTGGTCGCAGCCCCAACGCCTTTCGCCTCGAATAATTTTTCGATCTGCCACTGTCGCATTCTGGCACGGCGCAGGTCCTCGGCATCCTAGAAAAACAGAAAATGAAAAAAACTATTATACAAATTACGAGAGAACTAGTTACGTGTGATATTTTTGGAAAAAAATGAAAAAAATTACAGAAAAAGAAAAAAAATGTAAAAAAAAACATGCGTCAATATATTACCGTAAACGGACGTGTGCCGCATATTTCAAAAGCATCTTGAATTCATTTTTTTTCTTTTTTTTTTCCAAATTCTAAGTTATATTTCGTTCAATAAATCCTTTATTTTTTCTAAACTTTTTTCATGCGTGTATATACGCTCCAAAGGTGTTTTCGTGACTAATGATACGGGCTCACAGGTATATATACAAAAGAATAAAATGAATGATTTACCTTGCTTATTGAAGGAAACGTTGAATAACGAAATCCACCAAGTCTAAAGAGTAAAGAGATTATTGACACTTTATAAACGCAAAACAATACTAAACGCACGTAAGCACAACAGAGCACAATATCACGATTATGACACGAGGCAGAAGTGCATGATGGAAATGGGAAAGAGCGTTTTGCTGCGCAAGCACTGAACGATATTATGCTGCTATTGGTGGATGTTTTAGATCTTTGCGACGCTAGTGGCAGAACACAGAACTATTGAAAGAACGGATTTCCAGTACGCTGGTACTACGTATTCTCCTATCCTGTGTCCACTCCTTTACTCTAGTCTCCATGGTGGTGACAATAAATATAACTACGGCCAACTACGGCTTATAGTTACAGTTAGTTCGAGTATTTCAAGTAAGTCTACACGTGACTTGTTTTATGCACGAGAAGAATAAAAAGTAAATAAAAAGTTGTCCGCGCTTCGACGCTGTACAAATATACATTTCGGCCATATTAATGTGGGTAGGATTGATCGAAGAATTGATAAACAGGAGAATGGCCTAAACGAGTCGTGTGGTAGGTGCCGTCGAGACTGTCACCCGATAGATAAGTCTCGTATAAAAATGGGCGCTGGGAAGAGCCAGTTTACCGAGGAAGAGTTGCAAGATTATCAAGTACGTGATTTTTTTATTTACCTAATTGCTGCATTTTATGTTGTTTTCAAAGTCGTACGCTCATCAACACGTGTCTAAGTAATTTTTACGTAATTCATAGTCTCGAGTAAAATCCGCGTTCTCGCGTACTCATTAAATGCAATCCGTGTTTAATGCTCATTAAGGATAAAGCAATATTTCACATTATTTATTCATCGTTTTTCGATGTTCAGTACCCACTGAGCGATTGTTTCTCTTGAAGACGGCACGGTTTGTATTTTTCAACAGCGTGAGTAATATTGATTGTTTTGACCAAAAAGACTGAGCTACTAATCAGAATGCAGTAGGCCCCTGGTAAGGTGACATAAAAAGCGCGCGTTTTTTTTTTAATTCGCCCTTTTTTTAGTGTGCACATTGAATTTAATTCGATGGTCCTTCATTCTTCATTTGAAATTTTGTTCTGTATGAAATTTTGTGCACGCGAGGGTACATGGGTGTACAGGGTGGCTCATTTGTAAGGGACTTCGAAATAACTCAAAAAAAAAGAAAAAGCACACAAAATAATTCCGGTTTTCATTTTTAATAATTTAATATTTAAAATTTTTCGTTTTAATAATTTAATAAACTAAACGAATCGTAATAAACACTTAAAGTGATAGTCTTCCATGTTCAAACACTTGATAGTATGAGTAATAGTATATCGACGTACTAGTAATGAATCTTGTGGATGGAAATCACGGCTAACGTTTCAAATTTGCTGTCACAAATTTTCTGGGATAGTTAGTCGATCTTGATAAAATTTGTCTTTAAACAGACCCCATAAATAAGAAATCCAATGGTGTTAGAACAAAGGAGCTCGTTGATCAGTTAACTGGACGTCCTTAACCTTTCCAGTGATACATGAAATTTTTATTTAGTATTTGACAAGCAATACCTGATTAGTAACCCAGGCAACCACTCTGCTGATATTATGCATCCAAGAAGCTTTCGTATTTCACTCTTTTCAATGTACCATTAATGAAAAAAGTACCTATAATTAAATCACCCTTTTTGTCACACAGGAAATTGACAGACTATGGCCGTTGATGTTCTACTATACAATGCTATCGAGGTTTCTTATCTGACCAATAATGCATATTGAGCCTATTAACTCCTCATTATGGGTAAAGTTAGGTTCATCAGAAAATAAGATGGAACAGAAAAACTGCCACATTATAAAATATCATTCGATTTTGAAAATCATATTTGTATGGATTTCCTTGTAAAAACACACTTTTGACGTTTCCAATTTCAGCGAACACTTGAGATATTCTAGATTCGGGAAAATTGATGAAATGCTGAGATACGGATTTTTAGAAAATTCAGCTTATATAGCAGGTTCGCAATTTTCATTTCCAGTTGTCTTTTTCCGGTTCCTTTTTTTAGGTACCACACTACCATCTGCCGAACTTTTTCTACTACACAAAAAAATGTGCAACACGATTAAAACCTTTTGTCGGGGAAACGCCCAGCATACAAGTTTAAAGCATTGTTGAAAATTTATTTTGTTAGACTATAAATAAAAATAATTTCAACTTTTGCTGCAATGGAAGGATGGTCCACATTTAACTGAAATTTCAATTTCATAACAGTTTTCACTATCAATCCCTTCAGTAACTGCTAATACTGTACGTTGGCGACTAAATATTAGACAGACCTGTAGCGACAGATTATCCAAAAAAAAAATGTCATGGAATATTCTAATACAAATCCAATATTGTTTTGATTGTATTTACAAATGGGATTCTAATTGTCTTTGAAAGTGAGTAGATTCTCAAACGAAACAAATATTAAAAAAAATACTTCGCTATCTCTTCAATGAAGATATCAATGTCGTTCATGTTACCGTGAAAAATGTAATGTGTCCAATTTCTTTGGGTTAACACGACAAATAAAAATTAGAAATACATTTTACGATATCGACAAATATAATGATCAAATAAAAAATCTTTTGACCAGAAGTTAAACCTTTTTTTTACGTAAAATATGATTCAGCTATAAAAAATATAATTTTCCATTTAAAATAAAAAAGTTGACCTTGCGGACATCTGTCAAATGAAAAAAAAACCACGCCATTTTACTTATGCATAAAATCCGTTCGACACAAATTCCAGTGATTTTTTTTTTCTTTTTTTTTTGTTTCCTAGTTATTTCGATGTCCCAATGTAAATAGGATACCCTGTATACATGCAGAAGAATTTCTGAAACTTATTAGAAATTGAATGCTGAAACCTTTGTGCTGGATCAAATGGTACATTCTCTTTTTCCATTTTTTTCAGAAAAGTTATTTGCGTATTTTACTTGCAGGACCTCACATACTTTTCGAAAAAAGAAGTACTCTAGTAAGTTTTGTCCAACAATAAGTAATTCCGATATATAAATATATATATTTTCATCGTGTGTTTTCTTCACAGCGCTCATCAAAAGTTTAAGGCATTAGCGCCGGAGAAAGTCGGACACAACAGGAATGCAAAATTGCCTATGACGAAGATATTGCAGTATCCTGAGTTGCGAGTCAATCCATTCGGAGATCGAATTTGCAAAGTTTTCAGCTCAAGCCAGGATGGTGATTGCACCTTCGAAGATTTTTTGGACATGATGTCGGTTTTTAGCGACGCTGCGCCTAAAGCGGTGAAGGCGGAGCACGCTTTTCGTATTTTTGGTAAACAAAGGTCTTATCGTTAGGACGCAATAATGTCACACTGATCGAGCGGCCATGAATGTGAGATAAATAGCTGATTTGTAGATTCCCAGCGTTTTCCGAGAAGGTTGATATTTCGGGAAAAAGTATAGAAACACCTTCCATTCTGTCGAACGACGGACAACGTTTTTCTCCTCTTTTGCCCAAAATATGATTCGTCTAAAGGTTGATTCACACTATACGGCACAGACCGTCACATAACGGCAACGGCACGTACCGGCACTGACATGACAATGTTACGCGTATGTTCAGCGGTCACCATAAATCCATTGTGGAGCGCAATTAACTAACTGCCTCTTATACAGTGTTGGGCAAAATTTAATTGCTAGGGTAACTAAAGATTAACAATTAATTAATGGTTAATCGCGACTATAATAATTAACAATTAATTAATTGTACTTGTGAAAACTCACGATTAACTATTCATTAATTGTTAATTGCTGTAGTCGCAATTAACAATTAATCAATTGTAATCGTAACTTTCCACAATTAGAAACTAATCCATTTTTCATCTTTTTGGTGTATTTGATTAAAAACTAACAATTAAAACTGATTATTGTATAGGGTGCAGAGTGGCGTCTGAATGAATATGTGGGAGCGAGCGGAGAGAACACTGTGCGCTGCGTAAGCCTACAAAACCCAAATAAACACGTTGTTTCTGATGTCTATAAACTTAAATAGGTTAATTGTTAGTTTTAATAGTTTATTACAACACTTAAAAAGGTTAATTGCAATTGTTTTAATTGCGAGTTCCAATTAACATAGATTAATCCAAATAAATTCATTGCAACATGCAATAAATGTCAATGGTAATTAAATTAATTACAATTACGTTTTTAGTCAATTGATGAACTGATTGAAAATTTAATTGATTAATGCCCAGCTGCTCTTATAGCCTAGACGAAGACGAAACCAAAAAATAGAAAAAACGTATATAAAGATGGATACACCCAATATTAAAGAAAATAAAGGCAGAGGGAAAACATTGGAATTTATTTAAAGATTTATTAAAATTTGACGACAAGTTCTACCATTATTTTCGAATTCCAGAGAAGTCTATATTTTATGATTTATTAAAATTGTGGCTCATTACATACAATGCTTCCCACGATTTCACGCTTTCAATTAATTTTGTCTGATCCATTTTTGCTACGCTCGGTCCGTCTTCTACCGTTCTCTAATTCAGACTGGCAGACAAACACCGACACGTACCGTAACGGACCGTCAAAACATTCCTCGCGAGAATTTCGACCGGTGCCGGCACGTGCCGTTGCCGTTACGTGTCGGTCCATGCCGTATAGTGTGAATCAATCTTAAGAGGAAACTTAGCCGTAGGATTTTTACCAACCGGACGTAAGACCCATGTCCTTAACATAATAATAATAAACTACTCAATCGGCAGTAGAGGACGCGTGGTCGGTTGTGTGGTCAGCATTCTCTCGTGTCATGTAAAGCAGTGTTGGCCTGAGTTGATACTCGGATAAGTTAATACTCGCTCAGCCATGCATTAGCTGACGCCCTAGCTTCTGAGTGGGAGGATAGTTTACCGTGTGAACATTTTTTTTTTAATTATTATTTCAATTGCTATTTGTTATTTTTATAACATTCGGCAATTTTTTTGAGTATGAGTGTTTTTGCGTGTTTCTAGTCGACATCCAACGATGTCCGTCCCTAGTGCGTTGCTGTTTTTGTGATTAGTGTGGGGTTCCAAATCTGTTGTTTATGTCTCTTGGCTTATATCGCTTCATTCTTCTTCTGAGGCTTTCCTCTCTGAGGAGGTTCGCTGCAAGTTGATTGGGGTGGTTGTTTATCCTCGTTGTATATTTTTTGCTGAATCTGCTCACTTTTTCTTTCATAGTGCTGATTTCAAGGTCATTGTGTTGTAACAACTTTATTGATTCTCTGACTCGTTATTACGTATTAATCTCACAGCCGTTAATCACATTAATGTATCACGCGAGTAGCAAGGATGTGGCCGAAGATACTCGCTAACCGAATTTCATCTGACGGCGTTATTCTTTACAATTACTGGCCCTTTCATTCGGACACACAACATACAAACATTATTCTCCTTATCATGAGTTATGATTGCGCAAATTTCGTGATGCCACTATTAACATGTAACAGTATTTATACGACATGACAGCACGATTTTCGTGACACGAATTATGATATCATACGACATTTATACGAGAAAATAGGGCGATTTTCGTGACGCGAAACATAATATTTCATACAATTAACGAGAGCGCGATTTTCGTGACGCGAATTATAATGTTCGACAATATTTATACGAGACAATTTTCGTGACGCGAATTACAATATTTCTCAGATTTTTATACATACTTGGTTTCGTTCGTTTACCCATTTTTTACTCACGGGTTCTTTTATCGTTCGAGACACACAAGGAAAAAACGCAGTCTATCGTGGGGTACCGCGTGGATTTTTTGTGGATTTCTCTTGAGAGTTCTGTTTGGGATTTAGAGTGAGGGTCTGTGTTCGCTTTGATCTTGCGTTTTTTCTATTCGAGAATTTTCGAGAATTTATATACTATCGGTGATTTAGTACGTGGGACCGGATGCAAATCGCTTTCCCGTTCTGGGCCTTGTGGCATATTTCGACTATCGCGTCCATAAAGTTTATAAAATATAAGTTTTGTCGAAAAATGAGGGTGCCGTCATCGTGCGCGTGTGCATTGATAATTTTTGTTGCGGGGCGGGCGGGGGTAAAGATTGAAGGCTGGGATGTAACACCTCCCGCCTTCGAGATTGAGCGTCTTGCTCAATTAGATTCAATTTTGAATTGTATCGAATGATATAGAAACACGATAGTGGGGCATCATCATTTACCGATTTACAACGTGATTTACACAGATTAGAGGATGTTTGCGCTTTAATTTGATATAGTAGCGTAATGTTGTGAGCCGTTATGTTTCGCTTATTATTTGACATGAGTTTTATTTTGATTTTATATAATATTAAGATTAACATGTATTTGAATAATAGTTATATAGTTAATTTTATATGCTAAGGTAAATTCGCATAATATTCATGCACTACCGTCCAAAAGTTTGAAAACACTCGCCCCGGTTCCGAGCCACACAAGAAGTTTCATCGCTCTTTTAAAAATGTTGATATCTTAATTTACCAACCGGCGTTTCAAAAGGGACATATTTAGCTTCATTTAGCTTTTTTCAAAAAATGTTTACGATTTTTTTTTAACCCGGTACACACTTTGAAAGATGGTCGTTTTTTGGGGGTTGAAATTTTAGCGCACGACTCGTGAAAAAAAATTTTAACCGTTTTCCCCATGAAAAACTTAAAGCGGGGAGTACAAGCTTTAATTTCATTTTTTTAAAAAGTTTAGTACGATTTTTTTTCGTATAAATATTCAACTTTTTGCAAAAAACGACCATATTTATAAAATGTAGCCTAACTCTGAAACTACTGGGTTTTCGTAAAACGACTAAGAGGGTAAAAAGTTACATACAATCATTTTGGATTTACCAAAATTTTTCAGAATAAAAAAAAATTCAAAAATTAAAAAAAAAAAAAATTCAAAAATTTGAAAAAAAAAATTTTTTTTAAATTTTTTCTTAAGTCAACGAAATATTTCTTTATCTTCAAAAATCGGGCCTTTTACCTCATCTACACGGCTTTTTCATCGAAAAAGCCGCCTTTCGCTGCGATCACAGCTTTCACAAGACGTGGCATCCGCTCGATCAATTTGTCGATTTGACTCCGCTCCAGACTGGCCCAAGCTTCTTGCAACTTTTTCCACAAATCCCCGGAAGATGTGGGACAAGTTGTTCTTATTTTTCGATCAAGCTCGTCCCAGAGGAGCTCAATCGGGTTTAAATCTGGCGATTGGGGTGGCCGGACCATGTTAACGACCACGTGCTGGGTCGGGACCACACGGAGATGGGTCCGTTATGGTGTAGGGGTGTTTTTCTGGCCATGGAACCGGAGATTTGATAAAAATCGAAGGCATCATGAAGAAAGAACAATATAAACAAATTCTTATCCGGCACGCGATTCCATCCGGTTTAAGAATTATCGGTCGTGGCTTCGTTATGCAACAGGATAACGACCCCAAACACAGTTCTCGCCTCTGCCGAGGGTACCTGAGGAATCAAGAAGCGAAGCACGTGGTCGTTAACATGGTCAACGACACAAGACTTAACATTCTTTTTTCTTTGTTTGAGCGCGGGTGGTATTTGCATGTGCATGACCACTCGCGTCTGGACAGCAGAAGCATTTCTTGGGTTTCCTTTGTCTGGAGGATCTGCGCGTCGGCAGAGGGGTTGGTTTCCCTTTCTTTGTAGTGTTTTTTGCATTGATTGTCTCTTGCTCCGTGTTAACATTTGGGGGTTCTGTGATTTCGGTTGTACAGATTTCGTCTATAGGTTCTCTGTTTTCGTTTGCGGAGCCGGTGTCCATCGGTTCTGTCGTGTTACTGTCTTTGGAATTTTCACTTCGTGGGGGAAGTGGTTCGCTTTCTACGAAGACCTCTTCGCTTACGCTTTCCTGGCTGTTTGGACGGCTGCAGTTTTCATAGGGTTTGTTTTTTGCTCGTCCTTTAGATGGTGGGGTGCGACCAGCTGTCTTGCGGGCGCGTTTCCCGATTTTTAGGGCGACGTCGCTTTCACTACTGTCGTCCGATTTTTGCTCTGAGGATGAAGGGGTTTTCCTATGCCTTAAAAAGGGTTAAACGCGGCAAATCTGTTTTGTGTTACATGGATGGTATTCTTTGTCGTCGTCTGACGGCGATGAAGATTCCGATTTTGGAGGATTCCCGGAGAGAAAGTATCGACGAGTGTCGCCTCTTTTTGTGGTTAAGATTTTGCGTTTTTCCCTTCGATGTTTGGGTGAATGCGATTTTTGATTTCCTGATGCATTCGATCCTGGGTGTTCCGATGAGATCGGAGTTTGTTGCTCTGAAGAATTTGATTTTCGATGCTCTGAAGAATTTGATTTTTGATGCTCTGAAGAGTTTGATCTTCGATGCTCTGAAGAATTTGATTTTTGATCCTCTGAAGAATTTGATTTTTGATGCTCTGAAGGATTTGTTTTTTTATGCTTTGTAGAGTTTGCTCTCTGATGCCCTGAAGAATTTGTGTCTTGATGCTCTGAAGAATTTGATTTAGGACGCGGTTTCTTTTTGTTGAGATCGCTGATGATCGGTTGATCAGGCCGGTCACCTTGAGATAGAGAAGATCCTTTGGCGCACGGACTCACGTGCGTTTCTCTCGGAACTGCCGCATCAATGAGGTCATTTGCCTGGGAAATAGAGGTTTTTTGATTTCGATTTTCCTCAGATCCTTCTGCAACGGGACTTACGTACATTTCTCTCGGAACTGCCGTATCTGTGAAGTCTGTTGCTCGAGGAATGGGAATTGCTTGATTTAGCGGATAGACGTCTGTGATATCGTCTTCCGAAGTAGGTTTTGATTTTTTCATTCTTTTATTTTTGGCGATAGTTTCTGATGATGAATATGTCCTTGCGATACCTGGATGCGGATGAAGGATTTTTCCTCCATATGGGGTGTCGCTAATCCGCCATTTGAATTTGATGGGAAGAGTTATCGGATTTCGAGAGAGTGCATCGGCATTGGTATTAACTCTTCCTGGTTTATTCCGAAGAATTTGGAAACCAGGTGCTTAGTCAAAAATTGAGAAGTACCTCGCGCCGCCGAGTTGGTCGAGAATCTCTGTTATTAACGGCAGGGGGTAAGCGTCTCCTATGGTGACGTCGCGACGTCTTCGGATTCGATTTTGATCGTGGGTGAGTTGTAGTTGTTTGTGTTGGTGCTTAGGTTACAAAAGGCTCGGAGAATTTTTTTGTTCCGTTGGTGGGTTTACTGTGTCTGGCGTCCTTGTGTGTTGGGGCCCGTCGAGACGCCTGGTCGAGGGGTCGTTGACTCGTTTCCCGGCTGCTTTCCAGCTTGGGCCTCGTCTTTTCGACCATTATTATATGCTCGTTTACGGCATTGGCTGATAGTGTGACCTAGTTTTTTGCAATAGTTGCACGATGCGTTGTTTTTGTTCGTCGTATCTTTCGATTGATTGTCTTTCGCTAAACGGAAGCAATCGTTTGTCGTGTGATTTGTCTTTTTGCAGTATGTGCAGAATTTGATTGAGCTTCCAGATTTGTTGTCGTTTTGGTTATTCATTCTGTTAGAAGGCTGAATTGGTAGGCAGGTTGATTGTGTATTTTCTGTGTCAATTGGTCCTAACATTTTCTCGACTTCTGTTGCGTGTTTGAAAATGTCTTCGAGTGACTCGTATCGTTTGCATGCTATGTGGGGGCGATAGGCTGCGTTGAGGCCTTTTCTAAATTGATCTGTTGCTGCGTCTTCCGCGAATATTTTTGCTCCTTCGATTGATCTGAGATTGGATGTTTCGATAGCTTGGTGAGTCTTTTTTAAATGAGTATTCAGTCTGCTATAGAAGCTGAGTCTGTCTACTGTCTCTTTGTCTTTTTGTTGGATTGTGCTCATGTCATTGATCCAAGTGACTACTATCTCTTTGTCTTTTTGTTTGATTGTGCTCATGACATTGATCCAAGTGAGAGGAGGTTTGGAAGGAATGCATTTTCGTTTGAGGATATTTGTAAGTTTATCGATAGTTGAAATTGCGAAACTTTCAAGGCTGTCACATGCGATTCCTTTGCATTTACTTTTTAGCAATGTGATGATTAATCGTCCGCCTACAGCTGGGATAAATTCTTTTGCGTTGTCGCAATAGTTTAGGAAGTTATTTAGGGAACATGTTTTGGGGGTCCCATCGAACTCAGGTAAGTATATTGTGAATTCTCTATAATTAGCGTGTCACGGGTAAGTGTTATTTTCGGAGGGTGGTTGATAATAATTATTCGCGTTTGGTGGTGGAATCGCTGCTGATGGTGTGTAGATTTGACTCTGTTGAGTTAGATGATGGTCTTCCGAAGTCTCCATTTGGAATGGTGTGGACATTATGAGTTTATGACTTACTCGGTGATGATCTTGGGGCTAGTTCGTACCAATGCTGTCGTTGGTAGGCTGTCAGGTGGCGTTTGGTTTCCCTCGTAATGGGTAAAGGCTGGTGTTTTGACCTGCAGTCCGGGTGTGCGTAGCTGCCTTGGGTCTTCCCTCTGGGCCTGCGTTCGTCGTTGATTTATGGCTCTGCGTCCTTTGGGTTGATCTCGGTGCGACGTTGGTGTGGAGCACTTGTTCGTTTTCCACGGAAGAGAGTCTTTGATTTTTATTTTCCACGTTAATTGTTCCGCAGCGGTGATCCGTATTCCATCGAGATCGAATTTATAACCGATAAATTGTCTATGATTTTTGCCACCAGTTTTATTGCTGGTATTTTCTTTAATTTTTTTTTCGCTGCCACCAGTTTTATTGACCGATGGATGATTTTTGTTTTTCCGCTGCCACCAGTTTTATTGACTGATGGATGATTTTTGTTTTTCCGCTGCCACCAGTTTTATTGACCGATGGATGATTTTTGTTTTTCCGCTGCCACAAGTTTTATTGTATATTAAATTGTTACGTCCCGGAGGGAGGTTTAGGATAGACTCGCGAGGTAGCCGAGGTTGTGCGCGAATTATGAAGAGAGGTGGATTGCGCTGTGAGTCTTAATTGGTTTCCGCGCGAGTTCCGAACACAATTTAATAACAATTGGATTTAGACGATTTAAGGTACGTGTTTTGGTTTGAGGTTGAGGTTCGCCCGATACTTTGATCGAATAATTCATTCTCGTGAGTCTTTCAATTCATAAATAGAGTTTATTAACAGACATATATATATATATATATATATATATATCTGTTGGTTAAATATAAGACACGTACAGTTGATTGGAAAATATGTTAGACGGTTACGCGGACAGAGTATAATTTGAGTAAGTCGACTTTTCGATTCGGAGACTGATTACAGAGTGACGCTTCTTCGTCTTACAAAAACGACGAGAGTTCGGTTTTGGGAGAGGAAGGAGCTTTAGGGAGAGTGCATTTCTGATGATGCGCATTTTAGGGGTTGGTTAAACGGTCGTAAAAGTTACATAGATTTTCGTGGTTGGTTGGAAAAGTAGGGAAGATTGATTTTGGATTTCTTATTGGGTCGCGGCTAAAACAAACGCAATCGCCGCTTTATTTCCAAGAATTATCTCTAGCGCGTGTGATTTTCCTGGGCCATGTTAAAGGCCAGTTTTACGGCCGTGTGGATTTTTTGTGGGTCTCTCTTGAGAGTTCTGTTTGGGATTTGGAGTGAGGGTCTGTGTTCGCTTTGATCTTGCGTTTTTTCTATTCGAGAATTTTCCTGAATGAGTTTCCCTCCTGGAGCACGTTCGCTCGTAAATTATATACTATCGGTGATTTAGTGCGTGGGACCGGATGCAATCGCTTTCCCGTTCTGGGTCTTGTGGCATATTTCGACTATCGCATCCATAAAGATTATAAAATATAAGTTTTGTCGAAAAATGAGGGTGCCGCTATCGTGCACGTGTGCATTGATCATTTTTGTGGGGGGGGGGGGGGATTAAAAATTGAAAGCTGGGATGTAATACGATGCTCATCCCAAAATGGCGTCCGCCGATATGGACCCGTAGCGGCAGCGATCGACCTCGCGGTCGATTGTTCTCGTTTAAAATTTTGCCGCGTCGTTTGTGTCGGCCCTTACGGAAGACTTTCCGTGCACGTCCGAATAGGTGCGAATCCACCGATTCGTCTTGAGTCCGAAGGAAGCTCTTTGACCGAGATGGTCCTCAGGCACCCTGTTGGCGGCGACCATCGACCTCGTGGTGATCGATCTTTTCGTGCCGCTTGCGGCAAGTCGGAGTATCCGCCGATATGGACCCGTGACGGCGGCGATCGACCTCGCGGTCGATCAATTGCACTTCGCGGTGGCCTGTTCGCGGCCGCCGGGAATATCCTTTTACACGAGACTCGCGTATAGTTTTGCGGCCTCGAGTTGTACGTTACTTAGTACGCGTCCGTTCTTGTATCGAGCACGCGTCCGTTCTCGTACCGAGCACGCGTCCGCTCTCGTCTCGAGCACGTGTTCTAATGGGGTGAGACCATGAGATTCCTCAGCCTCCTACGATCGAGAGCCTCGCTCCCTACTTCCGGCATAAGGGCGCACCCTCACCGTGAGCGCGCTGCTCTCTCGCGCCCTCTTTCTTTCGCGGGAATATTTGAATATCCAAACTATTACGTCTCTCGGGAGTATTCCGTTACAGTGTATAATTGCGTTCGAGACGTACCGGGGAGTGTTGGTGACACAGTTCGGAGGATTTTAGACTGGAGCCTCTGTAGAATTTCTAGGTTGAAGTAGCTTGCTGTGCCCCATAGTTGAATGCCGTATGTCCAGATCGGCTCGAGTATTGTTTTATATATACAAAGTTTATTGTGGAGGGAGAGCTTTGATTTTCTGTCAATGAGCCAGTACATTTTTCTTAGTTTCAGTTCTATTTCCTTCTTTTCGTTTTAATGTGTTTGGCCCAGGTCAGTCTTCTGTGTGAACATGACTCAAAATTAGTAAAAATATAGCCGCGTGTCTTCGGCGCAGATTTTCAACAGTTCCCCTGTGCCCACGTGCAAATCCGTTACAGTCCTGCATTTAAGGGAAGTATGAAGGCTTCGATGGCTGAAACTGGGGTAAAAATTCGAACGGCGTTTATGAATTACTGAAAAAACATGCGCAATTTTTCTGACTTTTGAGTTGTTTATGATGTTTTTGTTAATAAAAATCATTGGTATTCGTAAAAAGAAATATTAATAATTAAGGAATATATTGGATCTTGAAAACGATCGCGCGACTTGCGCATTGCTCCGTCGGAGACGAATTTTCCATGTTTCAAAGGGCATTCCATTTGCCTCCCTAGATTGAATCTGAAAAGTAAAAAAAAAGGTGAAAATTAGAAGAATGGCGGCTAATAATCTGTGAAACACTTATTTTTTTGTACTGATCTAACAAGATCAGCACATAAAAAAGAATTGTTCTTCACAGACGTCGGTTCAATGTGTAGAGAAAATTGTCATATTAAAAAAAATCAAGGCGATATTTTCAGGCATTCTTGAGTTACCATGACAAAACTAATGAAAAATGCATTCATCGTCCGGACGTAGTATAACTGTAGGAAATTGTAACTAATGTACCGCAAAAATAGACTTCCCGAGGGCAGTCTACTTTTACTCCTTCAGCCGCAATCGCAAAACGTCAGTTCTTTCGTGCCCTAATTTCTTTGTTGATGTCAGACATTTTTTTTTTCTGCATCGCGACAGGTTCCACACCATCTCACACTTTTGGCTCTCCTAAGCTCAATTTTGTGAATTTATCAACTTTCTTTGCATCAAAATGTTCGTGAAAGATTATACTAATTGAATAGGTCAATAACAAAAATACTATTTTTTGAGATTTTAAGCCTTCTTACTCCCCTCAACAGACAGAAATGTAATTGAAGCGTGGATTCATTTAAAACCAGGGTATTCTGTAACGCAAACCGTATTAAATGAAACTACGCTGTGATAACATTTTGGTCTGTTTTACAGCTGCAGTTGCATTAAACGGGTTTGACCATTAGCTGCTGTTATCTTTCAATATTAGTAAAGAGTGGTGCTTGACAACACTTCGGGGAGTGTCAAAAAAATTGGACACAGCAAAATGGCTAATGTGGCGTAAAAGCGGATGGTATAATCCTGAAAGGGCATACGAAGGAAAATTAGAAACAAATAAATAGTTCCATTCAATTGTTATTTGTTTTTGATCTGACAATTTTTCTTTTTATCATACTTCGGCATTTTATGAAAAAATATTTATTTCTCTACAGATTTTGATGGAGACGACATGCTGGGTGTTGGCGATCTGCGTCAAGTGGTTGACAGGCTCACCGCACCTCAGCGGCTCAACGAGATCGATATGCAAAGGGTGATGCAATTTTTGCTAGACGAAGCGGATCTTGATGACGACGGGGCACTGAGCTTTGCCGAATTCGAACATATTATCGAGAAAAGCAGTGATTTTCCCAAGTACATATCAAGCGTAAATGTTCAAATGTGCAAACTTCGAAGTACACTCTTTTCTTCACTGACAGCAATGATTTTTAATGGAATTATTTTTTTTTTAGAACATTTCGCATACGTTTGTGAAATGGAAATCACAGATGTACTCAACCGAAGAGATATTAGGAATGTCACAGCCGTGCGGGAGATTAATAGCGGAAAATTTCAGAGAGAAGGGTCAACATCAAAATTGAAACAAAACTATCATCGGTAAATCGTACGTGCCTAGAAGGCCTAAACCCAATCCATTGTACGAAATCCTAGATTTGTTAACAATATCCGGGCGTTCTTTCGAATAGCTGTAGCGAGGTAGACTATCAGGTGGGATAAAAAGTCCTTGAAGACCCACGAATGTAGACGTTTTATGTTACTTCTGTACTGTGCAAACTTTTTGTCGCCATATTTTTGCTGCTGTCATAGACTATCTTTGTTTTCAATGTATGCACTGCATTTAACATTATTTATATTTCATTGATTTGTTTTCTGCGACAAATGAACAATACAGAACCCAATAGTACAGAGAAAAAAGGGCCCAAGTATCCGCAGCACAATAATTATGACATTAAAATGAGTCAATGAGGACTCGTCGGTAATATCGACAATTGATGAACTGCCAACAAAAAAATCTGCGGGAAGATATTAGCATAAGTAAATTTCAATTTACTTAGCATATTTAAATATTATTAGATATAGATATTAGCATATTTAAATTTCAAGTTGCAAGAATCTCAATATTGGGGTCTTTCCTATAATTTTTGGACAAGTTCTACCGGTACACTCTCAAGAATCTGTATGAACAATCGTGCAATGTTATAACCTGTGATGTCTGAATAGTTTAGACCTATTGAGTTGCGAAAGCAAAGCTCTATGACTCGAAAGTCTCATAATACTCGAAACTCGAGCATTATGTTCTAAATATTTTGAACTTTGCAACTGACTGAAGCGATCTGAAACGAAATAGTTGATATTATATCTATAACGATGTTGGCAATAATTCCAACTTTTTTCGGGAATTAGCAACAATGGCTGAATTCACCTAAATTCGGTTTTTTTTGTCATTTATGTACAATTGTACAATTTGTAATTATAAATAAATAATGATCTTCGAATTTATGTAAGTTGTAAAAGAAAAGGATTGATTCATATTTTCTAGTAGTTACTGATGAATGAACTACGAATTTCGACCTACAGCGTATAATTCATTTGTGATGGAAATCGATGGCGATCGATAAACCACTTATGATGCCTGATATTCAGTTTTCGCGTTGAATCATATGGGCGGATCACATACACGATGCGAATGAGAGACGTGTGAAGTTGAAACTCACATCGTGTAGCATTTACTCTCAGCGCGCTCTCCCAGTGGACGAGCGCTGCTATGAAAACTCATCACATGAGAAAGAGCCAATCACATATCAAGCATACTTCTCAGTGTGGTAGTTCTGAACTCTCGCTCATCGCGCATACACACAGCGGACCACAAGGCGTGACCAATCACACGCGTTCTTTCACCATGCTGCTCGGCCAATCTCAAGCGTCTTCTCGGCAACGTGAACTTTCTCCCCACGAGGCGAGACGACGCCGGCCGGTAAGGATTCCGGTACTCTTGTTCTTACAACGTTACAGTGCACACGTGAAAATTATCTTCTCACCAGTTCTGGTCACCTTTGTCCAACTCACAAAAAAAATAGTGTCGAATCACGCGAGATCAACTCATTTAATTGCACCGACTCACCAGTATCACCTCATGTCATCAAATCAAAGTGAAAAACATATATTAAGAGCAGATCAACACAGTGAGAAAAAATCATCGCCACGTGGTCGTGACACGACGATCCGACGCCATCACCTCGTGTGGATAATTCATATAGAGATCTACAGACCGCAACCAGACTCAACCACACGAGACAAATCAACCAGCTCACGCCTCATAAACAATAATCAACAGTGCATCAACAATACGAGGCTAAGATCAGATCAATTGTTAATATTTGTCGACTCAACAAGGTACATTTTTTACACATTAAAGACTCTAGACATTTTACATCGTGCGTAATAAATCATTGTACAATTGTCGCCAGGATCCAAACATCCTCTCCCTCTCATCAGCCATTACTCGACATTTTTTGGTCCTTCGAGCTGGATCCTGGTCAATTGTACATATTTATTGCACGATACACATTCGTGTGAAACAATCTACACTACAAGTGCTAATCAACGACGCATCGTATCAACAAGTGCCAATCACTGTGAAAAAACTCCTTGAAGGTGCCAATCACTATCTGAATGGGCCAATCACTGTGAAAAAACTCCTTGAAGGTGCCAATCACTATCTTAAAGTGCCAATCACCGTGAAAAAACTCTTTGCAAGTGCAATCACTATCCTCAAGTGCCAATCACTGTGTTCTTGCCAGTATTGACAACTCACAACACAATTGTACTTATCTCATTGCATTACCATCAACAAGGCTACCTCATGAGAAGACGACGTGCCATTTTGTCAACTCACCAACTCAAGCGGTAGAACAGCTGTTCTACTCGCAACGTGTCAAGTAATACTCATCTCACAGTTCAGCACTCAACAAATCAGACTACTCATTGATCCAGGCTCAGAACTCACCTTCGTCTCAGAGCAAATCGTAGCAGATCATGGACTTCCTCGTCAACGCTCAACAATTCCAATCATTGGCATTGGAAACTGAAAATCAGCTCAAACAAGAGGTATCGCCACAATTCAACTACAGTCAAATTACTCATCACGTGGTTTCACCATTACAGCTCACATACTCACCAAGTTGACGAGTACATTACCATCAGTTCAAGTTCAACCACAAGAGTGGCCGCATATCTCACCTTTACAATTGGCGGATCCAGAGTTTCTCACACCACGACCAGTGGACATTATCATTGGAGCAGACTCATATGAGTTTATTATTCAACCTGATATCAAGAAACACTTGGATTTCTTGCCAATTGCTCAATCAACAATCTTCGGATGGATTGTTCTCGGTCCAATTCCTGAAAATTACTCATCACTGATCAGCTCATATCACATTGCGGTCGAATCATCAACCAACAAATTACAAGAACTTCTCACACGATTCTGGGTTCAAGAGGAAACACCCTCTATGACAGAACATCAACTCACACCAAAAGAAGAAGCGTGTGAAAATCATTTCAAGACAACTCACACACGAGACGAAGAAGGAAGATACATAGTGCGAATCCCACTCAATTCATCACCATTACGTCTTGGAGACTCAAAACTCACAGCTCAACGATGCATAGAACGACTCATGAAAAAACTCTTAACGAACAACTCATAAACCACATTGTACAACTCATTCATGAAGGAGTATGAGGAACTGGGGCACATGCAACGTGCACCACATCATCAGTACTCAACTCTTCAAAGCAAGTTTGCTCATGACAATCGTGACACCGAGATGACCTTGGCACATGATGCATTAGCGTCAGGAGGGTTGAGGGTCTCGGAAGATCGATTGTCAAAACAGACTCATGCTCATCCTCCATACTACCTTCCTCATCATGGTGTACTAAGAGAAGATCGAATCACAACAAAGTTGAGAGTTGTCTTCAATGGATCGAGTCCGACGACGTTACGGATATCACTCAACGACATACAACATGTCGGCGCAAAAATTCAACGTGACATCTCGGACATGCTCATATGGATTCGACAACATTCGACAACAAAGTTTTACAAGGACGATTGGGATTTGCAACGAATCATGTGGATCGATGATCAACTCAACATAGTACCACTCATCAAAGGAAGATATGTCGACGACATATTCGGAGGAGCGGATCAACTTGACGCACTCATAGAAACATCGAATCAAGTAACTCAGCTTTGCAAGGCTGGCGGGTTGCCTCTTGCAAAATGGCACAGCAACAATAAACAATTCGTGGAGCATATCGACCATGACTCATCATCACACTCACACTCATTCGAAGATAGCAACACCAAGTTACTCGGCCTGTCATGGATACCTCACACAGATGTATTCAAGTTCAGCTCAAAGCCACCATGCTCAAGTTTCAAGCTCACGAAGAGAATCATCTTATCTGAAACAGCTCAACTCTATGATCCACTCGGTTTTCTCACACCCCTCATCATAAGAGCAAAATCATTAATGCAAGAGCTGTGGATTGAGAAAATCAATTGGGATACCCAAGTCCCAGAGAGCCTACACACAAAGTGGGCATCATTCAGACAAGAGCTCACTCAAGTAGATCAAATCACAATTTCACGATGGACTCAACTCACCACCTCATCCACCGTGGAGTTACATGGATTCTCAGATGCATCTCAAATAGCAATGGCTGCCGCTATCTACATAAAATCGACAACTCCAGGTGAAGAGTCCAAGGTTACACTCATTTGTGCAAAATCAAAGGTAGCACCACTCAAAAGATTGTCCATACCTCGACTCGAACTCACCGCAGCACTGATCTTAGCTAAACTCATGAAGTATGTACAAACAACCTTGGAACTCACGAATGCTCACACGTTTCTATGGACAGACTCCTCAGTAACGCTCACCTGGATCAACTCACACCCATCACGGTGGAAGGACTTTGTCAGGAATCGAGTGTCAGCAATACAAGATCTAACTCCAAATAGCGTATGGAGATTTGTTCCTGGCAAAGAAAATCCCGCCGATAGTGCTTCTCGGGGCGTTAGCATCTCCCAGCTCCAGAAGCACCCCTTGTGGTGGACAGGACCACAGTGGCTCACAAAAGAACAACCCTCATGGCCAACTCAACACTATCATCAAGACTCACAGACTCACCAGGAAGAGCGACCGAGGCTCGCATTCACAGTGGCAACAACTCAAGTTGAATACCATTGGGAGATGATATACAGACAATCTTCACTCCTAAGACTACTCAGAGTAACCGCAATATGCTTTCGAGTCAGTCAACTCATCAAGAAACTGCCAAACTCAACACTCGTGTATCATCTCTCGCCACAAGACATTGAGAGAGCACGAGTATTTTGTATCAAAGCAACACAAGCAGCGTACTTCTCACAAGAAATCAAATTGATCAACTCAGCTCAACTACCATCAGCTCATTCTTTCAATCGCTTGACTACCTACATCGACACTCAAGGCATCATTCGGGTTGGAGGAAGATTGATCAACTCACAATTGGAACTTGAAGCAATTCATCCAGCAATACTCCCACGACACTCATATCTCACGACACTCATCATAGCAAATGCACATCACAAAACAATGCATGGTGGCACTCAACTCACCTTGAACCAAACAAGGCAATCATATTGGATTATCGGTGGTAGAGCTCCAGTACGATCGCACATACTCCGCTGCGTCAAGTGTGCTCGACAACGTGGCCTCAGAGCACAACAACTCATGGGTCAACTACCAACTACAAGAGTCACATCATCACGACCATTCTACTATTCAGGTGTGGATTACGCTGGTCCACTCACCATCAAAACCTGGAAAGGAAGAGGCGCCAAACACCAAAAGGGATGGTTATGCATCTTCGTGTGCTTTGTTACATCAGCCCTGCATCTGGAGGCAGTTAGTGACTACTCAACTGACTCATTCATAGCTGCGTTCAGGAGGTTCACTGGACGCAGGGGCATCTACAACACTCTACATAGTGATTGCGGCACGAACTTCTCAGGAGCAGATGCCACGCTCACCAAGTTATTCACTCAAGGTACGATCGAATCAAATTTACTGGCCTGCTCACTCACCAATGATGGAACTACGTGGAAGTTCAACCCACCATCAGCTCCCCATATGGGAGGAAAGTGGGAGGCAGCAGTAAAATCAGTAAAATATCACTTGAGCCGAACAATAGGAGATATTGTACTCACATACGAAGAATTATCAACATTACTCACTCAGATAGAAGCAGTACTCAACTCACGGCCATTAGAACCACTCACAGAAGACCCTGAAGATATATCAGCACTCACGCCAGCTCACTTTCTCATCGGAGAGCCAATCACAACAATTCCAGAGCCGTCACTCATAGCTCTGAACATCAACAGACTGTCGTGATGGCAGCTCATTCAGCAGAAGCTTTAACACTTCTGGTCTAAGTGGTCGACTCAATATCTTCAGCGTCAACTCTCCACATCGAAGTGGCATCATCCATCAAACAACATCAAGGTTGGTTCGTTAGTACTGATCACTGACGAGAGATTTCCACCCTCAAAATGGCTTCTCGCCAGAGTAACTCAACCCTACCCTGGAAAGGATGGGCTCACCAGAGTAGTATCACTCAAGACAGCAACAACAACACTCACCCGTCCAATCAGCACATTAGCAATCCTGCCAACTCAAACTGAAGAAGAGCAGATCACATTAAATCATCAACACCGTTGCTGATGGCGGGCGGAATGTTCAGTTTTCGCGTTGAATCATATGGGCGGATCACATACACGTTGCGAATGAGATACGTGTGAAGTTGAAACTCACATCGTGTAGCATTTACTCTCAGCGCGCTCTCCTAGTGGACGAGCGCTGCTATGAAAACTCACCACATGAGAAAGAGCCAATCACATATCAAGCATACTTCCCAGTGTGATAGTTCTCAACTCTCGCTCATCGCGCATACACACAGCGGACCACAAGGCGTGACCAATCACACGCGTTCTTTCACCATGCTGCTCGGCCAATCTCAAGCGTATTCTCCGCAACGTGAACTTTCTCGACACGAGGCGAGACGACGCCGGCCGGTAAGGATTCCGGCACTCTTGTTCATACAACGTTACAGTGCACACGTGCAAATTATCTTCTCACCAGTTCTGGTCACCTTTGTCCAACTCACAAAAAAAATAGTGTCGAATCACGCGAGATCAACTCATTTAATTGCACCGACTCACCAGTATCACCTCACGTAATCAAATCAAAGTGAAAAACATATATTAAGGCAGAACACCACTGTGACCCCCTGTTTTTTTGCCATTTTTCAAGAATTTTTTTTTGTGGGAAAAAAAAGAGATATTCGAAAATTTTTTTTTGTTTTGTTCGTTGTTTATTGAAGATACATAAAAAAAAAATTTCAAATTTTTCACGCCCCATGGTGACGCTGGGGAAGCTCCCGCGTCAGGTACTATTGCCTCTGCAGTGGTTCGCGGCACGCAGCAGAACTCTCTTCAAAGTCGATCTGAAAAAAAATACCGAGTGTTTTCGTTAATAATATGATATTTTGAAGAGAAGTACACAGGGATTTGAAAAAATATTGATTTTTAAAAAATAGGCACGCTTTTGAAATTAAAGGACGATTTTCGAGCAAAATTTCTCGTCGAAAATAGGCTATAACTTTTTTTATTATTGAGATATCGAAAAAATCCTATGTACTTCTTTAGATAATCTAGTTTTATTGATGCAGTCCAAATTTGAAGTCGATCGGATAAAAATTGCTCGAGTTCTGCTGCGTGCCGCACTCAAAAAAGTGGTTTTGAGAAAAACGCGTTCAAAGTTTTAGGTTTGTTAATTTATGCGATAAATTGGAAAAAAAAATTTTTACCTTTAATCAGCGATGCCGGCACCATATAGCTGGCCTTCAAGAAGCAAATGATTGTCCCTAGCATCTTTTCTCGAACTTGTAGAGGCTCTTCTTGCCTCTTTTGCAGCGTCTGTGAGCGAGCGCTCCGCCAGCTCGATCCGCGCTGCGTCGGTTTGAACGCAAAAATTGAAACAATTTGGGCCGATAGTTATCCCCAACGTCTCCAAAACTTTCATGAGGCTTCTCAGGCCATCATTGAATAATAATACCGCGATATCAGCTGCAATATCGACGATTTTTTTGCTCCCGGACTGACACTTGGGGGCTATTGCCCAAACTGATTTGTTGTAGCTTTCGTTGTTGTTTTGCGTGAAGCCGCCCAAACAACGCTGCAGCAAATCGTCTCTGCTCAAATTTTCGAAGACTGGCGTAATTGCCTCCAATACTTCCTCAGGAAGAGGCGGCTTATGGCGATATTCAGAAATATTACCGCTTGCGACCGGTCGCTGCCACGAACACCACGACTCGGCTCCCTCTGGGCAATCGTCATGTTGTGGCTCACTATCTGTGGATATTTTATGTTTGATAGTTGCCCAAATTGCCTTCCTCATTTTTTCAACATCATCGCTGTTCCTCCGAATAGCCAAGCCGTAATATGTGCTCAACTCGTCAATCAATTTTCCGGTGAGCTTTCCTCTGCCAGACAATCCTTTTTGTTTTTTCACGATTTCGCGGAGGCGCGTCCCCATACGTTTTTGGACATGATCGATGCACTCTTTTTTTTTTAATCTCGAAACCGTCGTATGGATCGCTATTCGATATGCCCAGAAACGTTTTAGAATCGCCGTCACCAATATAATATTTATATTTTATGCCATAGAGCTCTTCAGACCGTTGAAACATTTCGACAGCTGAGTCGACTTCCATTTTTCCGGAGGAGCTGCTATGGTTCGCCTGGCACTCATCGTCGTGGGTACTTTTCCATTCCCAGTACTCCGCGGTGCTTTCTTTTTTTCCCCAATGCTCGCAAGCTTTGCAATATTTCGATTTCACCATAACGTCGATCACTTTTTTAGTGTACCAGCCGATTAGCGATGTTATGCCGAAAAGCGAGCTGAAACGCTTACGCCACGATCCGTCGCCTGAAACGATAATTCCGTCCTCCACCCCATTTTCCAACGAAATTGTCTCCTCCTCAAGTGCAGCCTTTTGTTTGCTCACTGTGCTCACAGCTTTAGTGGCAATCGAAATCGAATTTAAGATTCGATCGTAGAAAGACTGAAATATGGGGCGCGGTAGGTCCATAAATGCACAAAACTTCATCAGGCCATTCAAACCGACGCCAAGAAGACGCATACTGAATACGATCCGACGATTTATTTCGTATGCATTGTCAATCATAGGACACGAATTGATTTGCACTTTTTCACAATGGCCGCAATCGACCTCGATTTTGAATCCGAGTCCGCGCAAACTTTTTTCAGTAAACTTTATATCGCGATCACACACTTTGCACTTCACTAACGTCGATATAATGTTCAATGCATTGACGAGGTGTACTATTCGATAACCGAAATCGTTAGTAACACCGACCTCTAAATCGTCCGACGATTTTAACTTTTTCGCCGACGTGCTCACATACTCTGCAGAACTATTTTCGGAGCTATAACGGTTCGGAGGTTTTCGATTCGAAATTTTCGTTCGCCTCCTCGTCACATAGCTCCGTTTTGTTCCCTTTTTCCCCGCGTACACTTTCGGATTATCCATTTCGATGTGCAAAGAATAATTCTGAGCGTTCGATATTTATAAACGAAACGATTCGGAGCGTTTAGACACGAGTAGCGTCGCTTCTATTCGCAAACTGACGCTATGACGCTATCCCTATACCTGCCTTGAAAATTTTTCAATTATCGCCACCTATGGCTTTTTTTCGAAACTATATTTATAAGAATAGCCGGTTTTTGTGAAGGGAGACAAAAGAATACCTGGGAAAGGCCCGGTATACCTGCCGACCCTGAGGCGCGCAGCTGCGCGGGACCCCGAGCGTCACGGAGCGCTGCACCGCTCCACAAAATATTCAATATCTCCGAAAATAATTATTTTTTCGACCTGGGTCCAACGGCATCTTAATCTTAAATGTATTTTAGATTTTTCTAGATGGTTTTCAAAAAATCGATTTTTTGAAGCCGTCACAGTGGTGTTGTCCCTTAAATCAATAACCGTTGTTAAAGAAATATTATGTGCATCCGGTGTGACTTCCAAACAATCCGTGGGACCCATTCGAAAGTTCCACACTTTTGGGCGGCTGGTCATAGGGAAGGAGTGCTATCTCCGTATCCTGGCGTGTCCGTAAATGGTTCTGAAACAAGATTCCGCATAAGCGGCGCTGCGCAAGCTGGCGGACTTGTGTTATATATATACACGTATGTTTTGCGCATGCGTTGTTATCAGCTGTCTCTGTTGTTATTAGCTGTCACATAAGCTGACAATTCTAATTTTCTCAACCTTAATTCATTTCATAAATAAATCTCGTATAGCTGTAGTAGTGTCTTAAGATATTTCTATATTCAAGTCGTAGTTCATTTAACCACCTAATTACGAAAAAAACACCTAAAAAATGCCATAACAATTTATATCCGACGTAAATATAAATTCCATTCAAATGTGGTCAGGTGGCTGTTGTATACGATACAATAAATGGACATCCCTATGTGCCGTAAATACTTTATTAACAGTTTATATACAAGATGCCTAAGTAATGGGAGTTTCGTGTGAACAGCTTGGCGTACAGGCGTAGACTGAGGAGGAGAGTAGGGGCTTGCTCTCGTATCTGAGCGTGCGATTACTCCGCGTGCATGGTTGCTAGCGACCTGTATACTTTGGCTACATTACAACTCCTCCTCACTTAATTTAACGCTTAACGCGTTTACGTAGATTTTACAAATCTAATATGTCGCGGGCTTGCATACTTGCGAACTGGGACGAAGCTCTGGTATCGCTGCCGTAAGCGAGGTACTATTATTCATACTTTTTCTCATCGGTAATTCCCCTATGCTTTGCCTAATTTTCTCTCCCGGCATAGATCTGGGAACGCTCGAAATATTAGCAGCTTCAGGTCTCGTACCCTTATCTGCCTCGCGAATATTATTATCACAGATTACTTTTTCCGTACTATCTGGTACCTTCAGTAACTCCGGCAGTACCTTTTCCGACTGAATCGGATATTCCTTATCACTATTGATATGGGATTGAGCAACTAGTGTTTCCTCAAACACGAGATTACTTGATCTAAGTTGATCGGGATGCCTCTTCCAAATTCGATTATCTTCGGTGAGGACTCGATACATTACGGGACTCAGACGGTCCAGAATTTTTGCCTTACACCACGAGTTGCTGCTATAATCCCGTGCCATCACAGTGTCGTTAATATTAAACTTGGCCTTACGATGCCCATGAAAATACTTCTTTTGCTCATTTTGTTTGTGCTCTACATGCTTACGCATCGATGGTTTAATCAGATCCATCTGCGTACGCAATGGCCTATTAACTTGTAGTTCCGCGGGTGTCACTCCGGATGTACAATGGGGCGTGGTCCGATAATACATTAAAAACCGGCATAAAGCCTCGTGACGCGACAATCCTGAGTCACGTAACAATTTAAATTTGCTTTTAAACGTTTTTACCACGTTTTCGGCCGCTCCGTTAGATGCGGGGTGATAAGGCGCTGTATGCACATGCTCAATACCATTACGATTGAGGAACTCCGCGAAGATGCTCGAACAAAACGATGGACCATTATCGGTCACCAATCTCCTCGGAAGACTTCATGTACATACGTATTCTTTAAAAGCCTTAACTGTACTCTTGGATGTTATATCCGTCATTTCTTTTACATCTACCCATTTCGAATATGCGGCGATAATAATCAGGTACATTTTCCCCTCTAGGGGTCCAAGGAAGTCCGCATGGATACGGTGGCTTGGCCCATCAGGCCATTTCCATAGATTCACCTCCGCCCAGGGCGGATTGCTTGCTTTCCTGCAACAGAACTCACACAATTTGCTTATTGCTTCGATGTCTTAATCAATTCCCGGCCACCAAATGTAGGAGCGAGCTACCATCTTCATGCGGATTACTCCCATATGGATATTATGGAGCTCATCAAGCAATCTTTTCCGCAGAGATTGTGGTACCACTACTCGATGCCCCCACATTATACAATCGTTAACAATCGTGAGTTCTCGTTTGCGGCTTTTAAAGGGAACTAATTCCTGTTCCACTTTGTACGGAAAACCCCTAAATATATAACCCAGCACTTTACTTAAGATATTATCGCACGCAGTTTCAGTCTTAATATCTGCATCTTTAATCGTAGCAATATCGTCAATAACTCAATTTAAGTATGAATACTCGTCACAAACGGCTTCGTTCAGTTCGTTCGATACGATCGGTAACGGAAAACGAGAGAGACTATCGGTACTGCCGTTATCAATACCCTTGATATGCTGTATTGAAAATTCGTACCCTGATAAAAATACGGCCCAGCGATGCACACGACTCGCCGCCATTTGCGGCAGCCCTTTTTTTACACCGAAGAGATACACCAACGGTTTATGATCTGTTTCCAAAATAAAACTACGCCATAAACGTATTGATGAAAACTCTTTACCCCGAACACGAGTGCCAAGGCCTCACGATCGAGTTGCGAATAATTCCGCTCTGCCCTCGACAACGTTTTCGATGCAAAAGCTATTGGTTTCTCACTACCATCATCGAAAACGTGCGACAGAACTGCGCCCAATCCCACTGGTGACGCATCGCACCAGTGGGACACCAGACACCAATGCCTCCTTAGCGGATTGGAAAGCCTTTTCTCGATCACGAGTCCACGGCCACTCGGTTTGAGCGCTCAACAGCTCATAAAGCGGCTTAACAATTATTGCATAATTTTTAATGAACTTCGAATAATAATTGATCATACCTAAAAACGTCTTTAACTGCGTTACGTTGTGCGGCGCTGGTACGTCTAACACTGCTTGAACTCGTTCCCGTGCGATATGCGATCCATGAGTCAACAACAAACCCAAGGAATGATACGCTTTCGCTGCTAAACTCACATTTTTCCTTTCGCACCATGAGATCGCAGCCTCGAAAACAATCGAACACGGCCCTATTCTCTCGCCGTGCTCCTCTACCGTCGATCTGGACACGAGGATGTCGTCGAAGAAACAAATTACGCCGTCGATTTCTCGCAATACTTGCTCCATTTCACGCTGAAACAAACCAGGGGCCGACGCCACGCCGAAACACAACCGCTTGTACGAGGACAGACCCTTGTACGTCGAAATGGTCACCAATTTTTGAGATTCCTTGTCTAGCTTCACCTGTTGATAAGCGTTAGACAAATCCAGCTTTGAAAATATTTTACCTCCATTTAATGTTGCAAGAAGGTCTTGCACCCGAGGAATCGGATACCTATCCACTTTCAAATTTGGATTTACTGTGATTTTATAATCACCACAAATACGAATCTGACCATTTCTTTTAAGGATCGACACGATCGGCGCTGCCCACTGGCTTGATTCCACTGGCTCCATAATTTTCTCGGTCACTAAACGGTCTAATTCCCGTTCTACCTTGTCACGTAGCGCATATGGGAGAGGCCTCGGTTTACAAAAAATGGGCAAAGCATTATCCTTAACATTTAGCCTAAAAATTTTCTTCGTGTACGTACCGAGTTTATTCGAGAATACCGCGGATACTCTTGTACTATATTACTCGAATTTACCGGCACCAAACTATGTACGCTCGGTATTGACTGGAATCTGCTTGCACTCTCGTTTATTGGAATCTTACCGCTCTAATCCATAATCTCCCCACAATTGGAGGACCTCCTCCCGGTAATACAAAAAGTTCGAGCAAGCGACTTTGTTTCTCATAGCAAACCTTAACCTCTAATGTCCCCTTTGGAACGATCGCAAGTCTGGCGTGGGATTTGAATTTTCTTCTCGTCTCACGCAACGTCAATTTAGAGAACATCCCGTTTTGTGTCCAGTCACTGACCGATATAGCCGTGATCGGAGACCCTGTGTCAATTTCAAATTTCATCATTGCTTTTTCGACCGTTAAATTTATACACATCGGTTCATCATTCACCGATTTTTGTCAATTTTTTTCAATACTCCATATTCCGACTCGTCCTTAATACAAAACAAATTGCCTAAAGCTGTTTCGAGATCCTCGATTTCGTTTACATAACGGTGCTTTTCACTACCCTTTTTTTTTGTAAACCTATGCTTGTGGAAGTAATTTTTTTCCACTACATTTTGCGAGTGAGAATTCTTGGATTTCGAATCAGGCGCGTTTTTACACATATTGGCCAAATGGCCCCCTCTTTGACACACATGACATTTAAACGACCTGAAACGGCATTGCGCTGATCTGTGACCCTCTCTTCCGCAGCAAAAACATCTAAGTTTCGACGACGCTACCTTTTTGCTTGACGCGTGAGACCCTTTGCTGCCGAAAAAGTTGACGGTTCCATCACCGCTTCTCGATGACGACCCCATTTCTGCAACGTCCCTTGACGCTGTCTCCAACGCTGTGGCGATCTCCACTGCTCTTGCATTGGTGATGCTCCGCTCTCCGAGCAGCTTTTTCTTAGTTGCATCGCTTCGAAGACCCCATACGAACTGGTCACGCAGACTCAACTCCAAATTTGTCCCAAATTCGCAGTGGAGCGAAAGTACTGCTTCACATCTTCCCCTTTCGTCTGCCGACACTCCTTGAATCTATAGCGTTCCGTGATTACGCTCGGCTTGGGTTGTAGATGGATTCGCATGACGTTGGCCAAATCTTCAAAAGGTTTTTGGCTTGCCAATTCAGGCGCGCACAAGTTCCTCAGCAGCGAGTACCCTTCCGTACCCAAGAGCGTGAGCAATAACGCCACCTTTTTGTTGTTTGGCACACTATTGGCAATGGTATATTGTTCCAATCTTTCGCACCAAAGCGACCAATCATTCGAAAGGTTAAATTCTTTTAAATTCCCAAACCCACTTGAGTGGACGACTATATTCTGAGGGCTTGTTCCACTACCACTCATGGCCGACGCTCCGCTCATTTGCCGTAATTGTGACTCCAAATTGTCCTTTTGCAATAATGTCAATTTAACCTTTTCTTTCTCCTCCGCTAACTGTTTCTTTAGCACATTAAGTTCTTCCGCCTGCTTCCGTTCATCCAATGCTATTTGCTTCCGCTGTTGCAGTAATTGTCTCTTTGCTTCTTCGAGATCCTTCTTTCCCGCCTCCCATGCGGCTTTTTCTTTCGAGTTCGCCATTTTACGTGTGTCTCACAAAAGACGACACATGCTTAATTTACTGACGGTTTTTCAGAAGACCCTATGTCCTTGCAAACCGACAAGTTTTCTTATTTATCCTCGTCGCCAATTTGTTGTATACGATACAATAAATGGACATCCCTATGTGCCATAAATACTTTATTAACAATCTATATACAAGATGCCTAATGGGAGTTTCGTGTGAACAGCTTGGCGTACAGGCGTAGACTGAGGAAGAGAGTGGGGGCTTGCTCTCTTATCTGACCGTGCGATTACTTCGCGTACATGGTTGCTAGCGACCTCTATACTTTGGTTACATTACAGTGGCCGAGATTATAGAGTGCAAAGTATGTAGAAAATGTCAGCGACCGGAAAATGGACTTTAAATAACTCATCAGACAAACAGCTCCTCCACTGTGCAAATTGCAATAGCCCAGACCACCCAGTGAACCTATACTACAAGTTCATATACAAACGCTCAAAAAGTAAGAAAGACATTAGACAATGACAACTCATCGAAAGAATTGAAGCGATACATATGAAAGTCACACTGGACATATCCTATGCATAAGCTATGGCACCACCCACAACGACAGTAACAATACAGAGATTCACTACGCAGTAGCGAGTATCATCCGCAGCATCACAAGACTCACCGCTACCATTAGTCATCATCTTACATTTTATATTTATTAAAATAATATCAAGACTCAAAGATGCTGATAACAACAGCCCAAAGTCTACAATTTAACTACTAAGATGTGTTTGTTTGTTAAGTTTGATTTTACGCATCATATACAATGCCTAATCAGAAACTATCTTGTTCTTGTATTATTTTCAACATGGATGCAAAGGTGATTTCTGATGGTTGATGGTTGGTCTTGGTTGGGGGTATGACACCCCCCGACATCTTCGCGATGCGAAATGTCCAAATTTATTAGTGTCACATTCTTCCACTCGTGGCGCTCGTTATTTTGTTAGAACCTTATACGCCTGCGCGCTGCGGCTATATATATATATATATATATTTAATCCGCCAATAGACATATCATTTTTATTATAATACCGCAATTAATAGAATAATGATCACGCCAGCAAACAATTATCGTATGAAAAATTCGGCACTAAATAATAACTTCTGCAAAATGTTATTACTAAATTTTGAAAAGTGCTTTAGCTCTCATTATTTGTTTATATAAGGACGACTAGAGCCAAGGACTTAAGGGGTTACGTGGGTTTGAAAATTTCAAAAAATCCATTTTTTTAATTTTATTATCTAATAGTACAATATGTCTAGAATAACCTCCCAAATTTTTAAGTCAATCGGAGTAAAAGTCTAGGAGAGAGAGCCTTTGGGAATTTCCCCCGTTGGGAAAAACCGACCGGGAGCGAGGCAGGTAATTGCATTTTTCTCAAAACACTATTTTTGAAGTCGGTGGACGCGATTTCTCAAAAACGAATGCACCGATCTTGTTAAAATTTTGTACACTTCTTCAAAATAGCATTGACTAGTGATTGGACGAAAGTTTTTTTTCGATTACAAGGCTATACGTAGCGTAAATTGTACCAAAAATTGAACTATTTTGCATACAACTCTGCCGAAAATTCAATTTCCAATTTTTTTTTAAATCCTTCGTTCAATCACGAGTTATTCTTATCAACTAACAGAAAAATTTTGGTGTTTTAATTTAAGATAAAGCTATCATGAGTTATCCTGACAACCACAAGGACACTTTTATTTTGAGGGGTCTCCGGAAACCAGGTCCCACCGGCTAAATTTCCCAAATTTTTGGGTGAAATTTTTAAAAATATTTTTGAAATGTTGCTCTTTTTGTGCTTAACATTTTGAATAAAATAATTTATATATTATATTTTAAAAAATAGAGAAAATATGCTTTTTTTACTTCGAAACCAACGTAACCCGTTAAAAAAAATGATTTAGTAATAATATTCTGAAGAACTTATTATTTTGTGATAAATAATTATATTTTCCATCCGTGCCTCCATGATCGTTGACTGGCATATCTATACTCTATACCTTTATAGTTAAGTACTTGCGTCACTAATTCAGTTTTTCAGATATCGGCTCTATGGATAAAACTGGATTGTGAATAATTACAAGAACCGTGTTTGTACGATAAACGAAATTCAACAATAAAAGAACCCCTTGCGTGTTTCACCAATATTTGTTTCCAATCGATTAATCGAATCGTCGATTGTTTGAAGGAAATATTCGATTTATCGTTACGATACTTTTTTAAAACATCGATTTCTTAATAATCGATTTTATTTTCAACATCGCCCATGTGCACTGGCTGTATTACTATATTTTACGACACGAACTCCACTGCGACGCCTACAGGCCATATTTAACACCATGTTTCAGGTCGAATTTACGGACGTTTCTTATACCGGCCCTCCATACAAAGATGACACTCCTTTCCTATACAGGGTTGCCAGATTGGGCAATATATCGCAATTGGGTCATTAAATGATTTTTTTTTCATTGTAAAGATCATGTGCGGTTTTTAAAGCATTTTTCTTTTTTTTTCAACAATTAACAATAATATAGCACTTTGAAATTGTTATTTTGTGCGACTCGCGAAAACGCGCCGAGAGCATCCGAAGTTACCCGAGCGCTCTGTGACGTCAACGCGCATAAGCCGGTGTACGAACTACTCGTGTAACACGATTATTCTGTCAACGATGGCAACGACAAAATCGTATAAGACTTGTTTCGTTCCTCTGTGTGCAAATACGACGAAAAGTGCCCCTAAGAAGGTATTTCTGCATGTGCCACAAGACGTAAAACGTCGAAATCGGTGGTTCGATGCAGCATGACGTATCAACCCGAAATCATCGGCCTCTTATTATTGCTGTGAAGACCATTTTGATGTAAGTTTAACCCATTTGCATCATCGCTCTACTTCAGCTGCCGCGTTGAAACATCAGCGACGTTCAACTGACGACTGACTCGTATCACCGCGCGCGGTCGATCGTATGCGCAGTAACGGGCATCCAAATTATTCATGGAGTTTATTGACAATGTACTGTTCAAAACGATTGATACACAGTGTTATATCGTAAATATCGCATTTTACATTTTTTTTACAAAAAAGGAAAAACAAATATTTTTTTATACATAAAATAAAATTATTTAAATTAAAATGAAAATTTAAATAAATTAATTTTCGTGGAATTCTTTAAAGTGGTCAATACATAATGCTTTATCACAAACATGGCATTTAAAGACTGTCTCTCTTCGAATTGACTTACTTCAGGGCGGGGTAAAGTTAATTCGGCGAAAAAAAGGCATGTTTTTAAGATTTTTTTTGGCGTAATGGATAGTGTTCGTTTATTGAAAAATTTACATATAATAAAGTAACATTTGAACAACATTCTCCTAAATTTGCATTGCAAAATATTCAAAATTGAGCGAGTGAAAATTAAACCCCGGAGGCGCCTCGAAAAAAAGTTGGTTTGCGGTGTGCACCATAACTCGCAACAGAATCATCTGAAACAAAAAAATCAAAATGCATTTGTTAAAGGAGATGTTTCTCGAGGTAATGACGGGAGGATTTTTTTTTTTTTTCGATTTTTCGATTTTTCGTAGCACTTGGGAGCCAAAAACCCGATTTTCGCTAAAAAAAATCGGCTAATTTATTGTTGAAAAATTAGTAATTATTAAAAAAAAAACAAAAAAGCTCTCGACAATACCTGGTGAATTATGTGAAGAAGTACTGTGCAAAATTTCAAAGCGATTGGTCCAGTAGATTTTGAGTTATCGTGCACACGGACTTCAAATATGACAAGTCTCAGAAAAACGGTTTGAAAAACGCAGAAGAGTTTGGTCGCTTAGCGCTCATTGCACATAAGTTTGAGAACACTTCTCGATTGCATAAAAATCTGAGAAAATTCATGCATATTAAAGGTACTCAAAAGATTAATTTTGCATAATAATAATTCCAAAATGTTATTAACAAAATGATGAAAAAAAAAAATTAGTCAACAAATTTCCCCGCAACCCAATTTTTTTTCGTGATTCGTTCATTTTTCTGAATATGTATGAATTTTTTCAGATTTTTCAATTATCTTTGAATTTTTAGAAATTCAAAATAAAACTCGATAATTTTCTTATACTCACTCAAAGTCGTCGATGCCAGGTCCGTAGAGCAAAAGGCTTCCATCAAGATGATCGAGAGCATCTTTTTGCGTTTGTCTACGCAAAACTCTTTCTTCTTTACTGTCGTGCCCCGCTTGCTCCTCTGCTCTACTAATTCGCAAATCGTCAACTTGTCGGGCCCATTCGTGAGAACTTGGCCCTGTACTGATTTGCATCTCTTCCATAAAGGCCAACAAAGCGAAAGAACCTTCATTGTAAGTACATGCAGCTACATAAGCTGCAATTTCCACAATTGTAGAGGTGCCACTGACTGACTTTGGAGAGATTTTCCAAATAAGTTGATTGAGACTCTCATTATTATTTTGCGTGAAACCTCCAAGACATCGCTGCAAAAGTGTGTCGTTGCTCAAGTCACTATAAATGGGCTTAATGGCTTCCAGAACGTCAGTAGGAAGGGCTGTGTAGCTGTGTTTGAATGATTCTAGAGCATCTGCAGCTGCAGCTTGCTGCCATTCGCATCAGGAGTCTTCGCCGCTTGGGCATTTCTCGTGCTGTGGGTTCTCGTCGGTTCAACTGTAGTGATGATAAGTTGCCCATATGGCATTTTTCATCTTCTCAACTGAATCATAATTACGTCGAATAGCTAGTCCATAGTAAACAGTCAATTTATCAATCATTTTAGCAGTGAGCTTTCCTTTTCCAGAAAGGCTTTTTCTTTTTACGATCTTTCCGGCCTTGGTTTTTGTGTCAACTACGCTTGTTTTTACTAGTCCACGCAGACGTGTTCCCATTCTCTTTTGGACATGCCCTATGCATTCTTTTTTGTTTATCACAAAATCTTCATCATAAGGTTTTGCATTGACAACGCCGCTGTACGTCTTTGAGTCACCGTCTCCGATGTAGTTACGATATTTCACCCCAAGATTTTCCACCGATCGTTCGAACATTTCTAGAATTGCTGATACCTCCATGTTTCTAGAGGGTCCCTCATGGTTGGCTTTGCAATCACCGCTATCCACATGCTCTTCGTACCACGCTTCGTATTCGGCAGAATCCAATTTGTTTTTCCAAGTCTTACGACCGTGGCAGTAACTGCTTTTTACAAAAATGTCAAGTACCTTTCCAGTACAATATCCAATTAGAGAAGCAACGCCAAATAACGAAGAGAATCCTCTTTTTTTTCAAGTGCCGTCGCCTGATACAGTCAATTCTGACGTTTCTTCTACATTATTTGCTTCAGACATTGCTTTTTTCTCTTCTTGTGCAGCCGATGCGAAGAACTTCTTGGCCACATTTTGTATCGCTTCACAATGTTTTTTCATATATAAATTATAGGCTGGTTTCGATAAGAAAGCACTCGCCAAATCCATTAGTCCGCAGAACTTATTGCATCCGGCTAAACCTAAGCCTAACACTCGCATTACGAAAGCAAATCGATAATTGACATCGTATACACCACTGTCTATTCTTTCACTTGATGGAATGTAGTGAGGCTGTTTACACTTTTCACATGTAACCTTGCTCTTGAAACCAAGACCTTCTTTTTTGCATGATTGGAATGTAACTTTTCCATCACACTTCACACATTTGACTACAGTAGCAATAGTCGAAAAAACAAGAACGCAATCTATCATTCGATAATGTTTTTGGATGTCTTCTACCACCCCAGCGGGATTATTTTTAATTTTTTTCGGTCGGCACAATTGCCCAATACCGTTCTCACGATCTTGTCTGCTTATTTTTCGAGGCATTTTTCGAGGTACGAACACGAACGAAAACGGACTCAAACTGTTAGTGTGACTTGCTACTGCTCAGCACCGCATACAGCGGTCAACTGATGTACAGACTAATGTGTATACTAATATACACCATGCCTTGAATATACATAACGGGACCGGAACAGGCCCGTTTATCAAGAAATTTATTCGGGGTCGAAAAATACAATAGCGCGCCGCGCAGCTGCCGCCCAGGTATAAAACCCGGCATGGAGCAATAGACGCTCAAATACTCATAACTTCGTCAATTTTACTCCGATCGACTTGAAATTTTAACACAATATTCTTGAGATATTATGCATTCATTTAAAAAAAATTTTTAAAATGAAAAAAAAAAAATTTTTAATACTTTACCCCGCCCATAATGGGAGTATGATTTTCGGCTTTCCACACGTACTCTTGATTTATAAAACTGCCGCACTGTTCATTTTCGCTATCATCACTTGACGAAATCGTCCGGCTACGTCTTCTAGGACGTCGTACCTCAATACTTGAATCCGAATCAAGATACTCAAAATCCATTGTGACAGCTAAATTTTAGATTAAATTATAATATAAGATTGTTTTCTAAACTTGGATTTCTTGAATTTAGATAAAGATTGACAGCACTTACTCATAGTGGCAGTTTGAAAGATTTTTACAAAAAAAGTAAAACTTATTTCAAAAATTCTGTCACCATAAATATATCCACGTTCGGCAAATTACTCGAATTTGCTTTCACGAATCCACTTTCACACATCGTTGCACGAAAATTAAACTATATTTCGACTTTTTGAGACGGCTCGAGATTTTTTTTATGTAAAATGACACAAAATTTAACTCCTGTATACACTCGCGTTTAAGCCGTATACATAGCCTATCGGTCGCTTAAGCGTGGTGACGTCACAAGCGCCAGCGCCGAAGCGTGACATTTCGCGCCAATTTCTACCATTTGAATTATCGTGATATAAAAACAATTAATAATTATGTTTAGAATTATTTTAAATAAAAATCCTTTTGACATTCGGTTTTAATATCACAAAAGATCAATTAAAACAAAAAAAATCGAACATTTTTTTTTAACAACTCAATTTGGGCGACTTTGAGCGCCACCTTGCGACCAAATTTGGACCTTATGCGATTATCGCAATTTGAGCGATTTGGATTTTTATTGTGCGAAATTTGGGCGGCTCGACAATTTCATGACAAAAAAATAAGTTAGCCAAATAGCCAAATCAGAAAAATTTCCAATTTGGCGAATAAATACCTCATTTCAAAATTGCATATGCAACACGCATTTTTTTAAATTTAATTTCCATATATATATATATATATATTGAAACGTTTGAGTTTTCAAGGTACCTTCTGTTCCCGTTTCGGGACAGAAAGTACAGGAAGAGTTGGTGTAATTTTTTTATGTGTGGTAGGGTTCTCGAAGATTTTCTCCGTTTGAGATCAGCTGAGGAGATATTGCTGTTAGACGACAGGGATTCGAAATGATGATTTAGGAGGATTCCTTTTAGGAAGGATGCCTCAGTCAGTTGCCATGCTGTGTCAGACGACTTTAGCCTTGCATTTTCATCATCGGCATTCGGTGATGGTGAAATTGGATTCTACGGATGCTGAAGGCGGATGAGTTTAGGCTGAGGATTTTTTTGTTAGTCGTTATTTTCATGGAATATGTGGTAAAAAAACAGATTAAGTGGAGGAAAGATGAAAATTAGAGCGTTATTAGAATTCGTTCGGCGTAAGGAACCAGGATGGGGGAAGAGGTATCGAGGAGCGCGTTCGTTGTCTCTCTCTCTCTCTTCGTGGTTCGATCTCCGTCGCCGCCGGGCTCGTGCCGAAGCTGGAATTATTCGTCTTTCTTTTAAGTTTGTCGTATGAGATGCAGTTTACGTTAAGTCCGGTGTGGATTTGTCCCGAATCCCGTGGGAAGCCACGAGGGATTGCGAGCGTCGTGTTACAGTGTCATGAGTTCTGTCAGGAATTCGCGGGTCCTACGCGTGCGTAGGATGACTCGGAGGATGCGATCTCTCCGAGACGAAATATAATCGAGTGAGTTACGAGATTCCCGTTGTCGGGTACTCTTTAGGGATGGCAGGACTCGTCGATTTGGCGAGTTAACCTTCCAGGCGCCAGTCTGGAGGGAGGAAGGCTAGAGAAGCTAGCGGTTTCCCTCTAAAGGCCCCCCTTTGGCGGAGGATATTGTCACGGGCAATATTCCTCGGCGTTCCGACGTTCCAGAGGAGAATGTCGGGGTAATCGTCGGGATGAAATATCCCGAGGGACATGGAAATAAAGGCCTAGGTCTCGCGGATGATTACGTGGGTTTGGGCCCGTTCGTTTCGGGAAGAAATCCCGAAGGATGCGAGCTTCCACTAAATCCCCTGAATTCCCGTCCCTTCCTGCCTGCGATCACCTCGAATCTCCTTCTCCCCGAAGTCAGACATCCAGTGCCATACGGGGGCTTCCTACGGGCAGAAGGTCGGTATGCTCAAACTCGGGAAGAGGCTCGGCGGGAGCACATGCTCGGAGAGCAGTGCTCCTAGAAGGAAGTTCCTACGTTGTTAGGAACTTGGTGGTCGATGAACAAAGTTACTTGATTGAAGATTGAAGATTGACGATTGACCATTCTCTCGTAGTCCCTTAAATAGCCTACGGCCCGTGAGGGGCATTTTCCCTTTCTGCCAATCTCCCCGGGTCCTCTGGTAGGGGCATCTCCTGTACATGGCCGATTGGCGGTGGGATAGTACCCGGAGCGGGAGATATTAATTTCTACCCGTAATTTGTTGTTAATAATCGGCGGAGAACGGAGTCGTTCGCGGCTCGATTATCAGGAGTACACGATTCTCGGGGAGGTATTTCTTTTACGCGAAGGATGGTCCAGTTCGCGTGGCCTGGTCCTTCGTGGGCTGGGCTACTAGCGAGCCGCGCGCGAGGACCTTTAGGGCGGTCCCTATAGCGTCTTGGGCGGGTCTTGGTATTCGCGCGTGAGGCGGTCCTGATACCGTGCGACCCGCGCCGATGTCCGGCTGCTCGCGCGAAGCAATGGTCCATCCCAATTAAGCGAAGGAATATTTCCTTCGCCTTATGTAACAATGGTACGATAGCCTCTTACGGCGTACCGTTACAATATATATAAGCTACCGCAGCGCTTGAAAAGGACAAGGATATATATATATCGATGGTCCCGAGCGGGTCTATCTTATCTCGCTCAGACCTTTACGCAGTAGCGTAATTGAAAGGGTCCCAGATGTACTAGCGTAACTCTCGCGTCCTCCGCGAAGTATCGTATCTCGGCAGACCCTGTTCATTCTAACGCATCTCCGGCCGCGCGTGAGATCCATCGTATCTCCCGCAGCCTTAGAACGGAGTATCGTAACTCGCCGACTACGATATGCTCTATCGTATCTCAGATGCACCAAAACGTTTCATCGTATCTACGAATCGCAAGTTTTCAGTAAACGCGGTTTGAAAGTTTCGCGTTCTCAAAAATAAAATGTCACTGAATCATCACAACATTTATGTCTAAATATTGCGCATTATATGCAGAATATTTTTTAGACATGAAAAGGGTTGTGAAAATAGAAATATAATATACTATTATCATAATATTCATCATATATTTCGGTCGAAAGGTCTTTGGTAGGCTTTCCCCCTGACAGCCGTCATGCTTCGACGAAAGGTCTTTCATTCAAATTATTAGCACATGTATGTGTGCTAATAATTTGTATGGAACTGTATGAAAAATAGCTGCTTGTAGAGATATACCTAATGCATATTTTTTTCTAATGAAATTGTTTCATACTATGTAAAGTTTTCGGAATAAAATTTAAAAATAAAATATCTTGTAACTGGTAATCAATTTTTGTTTCAAATAAAATCGCGAAATCTCAGTCAATTTTCAAACGAATAGATATAGTGATAACCGTAATACAATTCTTGTGTCGCCCAATCTCAAAAGGTGTTAATAATATCATTACGATTATTATTTTTCTATATTTCATGATTAATTAATTATCTGTTTAAATCAATGAATTATTATATTATATCCATTCACGTCATAATAATAACATACTTATAACTGTTATCGTTACATAACTTATTCTTTCATTGTAAGTCGTCGAGATTTTCGACGACTTACGATAGAGTAGAAACTAGAATGGAACTTTCAGAGCGCGGGGGGATACGATATCTTGTTTTACTTTAATTAATTACAGCACAAAAAATTATCAAAATGATTTAAAATTTTGTCTGGGCATTCTCAAGCTCGAACGAACTTAGTAGTGATGTTTTTCAAAAATCACCAAATTTCGACTTACGATGAAACGTTTTGGTGCATCTGAGATACGATAGAGCATATCGCAGTCGGCGAGTTACGATACTCCGTTCTAAGCTGCGGGAGATACGATGGATCTCACGCGCGGCCGGAGATGCGTTAGAATGAACAGGGTCTGCCGAGATACGATACTTCGCGGAGGATGCGAGAGTTACGCTAGTACATCTGGGACCCTTTCAATTACGCTACTGCGTAAAGGTCTGAGCGAGATAAGATAGACCCGCTCGGGACCATCGATATATCCTTGTCCTTTTCAAGCGCTGCGGTAGAAAGGGTTTTCAGCATCACGAACGGCATTAAAATGAAGCCAAGAAACCGAATACGTACGGATGTGCTGGAAGCCATTATATGCATCCGATTGCGATTTGGAGTTGATAAATGTTGCTGCCATGAATTTCAACCGGCTGAAGAGATGTACAAATTTTTCACCTCGAAGATCTAAACCGAGCTCAACGATGCTCCACATGCATTTGTCACAAGTAAGACAATGACGACAAAAACTGCGATGATGATATTATCAAACTTGGACATTGTATGAGGGAACTGAGGAATTGCAATTTTTATGAGACGTTTCGAATCGCAAAAAATATGTCTCCAACTTTTTATACAATGTACTGCTAAAAATCTGTACGTAAACAGTATATCTGTATTGACATATAAAAATGTGCACTCTCTGCCATTTACAGTAACCTTCAAAATGTTAAAAGTCGATTAACATTATATTATAATGTAAAAAAAAATTATTTGGATCAAATTTCATCAAAAGGTTATAAATTCCTAAACAATCGAAAAATTCTATTCTCTCTTCATTGAAAATAATGTTGATAAGTTTATTTGAAAATAATAAATGAATCATACAATCTACATAATGTAACTATGCAATTTTTGAAATGTTAATCAAATTATTTTTGTTAATTATAATAAAAAAAATTATTGTTTGATATACCATGCCGTAATTAAATTAATTTATTTGTAATTTTTTTGGTTGCATCCTTGTTATGTGTTTTACCAAAGAAGATATATTATATGGAAGCACAGGCCTTACGGGAGCGTTGGCACGGTTTCTTGGGGTGATTTCGTAGTTATCACCGCCTAAAGCGCTGCCTGTATCGATGTGCACGAACACATCCGCAGGCATGCTTGGCTTCACTAAGCTCCACTCAGCTCCCCCTCTTCCTATGCCAGTGCCAATTACGATTGAGGTGATGTCACGTCTCGCTCGCACTCTTGCAGTAATTTGACAGTTATTAAAATGAAAAAAATGCAAATTTAAGATAATGGCCGAAGTAGCAATTTTCAAAAAGTTGTCCAATAGTCAGCTAAACGGGTACCAAATGTCCGCCCGAAGGTTACCTCGAAGTTAACAGCAATCCAAAATGATAACTGTTGGACATATGATAACTTGTAGGTAACTTCCAAGGGGACATTTGGTGTCCAATTAGACAACTTCTGGGCAACTATCTGGAAATTGCTACCTGGGGGCACGCATTTACAAAAAAAATCAAGGTTTTACGCAAAATTTCTGTTAAATTTGAATTTAAAAAGTCCTTTTTTTTCTAATTTTTCAAAAACAATTTTCGTGAAGTAGAAAGCGATATTATCAATATTTCTACCAAGTTTGAACTCAATCGGTTTAAGAGTTTTTGAGGAATCAGGCACGCCAATTTCCAAATTGGCGGGCAGTCTACCGGCGGGAATATACACTACATTTTTTATGCCAAATATTAACACGGGACCTGTGGTTCCATGTAATATATGTTCTTTGGTTTTACTTTGTCTTATCGTGAGCTTGTCGGCTTATGCGATTTTGGGCGACTTGAGCGCCATCTGAGCGCGACTAGGTTAGCGCCCCATCTAGCAACCCTGTCCCTATAGTCTCTTTGGCTCACTAGCTCGACCGATACATTGTGTGCCGGTCACACGACACCAGCGCCCAAACCACGGGGGAGAAAATAAACGCTCATGTCTCGCACGATATACGAGTTTCCTCTATAGAGAAAATGAGAGCTTCCTAGACTACGCGCCAAAGCTGTAGCGTCGTTTTCCTTTACGTTATCCTCGTGTGTAAATAAAGTTTTTTGTTGCATGCTAGTAATAAACATCCACGATATCCGTTCTCACGCATTTATTTCCCTTTATTCATTGGCCTCATTGGGCAATTTTCCCATACTTTCCTCGACTGTAGCGCCACAGCGTGGTGATAGCGAGACTTAAGCAACAAGATCAGTGCGGCTACCCGCACAACCGAAACTTCGGAAATTCGAAACAAAAAATCATTTTCTTCTCGATTACGGGGTAAAAAATTTCGAGATAAATTAATATTCGCTGAATTTTTTTCAACAAAGAACAAATAATGATTCTTGCTTACAAGAACTTTTAGTCTCGTAACCAGGATTGTACAGGAAGTATAGGGTCTACTAACTGGAAACGAAAGACTGGTAGCAATGCGCATGCGTGAAAAATTTCGCTTGCCAGCGATTTCCTGTGAGGCGAATCGTCCATTTTTCTTGACACGCGCAATGGAGAAAGACCAAGGGCCATCTTGCTTGAAACGGCGACGTGGTGACCGGCTTACGAGTTCCTTTATCGTTCAGAATGAAGGTCGGTACTCGGAAACGGCAATTGAAGCCCCAAAAGAAGAATTCGTCGGACAAACGTGAGTATTATTCACAAGAAAGATCAACTTAAATTTTTGCCGGACTTACACCGAAGCAACGCGTCATGGTTTTTGAGGCGAGAAATGTTGCGACTTTGGTGAAGAGGTTCGTCGTCCCTGTCCGGCATTTTGAGAATTCCTATTTTTCACGCGTCCAGACACAATTGTATAAAACTGATATGGATTCTCCTAATTATTAATACTTAATTACGAATCTAGTTGTAAGCCAAGCTTAGAACTCGATCGCAGTTATCTCCTAATTACAAAAGTTATTTATCAGCATCTCCAAATTACTAACGAGCCACGCGGCACAGGCGGCGTGGCTCGTTGACTATAAATCCCTTTTCAGTTATGCACCGCATTTATTCGTACATCCCAATGATTTTGGCGTTTTATTCACACTATCATATTTAAAAGCGCAAGATGAAAAAAATATTTATTTGAACATTTCATAAATTAAATTATTGGCTACAGAGTCGGGTTTGGCATGAATCTAAAAATAGAAAAAAATTATACATATTTATTCCATCATAAAGTTGCAAATTTAGTTGCAACGGGTTACTAAAATTGCTATAAACTACGATAGTTTTTAAACGATATATTTTTAAATCCATCAGTTCATGCGTCGAGTCAAATATTTGCAAATAAACTTTCAATATAGGTGCCGTGCAAATTAAAAATGAATTTACAAAAGCATGCATCTATATCATCTTAATTTTATCACAGCCGTTAGTTGATACCAGTCACAATTAATATATAGCTTTTTATATACTTATTGGCATAAAAATTTACTTTTATCTTAGTAGTCGGATTGATCATTGCGGGAGCATGTCTTTTGCCGTTGTTAACGGCAGGGTCGGACGGACCAACCTCGACGAGTTCATATTTGACGGAGTCTGATAAAGCACGCTTCAAAAAAGTTGTTGAATCTGGTTTTGAGCTGATTGATGTCGAGTCCACGTACTACGCAGTGATCGGCTATCGATTGCTTCAAGAAGCCATTCCCAAATCACCGGTGAGAAAACTTTTTTGTGTCGCATCTTTTTTGTATACTCGTTCGATCGCTGTATGATGAAAACTGCAAATATTGATTGCACTGTGATTGTTTTGATTAGTCTTACTGAAGGCGGTCTCTTTTACTTCGAGTAATTGGTCTCTTTCATATTCCAAAAATATAACAGTAAAAAAACACGGATTTCAGGAAACTTGCGAATTCCTCGTAAAACAGATGAGTGATGACGTTGAACAACGACCAGAGAATATTTATTACGCCGTTACGGCATGGCGGGCTTTGGGAACTTGCCCGTTGCTGCCCACAGCTGCATTGACCAAGGTAAGAGTGAGAGAAAAATGTATAATATGGCACTTATCGATTTTAGATCTAGGCAACCTCCAGTAGTGGACATACGGTTGGTGTGCCGTTGCCGCATTCACCCCGGTGGAGTGACAAGCTCTGGCTTGAGCTAATATCTGGATGAGTGATCGCTTAGTTGTGCACTGACTAATAAGCGGCAGGCAATTTTGTAGATTTTCCAATGGTAGCCGAAGCTTGGTACAATTAGTAAAAAGTGGCACATGCAACACATTAGGGAAGGGTCTCTGCTAACACTGAGAATAGTAAAGTGACAAGTGTGGGGGAAACGTGAAAAGAATCGGATTCTAAAAGCTTAAAACGCTGTGCAAAGGAATGCCGAAGATAGAACATACAAATATACAGTGAATGATAGAAACGATCATGATAGGACAAATTGAAATGACTACGTATGGTTCTTCCGTTTGTTATAGACTCTCACACGGATAGTGGAGCAGGAAACCTCGACGATTCCGGATCTGTACCACGCTGTCTCTGCTCTCACGTCCCTATCGCAAAAACTGGCGGATACAACGAAGACTAAATTAGTAAAGGCTGTACAAGCAGCGTTAAAGAAGGACGATAGTCTCTCAAAGTAAATTTCTCAAAGAAGGGATGAGGAAGGTTAGAGTTTTTTTTTAATGCCTGAGTTGTAATGCTTCTCTACTTTCTCGCAGTTTGGGATACACATTCCACATCGCATCGCTGTTGGGACAGGAGGGTAGCTTCGCTCTCGAAAAGATCGTAGACGCGATCGTTCAGGCTGACGAAGTGGACGGTCGTCTTTTGCAATTCGAGGGTGGACTTCCAGTCACGAGTAAGTGATTTCGAATCTCTAACGCTACACAAAACATCTGTAGTAAAAAAAACATTGTTCAATTATTTAGAATCGAAAGTGAAACGCATGTTAGGTCCCCTCGAAAGAAAAAGTAGATATCAGCTTTTCCACAATGTTACCACATTGCCACTGAATTTAGACCTTAATTTGTCCCTTAATTTCTCCTCCCATTTAATAAGAATTTGTGTTACGATTTATTCCACTCGGAATTTGAATGATGTTGAACAAAACTTTCGTTCTTCTGGATGGCCAGTGTAGAAAATTTTATACAATCTCTGACATTTTTAAGCAATACGGAATAAAAAACAGTTTACTTCTACGCGATGGATTCTTATCGCCCAATCGGTTCCTTTTCTCACGGTCAGGTCTTGTAGTGGACGGGATCGCGAGACTCTCAGCGTCGCTGAAAAAGCAACCACCGGTGTCTGGTCAACAAATCGTAAAATTGGCCAATTATTTGCTTTCTCGTCATTCCGTACAAACGCCGAAGGGCGTTGTAAAGCTTCTATCGGCCTTGACGACTCTCGCCAATAACGAGCTGAACAAACCGATCTGTATTACTCTTGCTGAGGGAGGTTTGATCGTTTCACCTCAACAGCCTCTCGTCAGCATCAAAGTTTGCGATATTCTCGGGCGGCCCTTAGCCATGAGCCCGGCTATCGTTGCAAACTCGGCGACAAGGCTCGACGATGACGTGGTAGTAATAAGCAAACGGCACTTTGAGCCTTCTCCAAAGGACAAGTAAGCAATTATCTTGGCAAATATGTTAACGAAGAAAAAAAAAATCTTATGCTTCTTTTGAACATTTAATCCCTAATAATTTGCTGATTTCACTTGCTGTGTGGCTTCAGTTATACGCTTAGGGTAAATTATCAGTCCGACTCGGTATATCTTTTCGTCAAATCTTCTAATTTGATCCACGCCTCGAGCTAGACGCACATCTCATCGTAGCCATGTCAATTTTGCGATGATTTGATTATCTCGAGTACTTACGGAGTAATGATTTTTCTCCTGGTGGTTGCAGAACTTTGTTCACCATGAATCTCATGGAAATAAAGCCGCACCGTGGCTTCTACAAAATTGTTATATCCGCCGGAAGCGTTTCCAATGTCGTGACGGTGAAGGTTCTCTCGGAGGTGAAGGTGAATTACCTCGAGATCGGAACCGGCGACGCCGATCAGACTACTCAACCAAAACTTATCAAGTAAGTCCGCTCAAGTTCATATTCGTTTGTCTATAAAGTGACTGCGGTAGCCGACACCGCTTCGGTCGTTCCTTCTTTAAATAAACTGACCCTTTGATTTCGGGGTTTTCACACCACGCTTTCACTGTTCGAAGACCAAAGCCCTTCCGTCAATTCAAATTATTTCACTTAGGTCAAAGACGATATTAGTTTTCGCGTATTTAAATACACAGATTTTTGTTTATACGAACTATAATGTAGGTGGATACAAAACGAGACAGCTTATTTTTCTGTTCTGTTTCCGTCGAAAGTTTACATGTTCGACATTTTTTGTTTGACATTTTCACAAAATACGTTCGGAACGTTAAAGAAAAATGATAAAAATCGAATTGCTACTGATAAGAAATGTTTCTACTACTCCGAAGAGCCGAGACTTGAAAATTATCCTGAAATTTGAATCTTTACAGGGTCACTTATCCGCAACGCTTGTCCGAAAAAATTGAAGCGGATTCGCAGCAGAAGCTCGTTATAAGATTCTTGTTGCGTGATTCGGCTTCTGAGAAGCCGATGAGAGTACACCAAGCTTTTGTGCGATTGTACTCCGTAACGGAAACCTCTGATGCTAAGCAAAGTCGCGAAATAATATTCGTGGCCGAGCCGGATGCTGCCCATGTCTACAAATTCGATATGGTAAGCTCACGCATATGCAGATGTTTATTTTAAAAAATCGTATCATTGGCTATATCCTCTTGTAAAATGTGTATCATCTTGGTATGGTGTCAGGGAACTGAGCAATAGAGGGAAAAATCGTTGCCTACTAACATTTATCATGCGGGGCACACGAAGACTGTAGTACCGGCCGCTCGCTTGTTACGAGCCGATGTCTTGACGTTGCTCATACGTGGTTTTATTGTACGCAAAACAGTTTAAGGTCAAGTGTCACACCGACCGAGCGGCCACGAGTGCGAGAGAGATAGCTGATTTGCAGATTCCCAATGATTTCTGAAACCGTCGATTTTTGGGAAAAAAGAAGAGAAATACGTTCCGCTCTGTTGCACGACGAACAACGGCTTTCTCTTCTTTTGCCCGAAATATGATCCGTCTAGGAGAAAACTTGGCAGTAGGATTCTTACCGACTGGACGTGTGACACATGGCCTTAAGACCATTTATTATACGTTCGGTCGATAAAAATCCTCCGGTATAATTTCCTCCAAGATGGCTTACGCGAATGTTCATGCAAGGTATTGGTCGCTATCGCTCTGCCACGGACACGACGAAATCTTACTGGCAGGGGGGCGGGGTTCCAGTTCACGGGATAACCATTTTGAAGACATCCCCCACCTGTATGAAACTTATTACGGCGCATTTCTAAGACCCTAAAATATTACGCCAATACAATGTTTAAGCATTTTTTCCAAAATTTCAGAGTGGCAGTACTCCTTAGTTAAAACGAGTAAATTCTCTATTTAGGATTACAGTCATCATTCTATTTAACAAGAGCTGAGGAATTGAATGTTTCGTTTCTTAAAATGTTTGTATTACTACAATTGGGCTCAGTGAATGCTCGAATAAATGCATTATATTTTCATTAGTCAACACGTATCGTAAGATTTGGGTTGTTTCGAGAGGGCCGTTACTCATTTGTTTTTCAATACGATTCCATTTTAGCCTGTTGGAACTGCGGCCGAAACCTTCGGACATCAGAGCGGAGAATACAACATCGAGGTGATCGTTGGTGATGCAACACTGAGCAATTCATTCGCTTGGCCGTTGGCAACCGTTGGTCTCAAGTTTCCTGAATCGTCGGGCTCGGACGTTGCCGCTGTTAAAAAATCCTCAGCGTACAAACAGAAGCCAAATATCTACACGCCCAAGCTCGAAATTCAGGTAATAAATCGAAGCGACTCTTGAGTCGGCGCCAGTGCTCGTTAGTGATCGCGGTCTCGCCGTGCAACGATCACCTCCAAAACACTGGCAAATAAATTGCCGCGCAATCCTGCTTAGTTGTATCGCCGTACTCGATCGACTGTCTTGGAAAGTGCTCTACACCGCGCATTTGTCGACGACTACGAGGAAAATGAATTGTATTCCTTTTGCAGCACATGTTCCGCGAACCTGAGAAAAGGCCACCGGTATTCGTGTCCAATCTCTTTACCGGCCTTTGCCTTGCCCCCGTTCTCTTGCTACTCATCCTATGGGCTAAGCTTCGGGTCAACATCTCTAAATTTCCATTTTCCCTCAGCGCCATAGTTTTTCATCTTGGCTTAGCGAGTAAGTATACCCTTAGTCATTCTTATCGCGCAATCCGAATTTTAAACGAGGAATACTTAGTAATCGAAGATAATGATGGTTCCTTTGTTGAAATGCGATGAAAATCCATCTTTTGAATCGTGATTTTTGTTGCATATTTAAGCGACGATAATCATTCAAATGTTCTTTGAGATCTTTATTAGAGAACGATGATTTAAAAACAAGAATAATGATCTTGGATAACTATAAAGATGAAAAATAAAATTCCGTGGCGTTCCAATTATGAAAATTTGGATATCCTAGCAATTTTCGTTATTTTGTAGCATCGTTAAAGCCATCCGCAAATAAGAAAAAATAAAAATAAATTTCTGATAAAATAACATTTAATGGAATAAAGTCAATCCAAGTAAATAAAGTACAAGTTCTGGAAGAACGTTTCCGAGGAGTTCGGAGATATTGAATTTTTCTGCCTTTGTGGCGAGTGATAAAGAGCGAGAGCAACTTCTTTGCGCAAAAGGCAATTTTTTCACGCTCGATGCTTGACGGAAGATTCCACGAACATCGATCGTTCCGTTTTCAATCGAGCGAAGAGAAAAAAATTGTGAATTTTTCACAAACGTAACGCAAGAAAATCGTCACGTTTGCAGCCCGATTTTCACGACACTATAATTTTACTGACTATTTTAAACGAAAGAAAAATATAAAAATAATGCATAAGTACATTCTTTGACCTCGAACCATCTTTCTTTCGGTTGTTTACAGGTATCTTCATCCTGTTCGGAATATTCTGGCTGAGACTCGATATGTTTGTAACACTGCGATATCTTCTCGGCCTTGGTGTCGTAACATTCCTAGCCGGCAGCAAATTGCTATCGCAAATAGCTCAGAGTCACAAATTGTCACGCTAATTACAGTGGAATAACGTTACTTTATCTATCTTTTTTATACGCGACGTAAATTCGCATTCGGCCCATCGCCCCTACACTTCGCGGCTTTTTACACTCCGACGGATAGTATGTAAAGCAGAAGACAACGCATACGACTGTATTCTTTTCTAGAATCAGGCTACGAGGGGGATGCTTTCACACGACAATCGCTAGCTGCGGTCGTTTACAATTCTTTAAACAATCTGTTATACAAATTAACTTTCTCAATGCGACGGTAGGACACAATAATATAGTTACTTGAAAAAAAAAGAACTGATGAGATTGAATAAATAAAACGACGGATAAATATATTTTCATTCAATCTTTGTCGAAAAAAAAATTGGGGGTAAAAAAAAAGCGTTCACAAGTTCGGTGTGATAATTTTTTTACAGCCGATGAAATATGAATGCCTTCTTTGAAGAAGTTTTGCCCAAACATGGGACAATTTTTTTCCGCCAATTTCTAGATAAAAATACCTATACACAAGCCTCGTCCGCGTCAACGAGGCCGCAGTTTAAGTGTGAGAATAATAATCATTTTCAAGTATGATATACATGTAATTTTTTAAAATACAGCTATAGATTGTGTACGGATGCGCAGGAGTTTGAGGAAATAAATAATGATCGTTTAATGCAATATACGTGGGTGTATACATATATGTTTTTACGCCCTTCGAAAGAATCTGCAATCCTGTACGCCGAATTTCCGATTTCGAAGGCACCCGTTAGAAACAGTTTTCTCGATCCGCAAGGCACTGACGCAAGCATTCGCGCAGGAGTAACGATTCCTTACCGAGTCTCAATTTCTCGAGGCCGAGTTCCCTCGTAATTACGTGCGCGACTGCGACTCGTCTCCAAAAAGTTCCCTCCAAGGCACTGAATTCCATCTGCAGAATTGAAAGTAACGCCATAATGACCCGATAATTTCATTGATTTTTGTAAGGATCGGATTCGGATTTTCATTAACTTTGTGGTATATATCTTATCTGGGCATTGAGTTACTTCGCAAATGCATTAATATTAATTTTGTTATGCTTCACTCTTTGTAACGAGAAATCGAGACGTAAATATTTTATTACAGAGTATGTTTTCTGACACACAAAATCGCTCTGTTAAACAGACAATAAATATGATGGGAATAAAGTTTTTTCGACCATTTGAATGATAAAAAACTTCATTTTTACAGTATTTAAACAATACCAATTAAAAATAAAATCTACGATATGGAAAATAAAACATAATTGGAAATGGGTGTAAGAAATTTTTAACGCTTTACTCTTGGAAAGTAGCAATCGAAATCCGTTTTATAAACAATATTTTCGAAAATTATTTTTTAAATATAATTGAAGTATAAAAATATTGAAAACATTCAATGAAACAATGGCCAGTTACATCTTATAACATTTTTATTTTGTATAACAGCCACTAAATTTTTCTGCAAATCGATTCGTTTTTTGAAATGGCTTATTTGTACAAGTAGAGCTCTGAGGTAATAGATAAAGTGGGTTTAAAATAGTTTGAAACTTCGTTACTTCATCGTATTCGTTGGCCGGTAAATCGTAGGCGAAAAACGACGGCTGCAATATTTTTTCATCTTCGGTTTCGAACTTGGAGCACTTGTGCATGAGAAATAATATTTTTTCAGCCTTCTCCAGGAGCTTTGTCAAGCGAACGGTAGTCGTGTTGTGCTCTTTGGTGAGAAAGACGAGACGGGTTTTTTCTTTTCGTTTTTCTGTTTCGGGGTTCATTATTATTTTCAGTTATTTTGTAGTCGCAAGTCGTCGATGTAGAACTAACGACGTACCTTCAGTCCATTTGAGTCCATAAAACGACGAACGTTCGAGGAGCTGTTTTCACAACCTTCCCTGAATGTAAAGCGAATTTAGGAAGTAAAGTGTGCGTAAAGTTTCGCCAGTGCCGTGCAATTTTCCAACAGCGAAATTTTCGCTATTTTCCTTTTTCGTATTTGAACGCGTAATTGAAAAAAATTCTCGGGCAGAAATGAATGAATTGAACAAGTAAAAGTTGGAATTTTGTATTTGGGTTATCGTTATCTTTCTTTATATTTATAGCACTATAAGGTAATGAAAAATCAGGTAAATGCGTGTTGGACCGTGCATTCAATTTCGGTTCCATAGCTTAGTTAGGTACGCATATAGTTCTGATATTTAACGGAAACGAATTAATTTTTCTGCCGCGGAGAAATTTTTCGAATGTTATCGAAAAAAATTGCGGATGAGATCTTGCCAAATTAAAAACGGTTTTTCTCATTTTTGTCGAATCCAATTATTTCACAGTAACCGCAAACATCTTACTCGTAAGTGCTCATGATTCCATAAATTATTTTAGATTTTTTTACCACGGTTGAAAAATAGTGCGGGAGAGGATATTCCTTTAACGATTTTGGAGGCTCACAGCGTGCGATTGAAATGGCACACCTTTTTTTAAGCGTCAAATAAAATATTAAATGCCCCAGCTAATGATAGGATGTATTATTTGTTTTTCATCAATATTTCCCACGTTCGAAAATAACTATTTTTTAAATATATTTACGAATGTCAGCAACAACATCGCGACTATTTAAAGCGTTCGCATGCCAAAGTCACGGCGATAGGTAGCAAACTGTAAGACCTACGAAACTGTTAAAGACGGATGAAAGTCTAATTATAAGTGGTTAGCGGCTACGGAACTCTGAAAATAATACCCTACTCCAAAGGATTAAAGGAATAGAACATTTCTTCCCTTTTTAAGTGTTTTTTGAAGCGATGTATCTCTGGGAAAAGTGGTCGTATCAAGATGAATAAAAAGCATTTTGAAGCTTCAAGTCTCTAGTTTTGAGATCATTTCGCAAAAAAATTTTGTGAGCTACGGCTATCTCGCAATCATAAGAAATAGCGCGAGACAAAAATGTTCAATTTTTCTGTTTTTTTTTTCAAGGTGTCACGGGCTCTGGAAATTTTTTTTCAGTAGAATCAATGACTAGGTCAGTTAGCTTGTGTATTCAGCTACAATTTCGTTTTTTGTCAGTCGCTCTACATCAATTTTTTGCTGAGGTATCCGACTTTCAATGAAAAAGGATCCTTCTGTCTTTGATCATCGATATCTTAGCAGCCAATAATCGCATTAAGGGGCAGTTTTGGAAACGTGAATACATTTCCTACAAGACCCTTTCATTGATTTTTGAGAAACAATTTCTTTCCATCTTTAACATCAACTTGAAAAAAGTAAAAAAAATGACTTCTTGGTATTTGAGTCAATCTACCACTCATAGAAAGAATAACGTTGCCAGGTTTTTTTTAGCTTAATGTACTCCCAATACGCCAGTAAATTTTCAAATTGATCCATCGAACCATTTTTCTGGACCGATTGATCAAAGTTTTACAAAACAATTACAGGAACAAGTGTACCGTTCCGAAACATCGTGTAATCATAATAAAAATGAAAAGAACAATTTTTTCCAACTTTTTTCACAACTTTGCACTAGTTACTCGTTAAATTTGAGAAAAAAATTTCAACAAATTTCCGGAAAAAAATTATTTTTGATATAATTTTTTTTAACTGTGAAAGATTTCAGGAAACAATATTGACTCATATTAGACACGATTCCACCTTTGCGTACCATAATTTGACTCATCTTCAATTGCATTAATTAAAAGTTCATACCTCAATCTGAGAACATTTATGGGATTAATTCTTATATTTTCTGCGACGGTTATTAGGGTCACAAAAAACAGTTTTTTCCAAAACTCATTTTTTTCAGACGAAAATATGAGTCAGTATTGTTTCCTGAAATGTTTTACAAATCAAAAATAAAAATAAATAAATTCAAACTTTGGTTTTATTTTTTGAAATTTCTTTTTCTTGAATTTAACAAGTAACTAGTGCAAAGTTGTGAAAAAAGTCGAAAAAAACCGTCTTTTCATTTTGACGATGATGACACGATTTTTAGGAACACTTGTTCCTTTAATTGTTTTGTAAAACTTTGATCAATCAGTCCGGAAAAACGGTTCGATGGATCAATTTGAAAATTTACCGGGCTATTGAGGGTACATTAAGCTGAAAAAAAACCTGGCAACGTTAGTCTTTCCATGAATATTCGTAAAGTAGTGGTAGATTTACTGAATCTCCAGAAAAAGTAACTTATTTGTACTTTTTTCAAATTGATGTTAAGGGTGGAAAAAAATTGTTTCTCAAAAATCAATGAAAGGGTCTTGGAGGAAATGTATTCAAGTTTTCAAAACTGCCCTTTACTTCCCTGTGCGATCATTGGTTGCTGTGATATCAATGATCAAAGACAAAAGGATCCTTTTTCATTCAAAGTCCGATATCTCAGCCAAAAAATGACTTAGAGAGACTGAAAAAAAATAAAATTGTAACTGAATAAACAGGCTAACTGACCTATACATTGATTGAACTGAAAAAAAAATTCCGAGCCCGTGGACCCTTAATAAAAAATAAAAAATTTTGAAATTTTTTGTCTCGCGCTATTTCTTATGATTGCAAGATAACTGCAGCTCATAAAAAAATGTTGTCAAAAGGTCTCAAAACTAGGGACTTGAAGCTTCAAAATGCTTTTTTTTCATCTCGATACGACCATTTTTCACAGAGATATAGCGCTCGAAAAACATTTAAAAAAAGGGAAGAAATTTGATGTTCCTTTAATTCTTTGGAGTAGTGTAGTATGTTTAAATAATAATAATTTTAAAAAACGGTACTAGATTTAGGGAAACGCCGTGGAAACAGTTTTCAACAATTCATCGCTCTTTGGATCCAGCGATATGCCTAGGACGTTCCTTAAAAAGAACAACTTTTGAATACCCGACAAAAAGTGTTGCTGAACCGTTCGATAAGCGTTCTGAAAAAAATTGTGCTCCTTCGCGATCTCGGATATCCTTTGTTCAACTGTCGTTTTTAAGTGCGAAATGTTTTCCTTCAATTCGCGAATGGATCCCGAAAGTAGCGCGGTCGTTGATATCTGGCATTCTATGATTTTCCGTTCCCGATCGTCTTTGGCCTTGATGTCTTCGTAGGCTTGCCTGCGTCGTCTCGTCGCTGCTCGCAGAAATCCAGGCGGGATTTCAATCCCATATCGATATACGAACTTAGGATGAACGAGATTGTGGGACGGAAAGAGAGGAAGACAGAACGCGGGAAAAGGCCGAAATACTAACAGTTTCCATAATCTTCCAAAATCCCGTGTAACTCAATCCACCGGCTGGAAACGACGCTCTCTATAATATCCGTCAACATGCGCCGAGAATTTTCGTTGTTTTCTCTCTGAACGTCCACTTTAGCTATTGAAAAAAAATGCTTTCACTTATTCGAAAAAAAACGAACATATGAATGGTGAGAATTGACGACGGATTAATTTCTTTTAAGGTGCGTGCGTATGTGTCCGCGTTTGTGTTTCGATTTCTTTAGCTGTCCAAACATTTTACAAATAATGACTTTCTCTTATACGTAATTTATGACGAATTCGTACACAACTTTGCAACATCAACATGCACTTTTACGTTATAAATCACTAAGAAACAAACTGCGCGAGGTCTCCTCCTCCGATCTTTAGGAAATTTGGCATGTTTGTAGGATGGGCCAAGATAGTCGACACGTATTCTTTTATGTTGGCGAAACCCCATTCTTAGAGGGTGAAACGCGCCCTAGATGACTGCGTTTTTTTTCGGTTTTCGGCGATAACTTTTTAACGGAACCAGATACGAAGAAATTTAAAATGGCAATAATGTTAAATTTTTTGAATACAATACACTTGCGATGATAGCAATGCAAATAACAACAAACTTCATATTGTTTATTGGACCAATGCAATTTTTGAATGCGTATCTATGAAAATTTTCATTTAATTGGGAATTTCTCAATTGGTAAATTTTCTCGCTGTACCTGCAATAATTTTTTAAATGTAATGTGTCTACAGACGTAATAAGTGCATTATATTTGACCGCTGAAATAGTTTGAAATTTAATATATTTCTCTAGCTTTCCCTAGAACATAGCTTTTTCCACTCGAGGTCTAAATTGATCAGTACGTTCATTTAAAACAACCAACATAAGTGCGAAAAACTTGCCACTCGCAGGTATCAAAGGCTGTATAGTATAACTGCATGTTGTAGGTGTTCTCAATTTCACTGTTGTCTTTGCGTATTTTTGATCCTTTATTGCCAATGTTCGATCTGTATGTTGACATAAATTGAACCCATCAAAATGGAAGTTAAAAGTGTTTTCGGCTCTAACCTTTGCCATTGTCACTTTCACCATTTCTAAAAATTGTGTAGCTTTTGTTTTGAACAGTTTCAAAATTTAATCATTGTTATCATGTTACATGTTTGGTAATCTTTCCTGACACGATTCGATGATGGTCCTTGAGTGTTCTTACCCAAGTGTCGGCTGCTTTAGAATTTGCGGCGGGTATTTCAATAATTTCTCGCGCACGTAAGGTCCATCTGTGAAGCTTCGTATCGTGAACAGACAGCGTTTTGTTCAAGGTGACGATAAAATTGTTCAAAGTGTAGTAAATTATTTTCGTTAACGTTTCTTTGTACATACCGCCCTTATATATACTATGGGCCCACTGGCGTAACTAACACACTGTCAGGTCTATGACTTTTAAATAGAAATAAACCAATGTTAGGATCAGTGAAAATCTTTTTTAAATACTAAAGGTGACATTTTTATCTTCAATAGAAAATGGTAATCTCAAGAAAACAGTATTTGCACTATGTTTCTGCAGTAGTTGTACCGCAATTGCATCTTATACGCAAAAGTAAATTTGTTTACAGTGAGAACTTTTTCCGTCGCTCCTTTTACGAGTTATAGCACAACACCGAAAATGCTGTAATCTTCGAGGGGCATATCTTTGTTAGAGGGAGGGGGGTCGATTTTTCTGTAAATATACTATTGCAATTTAGACCGTAGGCTGAAATTGCATTCAGGCTGAATTTTTATACAAACATGCCAAGATTTACAAAAATCGGAGGGGTATACCTTGCGTGGTTTCCATGTTGGACCATTCAGCTCCTCAAAGTTCGCTCGACATGTGGAAACAAATGTGGTAAACTTTTATCCACACGTTTCCTTTTTCCAAAATTCTGAATAAAAAGTGGTCAAAGCGTTTAGAAACGGCGAATTCGGGATTTTTCCAGGAGTTTCGTACATTTGTGTCCTTAAAAAAAGTCGAACATGATCGTATCTAATGATAAGACAAACGTCAGTAACTAATGATAAGAGTGGCAAGGAATGCCTGATGCCCCATCTTCCTTAAAGGTTTTTCGGAATTTTTTTTCCTTACAATCGATAAGTAAATTAATATCTAATTTACTTAAAATTATTATGAAGGTTTGATAAAGATCTTGTACCGGGTGTCGCAGACCTGATATAGTCCCCGGAATGGGGGGTTGGGTGTGAAATTGTGGATCGATTGATATAAGTATGTATGGGTCGCAGATCAACCCCTGAATTATTGTCAATTTTTTAAAGCGGGCCAATCCGGTGCGCCCGATGGCAGGTGTGGGTCGGTGAGCGATACGTGTGTGTAGTAGTGCATGGTGGGAGCACCGCGCCCGATTGGCCCTCCTTTAAAAAACATAGTAATTCAGAGGTTTATCTGAGACCCATACATACCTATATCAATCGACTCCGAATTTCACCCCCAACCCCCTATTTCAGGGACTACATTCAGTTCTGGTACACCCTGTATAATATTATTAAGTTACGATTGTAAGAATAGTACGGAGTGATGTTATTTGCTTTTTTCGAAAAGTGTACTTCGTATTTTCTCAAGGTTGTTTTCCATAATTTTTACGTGGAAAATCAAAGTAAAATTCATATTTAGTACAATAAAAAATTGAATGAGATTATAATGCCAAAAGCAGCGTAAAATCTCATACCGATCGTCCTGCTAAGTACATCACTGTGGGTTTCCTCGCAACGTTGCTTGGTACTGAATATGACAGATCCTATCGACACCTCATCCTCGTTCTGTCGTTCCTCTAGGCGTTGTCGATCTTTAAGGTAGCTCGTCACGAGGTAGTCGAGATTACTTCGATAACGACCTTCATGATCCCGGAGTCTGGATTCGTAGATTTTTAGGAACTGATCGATGGACTCGACGTGGGACGAATATATTTTTTCGTGTTGCTCTCTCGCCTTCTCCACAGCGACCATCATCAGACCGGCCCTACGTGCGTTTCGTCTCGTCAGAACTCGTCTCATATTTGGAGGCTTCCGAACAAATTCTGACCATTTTGGAGATATTTATAAATTTTCTAAGTTCCATGCCTTCCGAAGCACTATAAGACTAAAAACAACTGAGTGCTCGATAAATCGATAGTAGACAATTTTTTAATTTTCATAAATAATCTGTAAATTTCAATAAGAAAGGAAGTATTTTTTACGAGAATAAGGATTATAATAAAAATACCTGGAAATGGTGCATCTAGTTTTCTATATTGCTCTCTAGCGTAAACCAATTACGATAAAATTATAGCAACCATATTTGAGGAAGTCTATTGGAACGTTTTACTAATAAGTGATAATTTATTTATTTTCTGGTTAAATGGAATATTTTTTAATTATTGTATTTTCAGTGGTATTTTTTGGGCATAGAAAAAATAACTTAAGGAACTAAGGCATAACTATTTTGGTCTAAACGAGCAGGCAGAAAAATTCTTATATATGATATTTCTTAAAATTGTACAGATGGATTGGAGCTCTGAAAGGGTCTGCATAAGCTTGAAATGTAAAAAATCAGATTATTTTATGACACAGTTTTATGGCCGTCTTAATTTTAATTTACAACAAAGATTTTGTAAAAATTCGAAAAATTGATAAAGTTATAACGATTTTTGTGAAGGTTTAGATCGTCTACAGCGCTATGGCGAACCGCCCCGGAACCCTTAATATACTTTTTTCTTTTGCGTTTTTATCGAAAATATGTTTTATGACACGGTGCGAGTTGTATCTCAAGACCTATTCATTCGATTCACTTAAAATTCGGACAGAACCTAGTTTATACCATTTCCTATCGTGTGGCCAAATGATTTAAGAAAATATTTATAAATTAGTTAATAATAAACGATTAAACTTATTCTTTTTGTTGATAATCAAACTTTTTTTCTACACCGTGCCATTTTCGTGATTTCCAAAATTTCAAAAAAAGTATCCGCCCATACAAAACTTTTATTATTATACTAAAAGTACATTTTTTAATTTTTAATTTTAGATCACCCTAGTTTCCGAAACCACCGATACCGATTGGCCATACAGCGGCAACGGTACTTAGCTTAAATAATAATAACTTCATTGTTTATCAGTATGGTTTAATGGAAACAAACTCAAACTTAGAAAGACTATGCATTAATTGGGTGTAAAAACCAGACTCTGTGATCCCAATACTCCCATCAGAAAAAAAATACCGATAAACAACGTGTTTTTTGAAACCCAAGTCTATGCAGACTCGTTAATATTTCAGAAAAAATAATTATTTTTTTTGCTCGTGGGAAAGGCTGTGAGCCAATCTACCCGTGGTCTTTGAAGTCGATGGATCGATCGATCGTGTGCCAGGCAACCTCGACGTCTTCTCGAAAAATCGGCATTTTCACTCCCATCATCATTTTCCTACAGAGGCGACGATTACCATTGGTATTTCGGATGCCATAATTAACTTCTCGACGGGTCTCTTCCACCTTCAATGAATCTCGTCTTTCCTTCGCTGCTTCGTCATCCGATTCTCGCCACTTTTTTGGCTGAGAGGCCATTTTTTTAAAACGATGGCAGAGAAAAAGAGAGGGGGGGGGGGGTCGAAAATATAAATTTTAAAACGGCACTGGCCATAAAGCCGAAATTTATTCCTATGTACGATACATCCGCCAGTTGTTATTATTATTATCGATAAATTCTTTTTCCTTATTAGTTGGCAACGGACGCGGATATGATTATGCAAACTCCGTGATATCGAAAACCTCGAATACCGGTTGAGAATCTCAATTAAGTACCCCTTGCCATTGACTTACCTGCTTTAACGGCATATCGTTCAATCGCTTGGTTCTCACAAATTCCACGTGGTAACGTAATTCTCACGTGATCGTACCAGCGTCTTGATCGACTCCTGTGACAACAGGCTTTTTTATTTCTGTTATTTCTCTTCTCGATTTTCGACTGTCCTTTTTTACTTTTTATTTTGTTTCAGGAACTTTATTCTGTTTGACTATTTGAATTCAAGTACCTATTTTTTTTTAATTCACAGGCCAGTCTTATTTAATACCTTAAGGAGGATCTCAATTAAAGTAGAAGGCCATAAGTGATGTTACGCAATACCTTAGATCATTCAAATTTAGCCACGTGGATTCCATGTGGTCATGGGATCATTGACCAGGAAATGACCGCGCCGTTAAACACATATGGACCCAAATCCATATTATTATAATTATCGCTAGCACTCTCGCTCGAGGCTACACACAGCTTGTTGTCCGAGCGAATCTTTTCTCTGACTTTTTTAAAATACTTTTGTGCCCTATTTCAATTTCCGACGAACGTTTGTGATTATGCAATTAGCTCGAAATCTGTCTGAAAAAACGCATTGGTTCGAGCGCATTGGAATTGTCCCAGGAGTTGGCAAGTTTATAGCGATTAAGGTAGTGCTGTACTTTTGGTCAAATCTTAAGAATTGCCTGAAATTTACGTATGGTGTAGACATGACCTGCATGGACTGATGCCTAAATTTTCAATTCAATTCGCCGTTTAGTTTATGAGATAAATGCAATTGAATATGGGTCTTTTTGCACGCGATCCTTATACCTAACACATAAACGGATAGGACTTTGCCCGCATTTTTCATTATGGATTGTAAACGGATCTTACGATTCTAAAATAAAACCACTTGTGTATGCAATACTATTGTGGGATTCATTAAAAGAAAAAATGGCAATTTTTAACCGTTTAGTTTTGGAAGTATCGACTTTTGAAAAGTATTAATTTTATTCTACATGGAACTCGGGACAACCAGCTGCGACTAGCTGATTGGTGCGTAGCTGGGAACTACTAAAACTGATTGGCGCGGGGCTGAGAACTTGAAGTCTTTTGTCACGTACGATTGCAGCGCCGCTCTGTAGGAACTACAGAGTGTACAAGCTCTATCAAAAAATTAAAACCAACAGCATCATATAGGCATCGGATTTTACTATACGCTGCGGCCGAAACTTTTGGCTCATACGTGTACGTACAGAACGTCCTTAAACAATGAAACAGCCTTTCTTTCGTAAGACGTATATAGAGGATATAGATTATTATTAGATACCTAGATAGACAAAATTGACGTGTCAGCATCATAGCAGTAAGAGATGACAACATGGGACGGCACACTGTGGCACCATTATGGTGTATTTTGCTTCCGATTTAGGCTGCATATTTGCGATACAGTACTTGTTTTGACGAAATAAATGTCTAATACTATGATAGCGAGTTTGCAGCAAAATTACGCAACATTGACGTGCAGCAATAACGATATTGATGCAGCAAGTGCCAATTTTTGGCTGGTATTATCTTTGCAGCATGTTTGAGTCATAAATGAACCACGCTGTGCCGCTCCATTGCCAGTACGAGCGAGATCGGTTATGGCAGCATTGAGACAGAGAAATTGAAAAACGTCGTTTCGAAAAAGCGAGGGCACATTGGAGGCACGCTGTGACGCTCCGTTGCCGGTACAAACGCGGTAGGTTATCGCAGTATTCAGACAGAAAAATTGGAATACGTTATTCCATACGTATCCCAGGTGAGGGTGTGAAGTTCCTCCATCTCGCCGCTACGCGTCTCCACCATTGTTCCAGCTTCTCGTCAGCGGTCGCCCGCCAAGCGCCTCTATATATACAACGTTTTCCTAGATACTAACACCTGACACGAAACTGAACAGGAGTGACAGGATTTGATCATATGGATTCGGTCTAGAACCGTGCCATCTGTCACATCACCGAGTCTTTTAAATACTATCAAACAACATCATTAACGCGGACGAAAGTAACCATTGTGCAAATTATTACCCGGCGATAGCCGACAAAAATAACCAACAGCAAAACTCTGGAATATTCACAATGGGAAAATCCAAGAAACGTCGAGCAACGGAAAATCAAAATGACAGCAGCCAGCCAAAGAGGAACGGTGGGGTAACAACCAGCAACAGGTACAACAGCCTGTCAGAGCTAGATTCAGATGAAGAGGACCAAATGTCCGTGGTCTCAGATCACAGCGTAAAAATCACTAAAGACGAAAAACCTTCACCGATAGTCATAAACAGCGAGCAACTAGACTCTGAAGCCAAAGCCAAAATTCACCTGAACGTACTGAAGAAACACAAGGGCACCACCCTCAAATTCACATCAACAACAGTCATAATATATCCGAAGGACAGGGAGGCCTTCAGTCAGATTACCAGTGAGCTGAAAAGCGACCAGCGGAATTTTCACACCTATGCGACGCCTAGCCAGAGAGAGAGAGAGGAAATTCGTCATTAAGGGCCTACCTCTCCTGGACGAAAAATACATAACGGAGGAGTTAACCCAAGCAGGTTTCGAGCCAATAAAAATCAAGCGTATGAGCACGAGGCGAACAAACAATTCGGACCGTGCGCTATACTTCGCTTCATTCAAAGCCAGCGTCGATGTAAGGGAGCTTAAAAACACAAAATACGTGTGCTCAGTGAAAATAAAGTAGGATAAATACAAAAACCCGAAACAGATCTCACAATGCTAGCGATGCCAAGGATTCAACCATGGGACAGCATACTGCAACAGGGAGCCCAGATGCGTGAAGTGCATAGGCCACCATCTCTACGAAGGACTGTGACAAAGCAGCTGGAGCCAAACCGCAATGCGTGAACTGCCAAAAAGAGCATCCTGCTAACGCAGTTTCCTGCGAAGTGTACCAGCAGCACCTCAAGAGAAAAGAAGAAGCAGGGCGCAGAAATCAGCACTCAAGGCCGCAGCGACAGCCACCGGAGTAAATAAATGACGTCACGTACCCAACGCTTCCAAATCGATCGACGGAGCGCCCCACCAGGAAAGAGGAAGGGCAAATACAGTCAAAAACGGAATGCAACAGTATCAGTTATAGCACAAAGGTAACTCAGGGCCCAATCCCACGTGTAATCCCAGACACCGCCAAGCACCACCCCAGGGACCCTAGGGTCAGAGCTAAAAGTCGGCTAGAATCCCAACACACTTCCCGAATAGATAGAGACATAACAGAATATCACTATAATAATAATCAGATAGACGAGAATGAAAATCACCACAAGCAACAATGTATAAATAACGACACAAACACTTTTAACAGTATAGTCGAAGAAATTCAATATCTCAAAACACGCTGTGACATGAATAAGATGCTCGACATGTTCAGAGAGCTAAACCAAAAATTATCTCAATGTACATCACATAACCAAATGCCAAGCTTTTTACATCATACTTAAATATGTGTAGCAAAACCGCAAAACTCGACAAAAAACTACATATCCTTCATTGGAATGCAAATGGATTGAAAAGAAATCTAGCAGAATTGTCTAGCCTAATTAGCAACATGAAGACTGATATAGAACTAGTAAACGAAACCAAACTCAAACAAAGTCATAAATGTAAAATTCCCGGTTACCAATGCTTTAGAAGAGACAGGCCTGGGGACGTAGCTGGAGGGGGAGTAGCAATATATTGCAAAAACAATATTGAGTGCTCCGAATTAAATATGAACACCGATTCAATAGAAGCGCATGCGATCAAACTAAAAAACAAGCTGGTCATAGCAATAATATACGCCAAGTCCCAGACAACTATCATTCATGCGGACTTTAATAAAATATTCAACCAGGCGAACTCAGTTATAGCCGTAGGTGACTATAACGCCAAACATGCAAACTGGCATTGCCATCGCGGAAACAGAAATGGTAGAATCATCCTAAATTACACCAATGTAACTAACACGACAGTAGTAGCCCCGGATAACTTCACGCTGTTCCCATACAATCAAGCTCTCCCAAGCGTGGTTGACTTTGCGGTAGTCAAAAATACTAGTCACATCACCGTAGAAACTCGAAATGAGCTGGACTCAGACCATTTACCACTAAAAATCACACTAAGTAATACACACATAGAAAAAATAGAAAAACAGTACCTAAATTACAAAAAAGCAAACTCGAGAGAATTCGCAAATTTGCTCAACGACAAAATAACGCTACAGTCAAACCTTAGGACTAAAGATGACATAGACAAATGTACGACAAACCTCACCAAACTCATAAACGAAACCATACAAGTAACGATTCCCAAGACCAAATCCACCAACGTAACTCCCACTCTCTCCCCATCACAAAGTTGATTAAAACGAGAAATCGTGCTCGTAGATTCTACCAAAACACGCAGAATCAGCAATATAAAATAATTCAAAATAAGATTTCGAATTTGCTTAGGCAAACGATCAGAGAATTTACAAACGAAAAGTGGGAGCAAAAATTAAAATCATTAAAAATTCAAGACAACTCGATCTGGAAAATGGCCAAAGCTTTCACCAGGCAGTCAGAAACCAACATTCCTACACTGCATGGCACGCAAGGCTTAGCGATTAGCAACAAAGATGAAGCCAGTGCGTTGGCGGAAAATTTCAAAAAAGTCCACCATTTAACTGAAAATATGAGTAGCAATAGACACTGCGCAGTAGTAAACGCAGAATACAGAGAAATACTCGACAATCAAATAGACATACTAGACATAATTTATGCCTCTCCCAGAGAAATTACCCGAGCTATCAAGAACACCAGACCCAAAAAGGCACCGGGGCCAGATGGAATACAAAACGTAGTACTTAAACATCTACCACACAAAGCAATAGTTCAACTAACCTATATATTTAATGCCTGTTTCAAACTCAGCCATTTCCCAACAACCTGGAAGCATGCAAATCTCCTCGCCTTTCCCAAACCAGGGAAAGATAAACTCTTCCCGTAAAAGTACCGACCTATAAGCCTGCTTAACACATGCAGCACAATCTTCGAAAAAATAATCCTCAATCGCCTTAAAAAGCATGAAAGACAAAACAGCCAGCTTATACAGGAGCAATTCGGTTTCTGCGAGAAGCACAATACGGTGCAACAATTGACTAGATTAACAAATCACATAAGCATGCACTTTAACATTAACAAAGCAACAGTAATAGCCCTCCTTGATATAGAAAAGGCATTTGACACAGTATGACACAATGGGCTAATTTTCAAACTGGACAGAATGGACATTCCTTTATACATCATGAAAACCGTCATACACTACCTATCAAACAGATCATTCGCAGTACTAGCAAATGGGGAGCCCTCAACAAAACAAAAAATAGCAGCAGGTGTCCCGCAGGGATCTATTTTAGGACCGGTACTTTTCCTCTACTACATAAATGACATACCCAAATCAGACCAGACACAGCTAGCCTTAATTGCTGACGACACGGCAATATTCTGAAGCTCATGGACCAAAAAAGTGGCACAAAACAAGGTAAAATCTCACGTCGAAGCAGTCTCCGAGCACTTCAACAAATGGAAGATCAAAATAAACGAAGCTAAAACAGAATTGGTAATTTTCAGTAGAAAAACAAAAAATATTAACTTACCGCCATTTACCATGAATAACGTAGTAATACATCCCAAAAAAGCAGCAAAATATCTAGGGGTAACCCTAGACGATAAATTAACCTTCACCAAGCACATTGACTCGATCAAAAGCAAAGCGCAAAAAATCAAGAGTATTCTTCACTATCTCATTAACAAAAAAAGCGTTCTCGATAAAAAAAATAAGCTGATACTCTATAATGCGATAATTAAACCAATATTACTTTACGCTGCTCCAGTCTGGGGCAATACTTGCAAAACAAACATTAAAAAGCTCCAGGTTATACAAAACAATATACTCCGAAACATAAGCAAAGCAGACTGGTACACAACAAACACACAAATCCAACACCAGACGGGATTCAAGGATATAGCACAAGAAATCTATAGTAGAACAAAAAAATTCTATCAAGAACAAATACAAGACATACCTCTGCTACAAGATATAGGCACAATAACTCAGCAAAATGCGCCATTTAAAATAAAATATAAGCTACCGCACCAGCTCCTACTGCGGTAAATACAAAATTAGAACAAGGAAATCCACCCACCGCAGCCCGTGTACATATTGTAAATATTGTAAATATTTTGACCTTCTAGAAGTAAACTAGATTTAACTAGATGTAAGAACCCAACAAAGTAAAAAACACAGGTATGTTTTTCAAATTTTAACTTGTGACAATAAATAAATATCTTGCGAGCGCATCAACAAATGTACAAATTTATAACAACATCTGAAAAACAGCTAGTAGAGTTCTAAGGAACAGGGATGGCTAGAATAAGAACAAAAATAATGTAATAAAAACAAATTGTTACCAAAGAAAGGACAAATAAAGAGAGATTTTTTACTTGACTTGACTTGATACTAACACCTCTGTTTTCACAAAACTATTGCCCCATAAGCCTCCTCGCGATTATGAGCAAAGTTTTTGATAAAATAATCCTGATCAGATTTAAAATTCTCGAAAAACAACACAAACAGTTAATACCACAACAATTTGGGCTTCCGCGAGCAACACAACACAGTGCACCAACTAGCAAGACTCACAAACGTTAACATAAATAAATCTACGTGCATAGCCCTCCTAGATATAGAAAAAGCATTCAACACAGTCTGCCATAAAGGCCTAATATACAAACACGATAAACTGAACATGCCACTCTATCTCATAAAAATTACCCAATATTATCTCAAAAACAGAACCTTCACAGTCCTAACTAATGGCAAACCGTCAGCCAAACAAGAAATAGCAGCAGGAGTTCCCTAAGGCTCAATGCTGGGACCGGTTTTATATTTATATTATATCAACGATATCCCTACTGCAAACAAAACAGAGGTAGCCCTCTTCGCAGATGATACGGCAACCTGCTCAAGCTCTTGGAGCAAAAACACTGCTCAAAACAACGTACAAACGCACATAAATCTTATACTCGAACACTTCGATAACTGGAAAATAAAAATAAATGAAGCAAAACTGAACTGGCAATGTTCAGCAGAAAACGCAAAAAAAAACGCAAAAGGGAAGTGCAATGGTTCCACCATTTCGAGTCAATAATGTGATTATTCAGCCCAAAAGAATTGCCAAGTATCTGGGAGTCATATTCGACGATAAGCTAAGCTTCTCACCACATATTGAAAGTATTAAAGCCAAAACATAAAAAATTAAAGGAATGTTACACTATCTCATCTGTAAAAAAAGTAGCCTAAGCTTTACAAATAAGCTCTTATTATACAAAGTGATAAGTAAACCTGTGATGCTACATGCAGCACCCATCCATATACTACTCCATAGTAGTACCTGTAAAAGTAACATTAAGAAATTACAAATAATCCAAAATAAAATACTAAGACAGATCACAGCAGCTGAATGGTATACTACGAACCAGGAAATACAAAATACAACTAGCACTAAAGACATATATGAAGAAATTTACACCCGAACGAAACAATTATTCCAAGAGCAAATAAAACATTTACCAATACTTAACAATGCCGGAGTAGCAACTCGGCATAATAGCCGGTACAAGATAAAATATAAACTACCACACCAAATTATCCTAAACTAAACCTAGCGTAAACTACTGTAAATAATGTATATCGCACCAAAGAATATGGAAAATTATATTCATTAGTACTTAAGAACCGAAAGAAAATAAAAACTATAGAGATTTTTTCAAACTTTTTACTCAAAACTACCTATAACAGACTGCAAAAGCAATCTACTACTATTAACGTACAAACAAACCATAAAAAACAAGTTAGTTAAGTTTTATGGAATACGTATAGCTACAACTGACAAATGTAAAAGCAAAATTATCTTGTTGTTAAACCAAAATTATGAATAAAGCAAATTTGCAAAGAAAAAACATACTAACACCCAGCGCGCCTAGGGCAGGGTACAGTGACACAGCCCTAATGATCAGTCTGCCACTGTACCCAAGACGAAACGCAACAAAATATATATATAGAATAATAATAATAATAATCGAATATAATATATAATATACACGTCTATGATATAATCACGTAGCTTGTTTTTGCCAGCAATGGAACGTCACAGCGTGCCTCCAAGGTGCTCTCACCTTGCCGGCAACGGAACGTCACAGCGTGCCTGGAATGTGCCCTCACCTTGCCAGCAACAGAACGTCACAGCGTGCCTCCAACGTGCTCTCACCTTGCCGGCAACGAAACGTCACAGCGCGATTCGCCCTCACCTTGCCGGAACAACGTATTCCAAATTTTCTATCCCAATGCTGCAATAACCTGCCTCATTTGTACCGGTAACGGAACGTCATAGCGTGCCCCCAATGTGCCCTCACCTCGCCGAAACGATGTATTCCAAATTCTCTGTCGCAATGTTGCGCTAACCTGTCTCGTTTGTGGTGGCAATGGAGCGCTACAACGTACTCCAACCGTACCCCCAATATTCTCTATTTTTGTACCGCAATATTAACACTAGCATTAGCGCGAGAATACATAATAGTGTGTTGCTAGAACACAGCTTAATGCGGCTGCAAAAGATGCCTCTTTGCCGTCACAGTTTGCTCTCGCATGGCGTGGTGTTGCCAACGCGTTGTCGACAAATGTCTAATATCTGGGATAGGTTAGTATAGATGTAATAGCCAGAGCATTATAATTATTATTGTTGTACCGTTGCTATTACTTCCTGATTTTTCTTTAGTCTTATTAATGAAATTAAGGGCGGGGTAAAGTTAATTCGGCGAATAAAAGGCATGTTTTTAAGATTTTTTTTTGGCGTAACGGATAGTGTTCGTTTATTGAAAAATTTACATATAATAAAGTAACATTTGAACAACATTCTCCTAAATTTGCATTGCAAAATATTCAAAATTGAGCGAGTGAAAATTAAACCCCGGAGGCACCTCGAAAAAAAGTTGGTTTGCGGTGTGCACCATAACTCGCAACAGAATCATCTGAAACAAAAAAATCAAAATGCATTTGTTAAAGGAGATGTTTCTCGAGGTAATGACGGGAGGATTTTTTTTTTTTTTTTTTTCGATTTTTCGATTTTTCGTAGCACTTGGGAGCCAAAAACCCGATTTTCGCTAAAAAAATCGGCTAATTTGTTGTTGAAAAATTAGTAATTATTAAAAAAAACAAAAAAGCTCTCGGCAATACCTGGTGAATTATGTGAAGAAGTACTGTGCAAAATTTCAAAGCGATTGGTCCAGTAGATTTTGAGTTATCGTGCACACGGACTTCAAATATGACAAGTCTCAGAAAAACGGTTTGAAAAACGCAGAAGAGTTTGGTCGCTTAGCGCTCATTGCACATAAGTTTGAGAACACTTCTCGATTGCATAAAAATCTGAGAAAATTCATGCATATTAAAGGTTCTCAAAAGATTAATTTTGCATAATAATAATTCCAAAATGTTATTAACAAAATGATGAAAAAAAAAATTAGTCAACAAATTTCCCCGCAACCCAATTTTTTTTCGTGATTCGTTCATTTTTCTGAATACGTATGAATTTTTTCAGATTTTTCAATTATCTTTGAATTTTTAGAAATTCAAAATAAAACTCGATAATTTTCTTATACTCACTCAAAGTCGTCGATGCCAGGTCCGTAGAGCAAAAGGCTTCCATCAAGATGATCGAGAGCATCTTTTTGCGTTTGTCTACGCAAAACTTTTTCTTCTTTACTGTCGTGCGCCGCTTGCTCCTCTGCTCTACTAATTCGCAAATCGTCAACTTGTCGGGCCCATTCGTGAGAAATTTATTCGGGGTCGAAAAATACAATAGCGCGCCGCGCAGCTGCCGCCCAGGTATAATACCCGGCATGGAGCAATAGACGCTCAAATACTCATAACTTCGTCAATTTTACTCCGATCGACTTGAAATTTTAACACAATATTCTTGAGATATTATGCATTCATTTAAAAAATGAAAAAAAAATGAAAAAAAAAAAAATTTTAATACTTTACCCCGCCCTTAACTCCTTGACTGTCAGTGACACACATATGGGCAGAAAAAAGTCGTGTCATGACACATATGTGGGCATTTGAAAAAAAACATGTTTTTACTACATCGATTTGACTGTAATTTGGTAAATCATCGTTTTTGAGGTTGCTGAATCTGAATCTGAAATCGGATTTCCAAAATTCGGAATGGCAGATCCAATATGGCGGATGCAAATTCTAAAAATAGTTTGATTCCGACGAAAGTAAGTACCTTATGGTTTTCGAGGTTGCTGAATCCGAATCTGAAATCGAATTTCCAAAATTCAAAATGGCCAATCTAATATGGCGGAGGCAAATTCGAAAAATAGTTTGATTCCGACGAAAGTGAGTATGTGATGGTTTTTGAGGTCGCTCAATCCATATCTGAAATCGAATTTCTGAAATTCAAAATGGCGGATCCATTATTGCGGACGCAAATTCGAAAAATAATTTGATTTCGACAAATATGAATATGTTATGGTTTTTGAGGTCGCTGAATCCGAATCTGAGATCGGATTTCTAAAATTCAAAATGGCGAATCCAATATGGCGGGAGAAAATTCGAATAATAGTTGGATTTCGACAAAAATTTGTATCTTTAGATGTTTCTGGTCGCGAATTTCGAATTTGAGTCCTGACACTGAGTACCTGAAGCTCGGCTACATTATGACGAATAAAAAATTAGCAAACCATTTATGAAAAATTATCCATAGTAAAAAATGTAAAAGAATATTTTTTTTGGTTTTATATCCCGCTCACTGCCGAACTCCGAGTCACGAATCGGGGACGTGGCGGTTGTTGACTCCGATTTTGTATTTTTTTTTGTACTTTTTGTGCTAGATATTTCTCGCTAGATATTTATATTTTTTATATTATTGGGAGTACAAATTAATTCGGTCCGTTTTCAAGAGATGGCTCTGGCTGTTATGAATGTTTCATAGTGACAGCTGATTTCGGTGGTTTCAGAGAGGTTAGACATCTGTCAATAACATTCAGTTTATATCGCTTTGAATTCCATTAAAAACCTTGTTTTTTACTGTGTTGAATATGTCAAATTTTGTGTTAACTAAGCAGCATTTGCGGGAAGTTTTACTTTTCTGCTTTAATTGGAAGAAAAGTGCAACTGAAGCGCATCGAATGCTTGTTGAAGTTTATGGTGATGATGCTCCAACTGATAAATCATGTAGGGAATGGTTTCGACGCTTTAAGAACGGTGATTTCAGCGTTGAAGACAAGCCTCGCCCTGGACAGCCAAAAAAATTCGAAGACAATGAATTGGAGGCATTACTCGATGAACAACCTGGCGATTCCATTACGGGCGATCGGTATAGACTACAATTGATTCGTTTGAGCCTTGCATTACGAGAAAAACGGCTGGAATACGAGCAAAGACATGACAAAGTTATTCTTTTGCATAACAACGCTTGGCCTCATGTCGCAAAAGTCGTCAAAAAATATTTGGAAACGCTCAAATGGGATATTTTACCGCACCCGCCGTATTCCCCGGACATTACTCCTTCTGATTACTGGTTGTTCCGACGGATGCAGCAGGATTTAGCAGGTCACCGGTTCACTTCTTTCGCAGAAATCGAAAACTGGCTTAAAACTTGGATTGCCTCAAAAGACGAGACTTTTTTTCGAGATGGAATTCGAAAATTGCCTGAGAGGTGGGAAAAAGTAGTAGCCAGCGATGGACAATACTTTGATTAATCTATTCATACCTTTTATTTTGAAATAAATGGATTTTTTACCACAAAAAAACGGACCGAATTAATTTGTACTCCCAATATGTTAGATATTTTCTCACATTTAGGCCCTCAAATCCAAATTAACTCAATCAAATCAAAACTAAGATTTTCTCCCGCCATATTGGAACCGCCATTTTGAATATTGAAAATCCGATTTCAGATTCGGATTCAGCGACCTCGAAAATCATAAGATACTTTGTTTCGTCGGAATCAAACCATTTTTTCGAATTTACGCCCGCCATATTGGATCCGCCATTTTGAATTTTGGAAATGTAATTCCAGATTCGGATTTAGCAACCTCAAAAACCGTAATACTGAAATTATAGGATAAATCTATGAAATTTTTTTTTCAACACAAAAGTGGCACGAAAATTCCATTTTCGCCTGACTGCTAAGGGGTTAATAGTAATTATTATTGTTATAAACATGACTATTATTATTATTATTATTGCCTGAACAGTTTAGAGAGACTATCATAATGATCGACTGCATAAAATATTTAAACATATTCTTCGTATCTAGTATGCATAGAAACACAATACAAAGCTTATTTTTATTAATCATCAATGCTACATTCAATGATATTACAATAATTTACAAATATATATGAATAATTATGATGTGCTTATACTTCTACCGCTTTTACGTTGTCTATGTGTAGGATACGTGTATATCTTATTTAAGGCATTTTAGTAATATGATTACGCGTTATGTTTATAGACGTGTCAGTTAGGGTAAGTTCCTTACTTAGGACCAGATGTTCGTATGATGAGCGATGATATTTACACTGCAACAACCCAATTGCATTTTACCTTGCAGCAGTTTTAATGTTTATTTACTCTATTGATTGTTGATCACTCTTTTGTAACTAGAAAAATACAATTTTATTCCGCTTGTAGAAAGGTATTTTGATAGTTAATTGTTGTACTCCCACCCCTCTTCTGTTTTACTAAATTTTAGTTCCAATATTTCTTCTTACGCCTTTGCGGACTTTTACAATCCCCGTCATTTTTACCCCATACTCAATACTTGACTATTTTCAATTTCGGAAACCCCCCTGGACTCATGTTGTCCACCGCAACTTCACCCAAATGCACTACTGTGCCGACATGGACGGTTATGTTATACAGACAATAAGTTCCATTGTGGTACGATCTAAAATTCGGTAAAACTGCCGTCCACACATTAATCGTCGGACACTTATTAGTGCGCGGTTAAGCGATTACTATTTCAAGTATTGGCTCAGGACAATGACGCTAAACGCGTCTGCAGACCCGTTGAGCGTCATTGCCCAGCGTAAGCCGAGGGCCCAAAAAGTAGTCCGGTTTTGCATGTTTTTTTTGGGGAGAGTATTGAGATATCGAGGTAAAATATTAACTATTGTGAAAGGCTTTACAATATTGATATGGTTAATACAGAGCTATCACAAAATCGGCACAGAAATACTAATGCTTTGAATAGAATAATCGAAGTTTAACTGAAACAAAACTTAATGTCCGGTATACGATATAGTCGAACCTCGATTATCCGAACTCCCATCATCCGAACGGTGGTTTGCTTCATCCGAATGTTTCATTATCCGAATGATGGTCCAAAATTTTATAAATTTTTATCGACTTGAGCTATATTGTTGCTTACAACACGCGCGCCCGGGCTTGTACGCGCTCGTATGCTTCGGTTTGCAGGTCCGAATACGAAAATTTCGTATGCCGAGGCGTTTTCGACCTTCGAGATCAGTCTCAAGTGGTACGAACAACAAGAAGAGTGCTGTCCTATATAGTGCAGTCCTATACGCTGCATATGCAGCTTCTTTTGCTCCAGTGCCTGCACGATTTGGTTGTTGAAAAACGTGTAGCATCCGTATGGCAACCAAAGATTGAGCAGTTCCTGATGAAAAAAAAGCCTTACAGTAGTTGTTGAATATTTATATTCAATATTTTTATTTTCAAGCTTTCCAGTGTTCCAACGTGCACCCTTGCGGGTTTTTACATATTACCTTTCGCAGTTGAAGCGTTTTCCTAGCACTCCCTACTCGCACTTTGCAAATCTAACCTAACTTCCGGTGCGTTCACAGGCGTCATAAGCTATACTATACCGCATTCGCCGAGGGTACGGGGAAACTGTGGAAAACCCGTACCGGTATAGACGGCCCCATATTCTTCTGATTCTCTGGTGCACTATACTTTTACTCAAGTTTCTACACTAAAGTATCAGAAGGCGCATCAACCAGAAGCCTTCCGCTCACTGGTTGATGCGCCAGCCCGCGCACGGCTAAACGGTCTCCCGTCCGAGTATTGACCATGCGCCGGAGCCGAACCTCGACCGCACATCCACCAGTGTCGGTATTTTGAATATTCATATTAAATACCTATTAAATATATGTATATATATATATATATATATATATATATATATATATTAAATAGGTATATTAAAAATACCTGTTTTTTTTTTTAAATTCCGTATACAATATGTAAAACCGCTCCCCACGACTACTCGTTTCTACTATCCGAACTTTCGATATTCCGAACTAGACCCGGTCCGGATGGGTTTGGATAATAGAGGTTCTACTGTACTAGTACTTGTATGTCGATTTTTTGTTATAGCACTGCATTAATCCATATGCATATTGCAAAGCCTTCTACAATAGTTTATAGTAATTTTGAGAATACCAGATAGTCAAACACGCCACTAAAGTCACATGATTAGATATACTTTTAGCTTATAGCTGTGTTAACCATATTATGATTGTGGTGTCCATAAACTATAGGGAATTTGACGATACCCTTTTTTACTATGCGCGTTTTTTGTAAATAACATTAACTTTTCTCTCATTGCCGCCATACTTGTGCCACTCTTTGATGCCCAACGTTTCAAAGGAGGCTGCTTTCTGTTTTCATTCATAAACAGGCCGTGAAACAGCGGCTTTTATTTAGTAGAGTGAGGAGCTGCAAAATTTAATCTGGAAGAGATTGTATCATTGGGTGCAATATAATTTATACCGTTAGGTAAAATTCGTTGCGACCGTGCCCGTATCGCATTGGGTGATCTAACCCTTTACAAAAATCGCCATATCTCGGTCAATTTCTAGAGTTAAGAAAAAACTTTATTGCCAATTAAAGTTAAGACCCCAGGCTATAAAACTATGCAATACAAAAATCATATTTTCAAAATGTTAAGCTTATACGGACTCCATAACATGGAAGAATACAGCAGATGTACACCGAGCACACGGCCACTACTGACGGTTATTTTATATGATTATTTTTTGAAGTGAAACTTCTTATACGAGGTTCTCGCGTTTAACGCTTGCGTTACTTTCTAACGCCTACCGGTGAGGGGGAAAAGAAAGAGAGAGATTTTGATGGACTACTCTATTCCAAGAGCCATAAATAATAAAAATAAAAGTGACGACAAAAATTATGAATAAAAATAATCAACAGAAAATTTACTGTGAATTTAACATAAATTGCTCTTTAAGATTATGAGCCCCGTTAGAGGTTAAATGAAATTAAAAATTAGAAAAAATTGATTTCAATTGAATTTTAATTGCAATCGTACGGAAGTCAATCAAGTTTTCAATGAATTCCAAATTTATAATTGAACTGTCAATGCAGAATTAAGTTTTTGATCGAAAATTGAATGAATAAAAGTTAATCTTGTAATTTTGCAATTGAAGAAAATTCAATCAAATGTTTTATATTTCTTTTTGCAATGCCTGCCCCGAAAGTGCGATTTTCGATTGGTGTTTAGCGTGCGGAAAGTGGCTTATTTCTCAACGATGCTTACTTTCCCGCACTAGTGCGGGAATGCGAGACTTTCCCGCACTAGTGTGGAAAAAAATCTATTTATAGCTCACTTTACCGCATTGATTCACGAAAAAACGGTTTTTTTCACGGTTGATAGTTTTTTGTTCTACGATTTTGGACCGATCGAACAAACTTGAATATAGCGACATTCATGTGATATGAAACGTCGACTTATCACAGTTGACGTTTGAAATGTGAAAAAATAAGAATTGGTTATGGTTATTGGTTATTGATTTTGTTGAATCTCAAATCCCACTTTCGAGCCAGTCATTGCAAAAAATAATGTATAGGACATGTGCGAAAAAAACGAATTACATCGCGCGTAAGTTGCCGAATTCGCCTCGACTTATGGTGCATTTCTCACTCGTACTCGTGTGAAATGCACCATAAGCCTTCGGCTCATGCGGCAACTTGACGCGCGATGGAATTCGTTGTTTCCCGCACTTGTAGCATAAATTACTATTTCAGTATAAGCTGGTATTTTCATTCATCAGTGACATGTGTGTTTGAAGTTTCGCTTCTAACGAGCGTAGCTAACACGCATACAATTTTTTTGTCATTAAATTTCTCTTCTTTATTACTTTTCAATTTGATTATTTTTCAATTCTGTTCTTTCGAGGAGATCATAGGACTTTGAAGAATGTAAAACTTTTTCCTCTAAAGGCGGAATCAACAAAGTAAAAAAATTCTCGGGTATTAACTTTCAACTTGTTTACTTTGAACCCTGGGGTGAATTGCGTATATCACGCTAATTATCAGAATACACCGTTCAATTATTCGATGACGTCCTCGTTGTTAACTCTATCTACTTAGCTCAAAATAAACGTATGACTTGCTCCTTCCACAGACGAGCATGGCTCTAAAATTTTTGTAAACTTTGTGGGCTTTAAATGTTTAACTAAAAAATAAGCTCATTTATCTGCTTCATCCTTTTTTTTGGCATAAAACGTGTTTTTATTCAAATCGCTCGACACCACACGCTTCGACAATTGATTTCCTAGATTGTAGCTTTTGGCACTAAACCATTATTGGTACCCGTTTCCATTATTGGAAATCGTTATACACGTGTGCGTGCGCGCGCGTATGCGTGCGTATGCACGCGTTTGCTTGCAAATCCACAAGGCAACGAAAGTGTTTATTTGAGCTGACATATAAAAAATGTGTGTTGTAATAAAAAAAATGTTTCAAATAAAAGTTGTTTGTTTTGAGTTTGTTCAGAATTTTGTTATGAGAACACACTTTGGGTAAGGTTCCGAAAAGCTCGCCTCTCTGATCGAGCTGAAATTTTGCACAGACCTTCCTTTTAATATTCTGAGAGAACCCCTAAAAGGATTTTTGGCGACTAGCAATCGTTTTCGAGATATCGAATTTTGAAAGTTATTTATTTCACTATGCCCTACTATATCTATATCGAAGAGGCTCAGTTCTGGCAATGAATTCAGATGTACATAGAAGGCCAGATCGAAACCGACTTGCTTGATTTTTTTTTTCAGGGAAATAATTTATATCTTAAACCCTCTTAAACCCTACAGTTCTTGAGTTACGTTACATTTTCCAAAATTTGTCTTTTTTAGCCAAAAAAGGAAACTGCGGGAAAAAAATCGTACGAAACTTTTTGAAAAACAAAAAATGAAGCTTTTGTTACAGCTTTCACGTTTATCATGGTTAAAAATGATAAAAAAAAATTTCCATAAGTTATGCGTGCAATTTTCGAAGGTCGAAAAATAGCCGAGAAACCGTCATTTACAAAAGGCCGTACCGGGTCGAAAAAAAATCATAAAAAATATTTCAAAATAGCGAAATAAAGCTGCATATGTTCCCTCCAAAACGCCGTTTATTAAATTTGGCTATTGTTTTTTTTTTGACGGAACTATCTAACTTTTAGCGTGGCAAGAAATATCGTCTGGTGTATTCAAACTTTACGCAGTAGTGTACATATATATATATATATATATATATATATATATGTGTGTGTTTCTTATATAAAAATATATATAAAAAAACGACGGAAATAATTTTTTTTATGATCAAGGATGATCAAGAATTGTACAACGAATCATCTTTAAAAAAAAGCACATTCTGGGAATTTGATCCCTCGCCTTTCGAAGTTTCATCCGTTGACGCGGCTCTTATGGCTATATGAGCTAATGTGAGAGTGGTAACAATACAACTGTATACAACATGTGAGCGCGCTTCTGTTCAGGGCTTACTATTTAAGAATATTTTCAATTAATGAATAATTTTTTACACAAACAGCACTAAATAATTTTGCAAAAAAATGTTGGCTACGAAATATAATTACAACCGTTCGCACTTGTTGATATCATGGAATATTGGTTATCCCTGCAATAACCAACATTCGTGGAATTAATAATTATTCACCTAAATATTTTAGATTAAATGATATTATAAAAGAATTTGCGCATAATATTATTTTTTAGCTTCTTCAAGCGATTTTGCCATTTACGATCCGAGAATTCACCGTACATCATACAATGTTTCATAATTTCGCCTAATTACAAAAAAATACTTACGTATCATCGTGTTCTGGAAAACGATGAAATGACAAATTAGGATTTTTCCGCTTTGAGTTACGGCATCCTCCGTAGACACATAAATCGTTAGTTGGCATTTTCAAAACTTATTTAAAAACCAAAAAGTTAAAGAGCCCGGCGGCCTGACACAACAAACTCGAACTCAGCGGATACTCGTCGCAAGAGCGGAAAAAGGGGTCTTATGGAACTGTGCGGTAGTGGAGCAAAGTGAGAACGCTAGCGAAACGAGAAAGTGCAGGAGAGAGCGAGCGTGTCCCCAGCGAGAACGATCGCACGTGTTCTCAGCGCATAATACCTGTAAAAGGAAGCAGGACACAATGATGCCCCTAGCGCATACATCTATAAGAGGAAGCAGGACGCCGTTATATCCCCAGCGTTTAAGCCTACGAGAGGAAGCGAGAGCGAGAATGAAAACTGCCGTCAGTGCCGCTAATCGAGAACTAACGCTGGGGGCATGCCCCCAATAAAGTCGGTACATAATATCCTTATGGACTACTCTTCTATATACGTCTGAATTCGTTGGTTCTGGCTATACCAATATAGCTATACCTCTCTTCGCACCCTCCGCTTTGTGCGTATCTTCGTCCAGCTAACGCGATAGCTCTCTCATCGCTACGTGGCCGGTCACCAAGTCTTACTATGAATTTCGCTGCTCGGTATAGCGCTTGCTTTTTATTTCTTTTGCTGCAGCAATCTTGCATGGTCCATCGCTAAAGTTTTTCATCATGGATGGAACGTACAATTTGTACAAATTGTCTTCCATACTGATCGACCATGCTGAGGCATGGTAAAATTTAAATGGCAAAATTTAAACAGTATTCAAAATCAGTATTCCATGCACCCCATGATTCCACACACACACCCGAGATGGCCTGCGTCCACAGCAGTATTCCATGCATCCTACGATTCCACACTCACACGCGAGGAGCCCCGCGCCCATACCAGTATTCCTCGCACTCCAACATTCCACACGCACATCCGAGGTGCTCCGCGCCCACACCAGTATTCCACGCGCACATCCGAAGTGCCCCACGCCCACACCAGTTTCCACGCACCCCACCATTTCGCGCGCACATCCGAGGTGCCCTGCGCCCGCGCCGGTATTTGACGCACCCCACTATTCCACACGCACAACCGAGATGCCTCGCGCCCATACCAGTATTCCACGCACTCTACGATTTCATACGCACATCCGAGATGCCCCGCGACCACACCAGTATTCTACGCAACGCACGTTTCTATGATGCCTCGGGTATGCGTGTGAAATCATGATTTGCGTGAAATCTTCAGATAGACCTAGAAACATGGGTTGGGTTTTTGTTCATACTTCATTTTTCGTTTAAGGGGCCAGTCCACTTTGAAAATTTCAAAAAATCGATTTTTTTTTACTGTTTTCGAAAGTACATACATTCAGAAATATTGTGTCAAAATTTTATGAAAATCCGAACTCTCTAAGTATTTTTTTTTTACCTGAACGTCAGGACCTCATTTCGTCTATCTGAGCGCGATGGGTCGGCCGATCAGCAAAGAGACCAGAACCAAACGAAAGCAAGCAAGCCTTGAAGAAATCGACGATGATGAGCAATCAGAAGGGATTTTGTACGGTGCAGGAATTGCCGATTGAGTTTAGGTAAGAGTTTTTCATAGTATAAACTTCAAACGCGTTTTTCTCGAAACAACGTTTTCAAAATCTAGCTCCATCGTATCTCTAAAATTAATAAACCGATTCTCTTGAAATTTGAACCACATATTGTAAACATGATTCGCAACAAGATGACCCTCGATGGTTTTAAAATTTTGATTTTTACTCTTTTTTTTGCGAAAAACTGCGAAAGAAACGCGTTTTTTTATAGTTTTTTTCGTTTTTCATCTGCCATTTTTTTATTTTTTGATAAAACTTTATATCCGAGGGTCATTTTGAAGCTGGTGTCATACTGAATCTAACGGACTTTGATTTTTTTGTTTCAGACGAGCCGTTGCCAAGTTGTGATGGAGCTACCTAGCCCACCTATTTTTGAGGCGTTACGTTAAACTATAGTTTTTGTACTTAAAAATGAACAAAAATGAATTAATTATTTTTTTAATGTATTTCAAGACTTTATTTATTAAGCCCAACAACTTTTATTTTCATATCTTTTATAAAATCCTCAAAAAAAAAATCGCGAAAATAGCCTTTTTTTCGTGGATCCAAAGTGGACTGGCTCCTTAATTTTTTTTTAAGAATTCAATATTTTTCATGGTTCATTTTTAATTCTTGATTTTATTTCGATTTTTTGTAATTAACATTTTTTGGGTTTTTTAAATAGTTTAATTTATTTCTTTTTTTTTGTAGTCAACATTTTTTTTAGGTCTTGAAAATATTTACATTTTTTTGGGTTAAGAAAATTATTTTGTTGTTATTTTTATATTTAATTTTTTTTGCATTTTTAAAATAGTTTAAATGTTTTTTTTTCTTTTTTTAGTAATAGGAACGCAGCAAAATAAATAACTTTCAAAATTCGATATCTCGAAAACTATTGCTAGTCGCCAAAAATCCTTTTGGGATTTCTCTTATCATATTAAAAGGAAGGTCTGTGCAAAACTTTAGCTCGATCAGAGGGGAGAGCGTTTCGGAACCTTATCCTTGGGCTCTAAGCCTTGGAAATAAAACGTCATGCACGGTGGATAATGCCGGCGTTATTGTAACTCTCAAGTCTCATAGCTCAAAAAGGACTTTATGAAAACATACTTGTAAATCGCATCTCGAAATGCACTCGAGGCGAGCTATTTAATTACAATGAGGAGTCAGCTCGTAATACTTCATATGCACAGTGCATACATAGTACTGTCTAAAAGTTCGGGATCACTTTGCGAATTGTCGATCGAGACAAGAGGTTACATCTTACGGCTTAAAAAAGCATTAACCAAACGAAACACGCAATATAAAAGAGAGGAGATTTAGATTTATTTTGTTTTTATTCATTTAAAAAAAAATGTTTTATGACCTTCTGCAATTAGTAGGTGATATTGGACATGGTTGTTTTTTTTGCGATCTTCATACTCTCATAAAGTCGCGTGTACTTTTTTTTTTGACAAGTAGCGAAAAAAATGTCTGATTAAAGGAATTCGAAAGGGCAAGTTCGACCTTTAATTACCTTTTTATTTTTAATCTTGCAATTTTTTAATGCGGTGCTATTTTTACTTCTTGTACAATAGTGTACCCGTTCGAAGCAGAATTGTAATTTGACAACTATGGCATTAAACAATGTCAATAATAAACAAAGTTGTATTTTTTAATTAACCGAACTTTAAGAACCAAATTTTCTCCATGGCAATTTGGGGTCAAAATTCTACGACTTGTCGTTTTGATTTTACTACATAAGATAACAATAAGACTACAGGCAACCGAAGATTGAATAAGGTGCCAAGTGTTGATGATAATGTTTTATTGTGGAAATTATATTGGCGCAAAGAATAACAATAAAAATGGTAAGTATCCATAACATGAACAATAGTAATAGTTTCATACTCCGGACTACTGACTTATATGCAATGGATTTTAGAAAGTCAATTCGATACATTTTTAGAACTTTTCTAGCCGATCCTGAAGACAGGAAAATTTACATTTCGATACCGATTTCCTTTCTCCGTGATCGAGCTGCTTCCCAACATTGCGGTCATCAGTATGGGGCTGTCTATAGATATCCTGGAGATACAGCGAAATGCGGATTTCAAATAAATTAATCTAACCAATATCTCGAATTTATGGAACAGGCCGAGCATGAGCTCTTCCGTGAGTTCACAATGTGTAAATAACACTATTATTAATGTTATAAATGTTTATTATCCCTATTGGAATGATTTTTTGTTGTTATTATTTTTCCATTATCCCATCACCGATAATATTAATAAGTATCATGATCAACGCTCGTGACCTTTTTATTCCATCCCCAGTAGCTCTGTGGGTGGAATAAATTATTAACTTAATGGTAAAATTAAAAAGACAGGCAGCGTAAATTCGATCTTACGAAAAAAATGCCCCACAATCTTCGAAAAAAAAACAAAAGTAAAGTCTAATCATGCTCTTTCGAGTTCAACTCAAAAAAAGAAATATCTGCTGAGCTTTCTAAAAAAATACACGCAAGTTTATGAGAGTGTGAGAATTGGGAAAAGATAACTATGTTCAACATCGCCTAGTGAGTGTGATAAAACTCGTAATGAATTGAAAAATCAAATCTGGTTCTCACCTCTTTCAGATTCCGCCTGGCTGTTTGGTAATTAGTGTATGTGTGTGTGTGTGTAATGTTTCCAATATATTTTTTCACACTCGCGCACACACGCGCGCGCGTTTGTCAGTGAACGGATTTTAGATTCGTCGCTTTGGAGGTGTACATATGAGAACTTGTAGGTTCAAGGTCGGTCACAGGCAAACGCCATGTGTGTGTCCTGTGTATATGCACCTCAGTATTGAACATCCTAGAATGTGGACATTACTGAAACTCAAGTCTGGGGGTTTCCCTCAATGATGAGTATCTTTGGTTACACGCGTGTCATGTAAGATGTAGGCACGTAGGCACCCATGATATGGTATTCACGTATAGTCGATCTTGGTGACCTCGGGATCTCCGAAGTAACATGGGCGCGGCTTAAACCGATGGGGGATTTGCGTACGAAACTCGTATCCTATAAAAGTCATCTCCATTCTCGAGATACGATCATTTGTGCTGGTCTTTCTGAGATCGTCGGAGATTCGTTGGCAAAAAAGTGCGCATCCATACATTGACGCGACGCGGCATATACGTACACATTATATATATGTACATCGTAAATAAAATTAAAAACTAATTTGTGCAATTGTTGGAAAAAATCGGCACCAAGAACACCATTTAGCACCGGTGTGTATTAAACAATAAAACCATTAGGTGATCTCAGGGATTTGGGGAAAGGGAGGGCGGCAAAAAGTTAGTCGGGGAAATTCGATCACAGGTTTATTGTTCATTATAGAAAAAAAGCCCAAAATATGTTTGAATGGATATTTCTGGGTACAAAATATATTTTTTTTTATCTCAAGAATTCATCCATGTCGTGTATTCATGAACACACAGATACATAGTCGCGCTCAAAGTGCCGAAATATGTGCGATTAATTTCGAATAATATCTTCTACAGGGGGTTCCATCGGGAAAGCAATTTCAACTGCGCCGCGTATATAATTAATATTTCGTGATGTTAGTGTTCGTAGATATATTAGTAAAATTTGCAAGCTGCATTGTTGATTGCCAGATGAAAAGATGAATCAATATTAGACATCCGCATTGATAAAAAAAAGTAAAACCAACTGATTGGTTTGTTTGATTCTATTATTGCAGAGATTTATTCAAAATATATTTATTTGTTCCAATCAAGTTCTATTTAACATTCGTGAGGATCGAAATTATTATTTCTTAACATGTACGAGAGCATGAAAATTTATCTATTTGGTTGTATTACTGTTGTGTCTTAATTTCAACATGTTTTTTTTCAAATCGACCTCCATTCAACATAATTTAGCAATGACATTTTGGATTTGAACCTAATCTTTTTTTTATCCGCTTTAACGTGACATTCACACGTTTTTGGGAAGACCATACTCTGTGGTTCACATGGTGCGAGATAAAATGGCCCTCGAAGTACAGAACATTTGTGAGCAAGGCTTGAAATCCTGCGCTATACGTAGATAGACAGGTTGTTGTCGCGTGATCAGTACCTGCCGATCCAGAATATAAAAATGTGTTTGCATAAATAGTATTTGTATGTGCAAACAGCAAATTTATTCTATTTTTCATACATAATACGTATTTATTTTGATTGTTATCAATCCACAATGGCGAACAATTATAAAGAACATATTGTGTGATGACCATTTCGGTATCCGAGATGTTGCTAGTATGGGTATAATGGGTATTTCTAAATGTACAAAAGAATCATTTGAAAAAATACGTTCATTTCCATCCAGGTATTCTGACAGTATGGAAATGGACGTATTTTCTATTCAAATATACAGGGTGAGGCACATAAAGTGTTACAGAGCAATAGCAGTCAAACTATTGATCATATCCAAAAATGTTTCAGACAAAAGTTTCAGTTCTCGAGAAGGCCGTCATACTGGACCACCCTATTTCTTATCGGTGGAGGCGCTGAAGCTACGTTAAGGTCAACTACACTTTTTTAAATTAAACCATGTATTTTTTTTCGATGACATTATTACCGATTTTAAGACGAATTCAGCGACCTACAACACCACATCATTCTAGTCACGCAAAGTATGAAAATAGTCGAAAAATCTAAAAATATCGGAATAATCACTTTCAAAGGTTCCACTAACTTTGGTTTGGGTCTACCTACAGAAGATGCTCGAAGTGATGACCCTCGACTTGTAAACACTTGTTTGATCGCTGTTTTCATTTCTTACGATACCAATGTTTCTTATCGGCAACAAGTACGCATTTTCTGTTGACATATCAGTTAGTCACGCGTTACCTTCTAATGTGAGTACATCGGATCGCGAAAATGAACGATTTTCAAGAATCTTTTGATATGTTGATGGTGCTGGGGGAATGCCGTAAACATTACAGAAACGCCCAAGATTTGTATGCGGCTCGTTATCCGGATAGGCAACAAAAATCGCACATGGCTTTTAAGCGATTAGCTGGCCGTTTCTGTCGCTTCGGTACAGTGAAACAAACACTGATATGTCAACAGAAAATGCGTACTTGCTGCCGATAAGAAACATTGGTATCGTAAGAAATGAAAACAGCGATCAAACAAGTGCTTACAAGTCGAGGGTCATCACTTCGAGCATCTTCTGTAGGTAGACCCAAACCAAGGTTAGTGGATCCTTTGAAAGTGATTATTCCGATATTTTTCGATTTTTCGACTATTTTCATACTTTGCGTGACTAGAATGACCTTGTGTGGTAGGTCGCTGAATTCGTCTTAAAATCGGCAATAATGTCATCGAAAAAAAATACATGGTTCCATTTAAAAAAGTGCAGTTGACCTTGACGTAGCTTCAGCGCCTCCACCGATAAAAAAAATAGGGTGGTCCAGTATGACGGCCTTTTCGAACACTGAAACTTTTGTCTGAAACATTTTTGGATATGATCAATAGTTTGACTGCTATTGCTCTGTAACACTTTATGTACCTCACCCTGTATATTCGATACATAAAAAAAAGTATCTGTTTCGATTCAATATGTATTTATCTAATTAGACTATATTAAGGAATACTTGATACAAATAAAAATTATATTGAAAACTAATAAATTCCTAGTAGGCCGCGAAACAAAAAAAAATGTAACTCGAATAGATTCTAGTTAAATTTAGGCTTGAAGGATTCGGTCAGATCTTCCAGTAAATTTAAGCAGATGCAGTGAACGTTGGTAAAATCAGGAATGATTAGGTGTTTGTTAAAGAGCGAATTAAAAAGAATGCAGATATAAAAAACGGCATAAAAACTGAGAACTCTAGATTACATTTCTGCTGATTATTGCCGCAAGTTTGTTTCTTTTTTTTTTCGAGTATCGATACGCACTTACGCCGATGTTTCCTTCGAAATTAAGATTCGCTAAGGCTGGTCGAATTCTTCACCAATGAATGTTAAAGGGATACTGATTGTTTAGACGTAGATGTTTCCCATAAAAGTAGAAATTCAATGGTTCCACAAGGTTCACTACATTGTTCACGAGAATAAAAAATTGAATATCTAAATAATTTAGCGTAGTCTCTTATGAGACATCATGAAGTTATCCACTGTTCCATAGATATATTAACTCCATGATATTTTATTCGACTGATTTTGCGATATCGCTCTAGTATATATGCGATTAAGATTCATCGGTTGACCGTTTTGCTTTCTCGCACAATGGAAAAGGTTGATTACATGTTAATATTTAGCTTCTCCCGATATTTCTTAGATCATGCAGATGAGATACGCTTTGTTACTTGCCGCGGTCACTGTGGTGGTTTGCAGTGCACCGACCGATTTTACCGATGAGCAGCAAATCAAGCACCTCACAGGAGCGGATGCATTAGTTCCGATGATTCGCGAAAAGCGCGGTCACCATCATGGCAAAAAGTCTCAATTGTTGGGCGGTGGCGCAGGACTTCTAGGCGTGAAAGCAGTAGCCCTAGGCGGCGCTGCTGTCGGTGCGAAAGCTTTCCTAGGAACATCATTCGGTGGCGGTCTTCACTCGAAACCGTGAGTTATTGTTTATTATGTTATATCCAATGTTTTATTTTATGCCCTTATGGGCTTTCGCGTTCCAATTCCTTTTGCCAGTACCTGTCATTTCACTATTTCCAGTTCCGTCAAAATTCCGCGGACAATTGTCCATATTCACTCTTTTCTCATGCACTACTTAATCGCATTTGCACGAGGGCATAGAGGAACTTTAATAAACGTATGCCGATACCGGTGGCTAGATTATTACTGAGTTTCAGTTGCCTCCACCTTCGGAAACTCGGTAAAATTGGCTCTCGCAGGTCAGACGGCGCGCGCCGGTGTGCGGTTCGGCAGTAACCCATCTAAGTAATGGTCCAGGCGAACAATGCTTTGCATGGGCGATCCTCGAAGCCGAACGCCGGCGGAGCGTTTACAACTACCAGTCATGAGTTATTATCACTACCGTTATTAGCGTTATCGTTATGAATTTTTATATCCTTGTAATTGTCTGGTCATGCGGGGCTAGTCACTTGGGACACGGGAAGGCACATGGTGCGATTGGGTCTCTACCGAAGCATTCGTTGCACAAGCTGCATGGCTGAAACTCCTCTTCGCCTCGCCTCACGATGCGAGGAACAAGAGCGAGGACGTCTCAGATCCGTCGTCTTCGGCGTCCCGGTTTCGAGGAAATTGGGTTGACGGACACGCGAGTTGGCGCGTTCCGGCGTTTTATTGCACACGAGGCTAACCTTCCCTCTGATCCTACAATTAAGGGTTGCTCGGGTCAAAGGCTTGGGAACAATTATCTATGTAGAATAAGCGACGAACAAACTCACAAATGCAATTCTATTATTGTTATTATAATTTTTGACGTTACGGACGAATTACCTCGATTTGTTTGTTAAATACATAAACTATGACATAAATTTATAGTCTCAGTGTATAATACTGTTGTTAATAAAATTTATATATGTATATTTTATTGTAAAAAAAGTTTCATTGTTTCGGTTTAATTGAGAATTGATTAAAAGATATCATCAAAATTAAACACGTCTTTGCTTAATTACCTATTATTTAAGGGGATTATTCGTATGCAATGTTTTAACGGGTTTTTTAAGATTTGTTATAGCAATTAATAAATCGATCGAATTCTATTAAATGGACAGTTCTCGTATACAGTAGATACATCTATTATCCGAACCTCAATCATATTGAGTGCATATTTATTTCATTTTTTGTTGTATATCATCCCTTCAGAAAACAAATTACGTTGCGATTATCCGAACGTTTGATTATCCACACCGTCTTCCGTCGCAATTGGTTCGGATAATCGAGGTTCTACTGTATTTGTAAATTTTATCTCATGATCGGGCCTTATGATCTTTTTGATATTTGGAAGGATATTCGTTCCACACTTGTTCGTCGGGGAGAATCTGTATTTTGCAGTTTTTAACTGAAACGAAAAATTGCAAGGGCGTTTCAATTGGAATGACATTTTGTTCTACATATGACTTAAAAAAAGTATCGAACAAAGTATTAAAATGTAAAATTTATAGTACTTGAAATAAAAAGTACCTACCTACACAAAAAAATCGATAACTTTGTAAGAAAAAATTAGAAAACACATCAAATGTTAATATGAAACGGTTATTAATAAATCTGAGCGAAAATTCTTGGCCCAAGTCTATCGGTCTACTAGTTCTTTGCTTTATCTTCATGCCAGCCTGAAGAAATGGTTCCAAAAAACCCGCATCTAAAGTTTAGCGTACGAAGAAGCGATAGTTATTGGTAACTTACCACTATTGACATAGTGTCCGTATACAAAGATAAAATATACAAGGTGACCGACCTTACCATCTGACCCTTCATCCCTTCAAATGAATCTGCCTCAAACAATAATAATTATGGCATCGCTATTTATTGCCTCTCGACCATTTTACCGAGTACTATTATTGATTAAAGCAAACAGTATCGGTTTTTGCAAATTTCAACGTTATGTTGCTTAGAGCCTGTGTAAACGATTATAAAAACTAGGCCCGAATTTTAGTACATGCCTAAAATTTATTAGGAATATAATTAGATTTTTGGTAACTCAGTTTAAATGCAATCCAAATTATAAAAAATATCAGAAAAGTTACTAGAAATACAATAATACAAGGCCTGTCCCGAACGTAAGAAGACTAAAAATGGAACGGCCTAACACTGTTAAAATAAATGGGTTTAAAATGAAAAAATATAGTGTTATTTCGAACGAACAAAAATTGTATTTGAATTGTTAGTATTTTCATTTGCAATCAGCAAATCTACCATACATTCTCGTATACAATATATATTTGTCCGCGTTGTTAACAATCCTAAATGATGAAAAATTATAAAAAATATTTTGTATTACTACCATTTCGTTATATAGGCGAGGATGTTTCTCTTGTCAGAGTATCAAAAACAAATGTGTAATTCTCACGTCTTTCGGCCACTTGGTCGACCACGAGTGACAATGAGCAAAATCTGTGGTGGATCGATTTGTTTTGCGGACTCGGTTAAATGTTCGCTCAGAGTATAAATGGCTTCCGGGAAGAGCCTCGGACCTTGCGCCGCACCCCAGCCACAGAGCGTACTAGTACGTCTATGAATTTGTTAGCTTATTCAAATAACAAAAATCTAAATAGACCCATTTATTTTATACCAATAAATATTTTTTTGCGTAAGTAATATCGAATACCAACATTGTTAGAAGTATATTAATGTTTTATTTCATAACGGCGTTCAATAGATGTTAATTGACATAAATAAATATATTTAAATTAAATCTCTGAAATAGTAGAATCAAATAACAGAACATGGATTTTATGAAAATGTTCGTTAATTCTAATGAAAATGGACCAACTAAACGCATTTAGTTGATTTCAATAAATCCTATCCATTACTGTACGAGTGACCGCACGGGGATGGTGGGGCTAACATAAGTCACAGCTATTGGGGGCTCACAATCAGTCAAACTACAAGATCCTCCCCAGTCTTGTTCCACATCGCACAGATTGTATACACGTGTTTTTGTGAACCCCTGTTATTGACCCTCGTGACAAGAAAAAACCAAGCGAACTTGAATTAGCGTTACGCCAATGAAATTCGTCTCAATCTCGTTCCTTAAAACTTGAGTGCTGAGCAGAAGGAACATCGCTTGCTCACGACCTAGGAATTGTTGTATCGTTTGACAACTGTACCCAATATCTTTGGAAAAATTCGCATATAAATCGATGAAGTGCTGAATGGTATATGAGTCATTCATCACGTCTCAAAAAATCTCGAACGAGCATAACAGAAATCAAAACAATGTTGATTGCTTCCTTTGTGCCGGCAAGGCACAAGTGCGGTTTGAACCTCCAAAAATCGTGAACCGAACCGAAAAAGTGAATTACTAAGATGGCGGTGGTTTTGATGATTGGGACGAAGTTGGCGTTTCAAATTAGTAATTGTTAGAAGTATAATTTGAGCCTGTGAGCGTTCAAACCTATCACTCTAAACTTTTGTTTGTAACCGTTACGAACGTGCCAGGCAAACGAATCTTTTAAAAACACTCACAGCCAAAATTCTAAAAACAAAAGCAAACCATATGCGTCATTCTAGGTCATAAAATGGTGTTATGAGTATATAGTAGGAGTATAATGGTACCTCTAGAAACTTATTAAAAATGTAATGCAAGTTACCAGAAAATGAAATTAAATTTTTAGCAAGTGCTAGTAGACAAAAAAAAAAGAAAAGAAAAAGAAAATATTTAAATTATTTTTTTTCTCCCAAAAGAAAAAAAATAATTTAAATAGGATCTATCTAAATCAAATAGCTTTTTTCCTTGTCTCACGGCCTACTACGACCCTATTTGTTTTAAATATTTTTTTATTCGTTCAAGCTATTCTTTTTAAATAATAAATATATTCAAATTAAATATGTAAAGATAAAACACGATATATCGTATGAATACGGAAATACGGAAATACGGACATAAAAGTACGGTGAAAAAAAGTTACATTAATTTTCTTTTTTTTTCACTAACAAGGCTGTTATTTCGAAAAAAGAAAGGTATCGTCGTGCCTTTTATTCAGGCACGACTATTTATGTATAGAAAGACTACCCTTTTCTTCAATTGCAGAATGTTACGTCTTCTAATAAAAAACAAAGCCATGCGATTTTTGAGAGACTGAATCGTGTACCATTTTTCCGTCTGTCCCTTTTGTCTTATATTACCGGATCAGACCAAATCACAGATTTATTAGGAATAAATAAATTATTTATTTATTAGACAATATTAAATAGATCTTGAATTGCATAAGTAAATATATTTAAAATAAATAATTTTAATAATGGAATGCAATAGGAAAAATTTGATTTCTCGAAAAATCTAGTTAATTCAAAAAAAAAAAAAAAAAGACGCATCTAGTTAATATCAAAAGAATTTTTCTGTCAGTGTACAGACGCTTGCATTATCGTATCACTGTATTGCACATGGAAACCATTACATCGATATCACGATCTGTTCGCAGCAGAGTAGCATGCGTGATATAGTAGTAGAAGCACATATCCGGCTTCTCGGTGTCTCTCCCGCGACTATATAGTCGAAATAGCACGGTGTAATGTTACAATATTTCCCTCTCCAACTTCCCTTCTCCAAAGAGTTACAGCGCAGTGTAAAACGATATTTTTGAGAAGTTTCAAACTCCCTTAAAATCTAAACGCGTACACCGACTTTCACGAAATCATAACATATCCGGACTCGCGTTGCGTAAGACTTCATGCCTGCATAAATTCAGCAAGGTGTCAAGAAGATCTACAATAGTGTTCAAAATTTGTGGATACAAAAATTATTAGCCGTACCATTAATACGGTCAGGCCATTCGTTCTGAATATAATTTTTTGACGTGTTACACTGTAAAAACAAGGGTGTTTATTTATACACGCTTTAAGCGTGTGGATGGCTGTAGACACTTTTTACACGTTTTAAACCGTGTAAATAAGCAACACACTTACGTGTGTTGTCTGAACACGTCTATACGTGTTTTTTTTACACAGTTTACGCGTGTTCGTTGCCATCAGATTGTACACGTGTACTGAATAAGCCGTGTAGTTTTCTAATAAACAAATAAGGTGGACCACGATAGAACAGTCAATAAAAACAGCTTCTTAGGTAAAAGTATTTATATCGCTGTATGAACTGTCAATGGTACAGTAATTTGCGTCATTTTATGCTCTACACACTTATGTAATATTAGTCAACATTTGTCTTAACTGGATATATATATATATCGTTTTTATAGGTTTTTTAGGATTATTAGGCTGCTCCAATTGAAGCATCCTAAGCGTGTACCCATTCTAATGTTGATTTTTTTCGAAGATAACGCTGTCTATATGAAAAATACAAAATATAATCAATATGAAATAATTACGATATATTTTCAGAATACATGATATGTTCATACAATGAAATTAATAGAATAAAAGGACAATGCTGATTGATGTTGAAATTATTTGCAGACTCTACGGTGGAGGTAACGGCTACTACGGTGAAGGTTACGGAGGAACAGGTTATCAAGGTGGCCATCAAGGAGGCTACAGTGGGGGTTATTACGGATCTTATGGCGGAAGTTACGGTGGAGGGTATGGCGCAAACAATGGAGGAGTTCATGGCGCCAGTAATGGCGGAGGTTACGGTGGCGGCGGTAATGGCGGAAGTTATCCCGGAGGTTATGGCGGTAGCAATGGCGGAGGTTATGGCGGCCATAATGGCGGAAGTTACGGCGGAGGTTATGGTGGTAGCAATGGCGGAGTTTATGGTGGCAGCAATGGTGGAGGTTACGGCGGAGGCTATGGCGGTAGCACTGATGGAGGTTATGGCGGTAACAATGGTGGAAGTTACGGCGGAGGTTATGGCGTTAGCAATGGCGCATTTTATGGCGGCAGCAATGGTGGAAGTTACGGCGGAATCTACGATAACGCTGGTACTTCCGGCAATGGCTGGAACAGCGATGCCGGAAACGTTTATCGCGAGCCGTCGCATGTCGGATCCGGATGGTCCGTCCAGGGGTAAGTTGCCCCGGATTCGTTGAGATGAAACATTTACACTGATAACTCATCCTCGCCGGAATCTTCTCTAACTCCCGTCGTCTTTCTGTTTCAGAAAACCCTGTTGAATGTCTAGCCCTCATGAAATTTTGACGGCTCGAAAAGGCGGACGATTGCAATGTCGATGTCGTATCAGGAGCGTCACTCACGAAAATCCAATACTTGTCGCATCGCCGCAATTCCAATATTTATTCTGCATGTGTAGATGTTTTATCGAAACGATCATCACACCAAATGTATGTTTTTCATGTGTATTTTTCGTGGACTTCTGTGTGTGACATGCGAAACAAAATTGTCAGCGGTGTAATTATGTCATCCCGATTATTATTATTATTATTATTATTCGCGATTCTTTAGCCCGAACTACAATATACTATATATATTAAATAATTATGAGAAACGTCAAATAAATTGAACTTACCGAGAGCGATATAGTGGCGATTGCTTGATGCTCATTATTTATTAATTGCTTGTGTTTAATAGTAAATATTAATATTGATTATACTAGTAATTACTTGTTAATCACCTAATCAATATTTACTAGTAGTAATAGTTGACTAATAATAATAATTTATGAATTACTTAATGAATAATTACCTCATCTAATTACTATTTACTTATTAAATTAATCTTTCTACATTTCCTAATTTCCCAATAATAATAATTGCCAATAACTATTATTCAGTATTAATAATCGATACGATTAAAATATACTAGCACTCGTTGTGGTCAATAATTAACTAATCGTTTACAATGGACATTATTATCCATTAGTGCGGAAAATTGACAGGGCATCCCTCATACAAATTGGAGCATTCAAGGGCTTATTTCTCAATTCTCTGATAGGGGTTTCCATGGAAGAACCAGACCGGGCCACTATTAGGGAATGACAGGTTAGGTAGCTTGACTAGTACTATGGTCTAAGTACGGAGACCGATTAAGGGCCTTTAAGGCTTATAATTGTAGATATCCTAGTATGGATTTCCGTAATACTGCCAGACTTTGCCATTACAGGTGCAAACCAGTATGAATAGCTTAACTAAATAATTTATGATATGATAATTATCTCAATCGATTAAATATAATCGATCTAACATAACAGGCATATAATTCCTCTCTCTGTTTGTCCATCTTTCTTCCTCTCTCTACCATCCCCTCCCTATTTCGCGTATTAAAGTCTTGAAAGATCTTTCTACTGACAGACACACACACGCGCACATGTGTTTATATATATAGGTTATGTTTAGAAAAAAATATATACCATCATATTTGATAATATCCTCTAATTATCACAATGACATCAACTACAATAATTGATATCGTTTTTCCGATACAACTAATAATTATAGGAATTACTTTTATCTGTTATGCCATATAGCCTATTCAGATTCCACAAGTACTCGATAGCGTAGTGTCAGTGTGCGTAGTAAAGGTAAAAGATAGGCAGGTAGGTGGTAGGTTCCGATCCCAAGTGTAGGCGAAATATTTTCTTCGACCGTAATCCCCATATAGGGTCGCCCGTCGTCGCAAAAAAGCCAGGGCTCAGCCGTTAAACGGTTCGATGATAACCGGCCAATAATGTGTCGACCAGTATTGGGGTATCGTAGGCGGATGAACGGCTTGCCAAATCTATGCTAGCTATTGATGGTTTGTTTTTTGGCCAATGCCATCGAACCAATAATATGGCGGCCAGTAATGATCCAATGTTTAACCTATATATGTTTGTCAAGGACGGATTATACGGCAGGACTCGTATTCTGAGCAAGCCGATGTATTAGGCCGGCTATATGTATACAGGGTGAGGCACATAAAGTGTTACAGAGCAATAGCACTCAAACTATTGATCATATCCAAAAATGTTTCAGACAAAAGTTTCAGTGTTCGAGAAGGCCGTCATACTGGACCACCCTATTTTTTGATCGGTGGAAGCGCTGAAGCTACGTCAAGGTCAACTCCACTTTTTTAAATGCAACCATGTATTTTTTTTTCGATGACATTATTACCGATTTTAAGACGGATTCAGCGACCTATACACAAGGTCATTCTAGTCACGCAAAGTATGAAAATAGTCGAAAAATCGGAAAATATCGGAATAATCACTTTCAAAGGATCCACTAACCTTGGTTTGGGTCTATCTACAGAAGATGCTCGAAGTGATGACCCTCGACTTGTAAGCACTTGTTTGATCGCTGATTTCATTTCTTACGATACCAATGTTTCTTATCGGCAGCAAGTGGCAGCAAGTGACATGCAACACGACGGTGCACCACCCCATTATGCTCTGTGTTCAAGACAAGTGATGAATGAGATTTTTGGTGAAAAGTGGATAGGACGAGCCGGCCCTGTAGCTTGGCCACCTCGTTCGCCAGATCTAACATCACCAGATTACTTTTTATGGGGTTTTGTTAAAGAACGCGTAATGGCGGTAGCACCTACCACGCCTGACGACATGAAAGAAACGATACGCCGAGCATATACCGAAATTACACCACAAATGTTGACTGAAGTTAGACGGTCTTTTCATCAGCGAATTAACAAGTGCTTACAAGTCGAGGGTCATCACTTCGAGCATCTTCGGTAGGTAGACCCAAACCAAGGTTAGTGGATCCTTTGAAAGTGATTATTCAGATATTTTTCGATTTTTCGACTATTTTCATACTTTGCGTGACTAGAATGACCTTCTGTTATAGGTCGCTGAATTCGTCTTAAAATCGGTAATAATGTCATCGAAAAAAAATACATAGTTCCATTTAAAAAAGTGGAGTTGACCTTGATGTAGCTTCAGCGCCTCCACCGACCAAAAAATAGGGTGGTCCAGTATGACGGCCTTCTCGAACACTGAAACTTTGGTCTGAAACATTTTTGGATATGATCAATAGTTTGAGTGCTATTGCTCTGTAACACTTTATGTGCCTCACCCTGTATACTGTCGAGCGGTGAGTGTAAGAAAGGGCCCCTCCACAAATAGGGTTTTACAATCGGGACAGTAACGTACCACTACTGGTTGCCAGAGATAAAATGATGGCGCGGTAATGGCTATGTAAGCGGATCAGATCTGCACCATGCATGGTTGTTCATGGTACACCATTGATGGTTGTTGGGACTGGGCCAAACATCAAACGCCCATATTGACCCAGCAAAGATTTTCCTTATGGGCCCAGTAATGGTGATTGATATTATGGCCCAGACTCTGGAGCCCAGTATTGGTCCCCTTTGATGGCCCAACATCGATCTATGATAGGGAAAATATGACTGGTTTGCGATATTGGGCCACGGGATGTGTACAAATATCGGCCGTAATATATGAATCAGTAATATTCACTCTCAAATTATTTCCAATGAGGTTTCCAAACAAACATAATTTTTTACGAAAATGTATTTCTCTAAAAATGTTATAATTCTACATATATTTAACTAAGATATACGTTTCTGTTTCATTAAATGTGTTTTCTTATTTCGCAAATATTTTTTAAGTAGGACATATCATAATACACACGCCCAGTTTGACATAGATTATAAAATATCAGATATAGTTGAGGAACACAGTCTTAAACACTTTAAGGCAGAACATCACTGTGACCCCCTGTTTTTTGCCATTTTTCAAGAATTTTTTTTTGTGGGAAAAAAAAGAGATATTCGAAATTTTTTTTTGTTTTGTTCGTTGTTTATTGAAGATACGTAAAAAAAAAATGTCAAATTTTTCACGCCCCATGGTGACGCTGGGGAAGCTCCCGCGTCAGGTACTGTTGCCTCTGCAGTGGTTCGCGGCACGCAGCAGAACTCTCTTCAAAGTCGATCTGAAAAAAAATACCGAGTGTTTTCGTTAATAATATGATATTTTGAAGAGAAGTACATAGGGATTTGAAAAAATATTGATTTTTAAAAAATAGGCACGCTTTTGAAATTAAAGGACGATTTTCGAGCAAAATTTCTCGTCGAAAATAGGCTATAACTTTTTTTATTATTGAGATATCGAAAAAATCCTATGTACTTCTTTAGATAATATAGTTTTATTGATGCAGTCCAAATTTGAAGTCGATCGGATAAAAATTGCTCGAGTTCTGCTGCGTGCCGCACTCAAAAAAGTGGTTTTGAGAAAAACGCGTTCAAAGTTTTAGGTTTGTTAATTTATGCGATAAATTGGAAAAAAATTTTTTTACCTTTAATCAGCGATGCCGGTACCATATAGCTGGCCTTCAAGAAGCAAATGATTGTCCCTAGCATCTTTTCTCGAACTTTTAGAGGCTCTTCTTGCCTCTTTTGCAGCGTCTGTGAGCGAGCGCTCCGCCAGCTCGATCCGCGCTGCGTCGGTTTCAACGCAAAAATTGAAACAATTTGGGCCGATAGTTATCCCCAACGTCTCCAAAACTTTCATGAGGCTTCTCAGGCCATCATTGAATAATAATACCGCGATATCAGCTGCAATATCGACGATTTTTTTGCTCCCGGACTGACACTTGGGGGCTATTGCCCAAACTGATTTGTTGTAGCTTTCGTTGTTGTTTTGCGTGAAGCCGCCCAAACAACGCTGCAGCAAATCGTCTGTGCTCAAATTTTCGAAGACTAGCGTAATTGCCGGGAACCCGAGCGTCACGGAGCGCTGCACCGCTCCACAAAATATTCAATATCTCCGAAAATAATTATTTTTTCGACCTGGGTCCAACGGCATCTTAATCTTAAATGTATTTTAGATTTTTCTAGATGGTTTTCAAAACATCGATTTTTTGAAGCCGTCACAGTGGTGTTGTCCCTTAATATGTTAGAAGCCTTTTTTTTATACGCCATTGAGGAATTATTATTCCTCCAGTCTTTTTTTCCTTAGAGAGATCCATCTCTATTTTGTGGTTACCTTGTCGATTATTGGCGCATGAAAAACGAACCTTATCATTTTACTTTTTTGTAATATTTTGTAGTTCAATATTATAACAATATATTTATAAAATATTTTTCGATATAGCAACATTTGTAAAGTCAGGAACAAAGTTTAACATTTTCAGGAACATAATATAGCTTTAAAACTTTTCTATATTTAAGTTTTTGTTTCGCGTATTTGCAGCCGAGTGATTTTTTTTAGTCTTTTTTTTATCATTTTCGCTTCGGATCTTGCGTGCTCCTTCCCTGTCATTAGCACCGGACAACCAACGACCCACTTTACCTGGAAGGCTTTTCACATCCTCACAGTTGCCAAACCGTTCTATTATGACTTCTAAAGAAAAAAGAATTAAATCAATCAATTTATACAACAATATATAGGGGAGAGTGGTCCTGAGTCGGCCCACTAAGCTTTTTGTCCGAAAACAGAAGGTAAATCGGATTTCATAGCGCTGCTAAGTGTTTAGTTACGGACACCGATCGCTTGCCTACAATCCAATGTCATTTAGGAAGGTGTAGTGTGGCTTTTGGAGTCGCAATGCAGCGCGGAGTGAAAAAGTACATCTTGATCATTTCTCAAAATAGTGTTCCTGAGTGGGCACCCCCCTGGTCTTGAGCCGGCACCCCATTTTTTTCACTCGAATGCAGGAAAAAGCGCAGATTCTGTAAATTACGACAGGTAATAGATGAATTTGAACGATTTAGAAGAATAAAACATGCATTTTTTGCCCAATTTTATATGGAAACATTTTTCGAGTACAATGTTGAAAATAAAAAAATATGAATTTGGGATTGAATGAAAAAAAAAAATTGAAAAAGAGATGATCACTCGCTATCGTTGTCAGATTCGCAGTACGTGGGGCGTACTCAACTCTGTAGCGAACGCGAACGCAAGTGCAATCCACTTGTGGAGGGCTGCGAAGACTGGCGTTCTTGTCGTCGTATTTTATCTTTTGTGTCTTGCGTTTGAAATTGCGTCCCATGACTATAGAGCAAAAACACCGAAAATGCAAAAAAAAAAAAAAAATAACAGAAACAATACAAAAAAGCAACAAGATAAAAAAAATTGGTGCCGACTCAGGACCAACTGTTCGTGCCGACTCAAGACCACTACGACTTTCTATCCGTTTCACGTGATTACGCACGCGAACAAATCCGAATGGAAAATCGACAAAACCAATCAATTAGAACATTGAATAAAGAAAACAATGCACTCACTCTTTTCAAATTTTTGAAATATTTACATATCTGTAGCTGCTTCAGAATGAATAACGAAAATAAAATTATGTCACAAACGAAAAATATAAACGCGCTCACGCTGCGCAGAACAATATAAACTGACAATTGTAAGCATAATTTACGTCAGTGTTTACCAACATGTCATACGACAAAATAATTGAGCCGACACGCACTCCATCTCTGAGGAACACCATGGTGCCGGCTCAGCCCGCAGTGCCGACTCAGGACCACTCTCCCCTACAACAAATGTATAAATCGATTGTAATCGATAAACAAAAAAAACAATAAGGTTCATTTTTTCCAAGGTCTACCTAAAAATATACCTTTCATACAAACGAAAACTTGAGTTTTGCTGAAATCTTTTTTGCCGATGACATGTATTTTTTTCCAGTGCCAGAATATTGAAGCTCCACAGCTTTAGTTAGGGTGCCGCCCATTATTTTGGCGATGCAATTCTTCACTGATCTTTCTCCGTAAGTAATAACACGGAAGAGGGTAACCTAAAAAATTACCCGAAGTATTATTGAAGAATTATGACATTGTCATTGACAAAAAATTGTATAGATTATGAAAACTTACCATTGCATTTCGTTTTTCCTCAAAATCGATGAGTGATTTGTCGAATGCTATAAATTCTTCTGCCGATGAAATCGGAAACGCGATACCCAACGTCGTTTTCACATTTGATAGATCATTTTTTTTAGGGTTCCTTCAAATCGTATTGGAAGCTTCGTCGCAAAGATTGCGTAGCTCCATCACGACGAATTTTAAACGTGCATCGAAGTACTCTTTCATCAGTGCTGAAAGTGAATAAGTATATAAGGAAATATATGATGTTATAACTTCACTACCGATAAACTACACATGTGATTATGTGTGAACTACTTTTGTTCAACTCACATACAAACGGGTCGAGTTGACGTTGTATTTCCCCGGACAGCTCGTTCAGTTGTAGCTCTAGATTCAAACAACATTAAGCAAATATTTAATAAAAACATAACCGTATTAGTTTAAGAAGTGGCATCATGTAAGACGGCTCAATCATTTTTCCAATTGTACCGAAAATTCAATTTTCTTCAAAATCTTCCGCCCCGGCAATTGAAAAATATGAAGTTTCAGTATTATTAATGGAATCATCTCCTTAAAACTACTCGACCACGTCAATTTTCGAAATTACGGGATTTCGTGAAATTCGGCTACGTAACATTTTTCAACGATTGCTAATCGCGGCTCATATTGATATTTGCATAAGAAATTAACCTAAATCTCGTTGCGTCTGACTTTTGCCGAATCCTTGTCGTTCTAAATCGTCCTCTCTGCGTGGTATGTCTCCATTAATCTCTTGCATTCTTGGAACATCCGGATTCACTGCGTCTTCGTCGTGCCTGGCTTCACTCCTCTCTCTTAGTGGCTGAACAAAATCCTGGCGAGCTGCAGAGTGTGTTGAGTCGATAGAATCTTCATCGTCGTCGAAAATTGCTGACATGGGTTTCAGCTGTCTTAGACCTTCCTTCAATGATATTTCGGATCTCCCAGCTGAATCTGAATGGCGAGTCAGAGGACGATTGTTTTCTTCATCGGTGCTTCGAACTTCGAAAGACGTATACGACCGTTTCAATCGACGCTGACCCTCTTCCAGACTCCCTAAATCGTTTTTATTTGTAGCCACAACGTATTTCGTGCCAAAATCACGTTTATGGAAATCAAAATCATACTTACGGGCGTAAATCAAAATTTCAACGGGATAGGATCTCCATTCCTTTGCCGGTGGCTCAAGACGCGACACCATTGCCGGCAATTTTTTACCCGACTGCGTCAGAAGGAGGGTAATGTTTTTCGAGCGTATGTATGTATGTATGTATGTATGTATGTCCATTTCTTTGGCACGCCCTACAGCCCAAACGGCTGGACGGTTTTTGACATATGAGGTGTCGTTGAATTCGTCAGAATTGTGGTAGTGACATAGGCTATATAAATTTTGAAAATGGCGCCCGCAAATGAAAAAAAGGGGGGGGGGGTTGTTTTTTTTCTTACCATATCAATATGGGTATCAAATGAAAGATAGTGAAAAGACCATTTCAAAAATATATGTATCATATCACGTTTATATTATTGTTTTAACACAAATTGTCAAAAAGCGTACCTATAATATATCGGGACGCCCGAACTATCATTTTCTAGCAAGAATGTATCAAGTCGGTTGATAACTTGTCGGTTAATAAAACTAAAAAGTCTGAAATAAAATTATTATTATTATAAAAACAAAAAACCCGACTGCTTAAAAATAATTAACTGAAAAGGGAAAAACAAGTACCACAATACCTATATAAAATTCGATTGAGTAATGCTTTAAGGTGCTGCAGGCGGGGACAAACAATACTTTGTTACCTACTGGCACAGATAGATCTACCAAAACTACGTTTGTCACCGCACGCGGCACCTTAAAGTATTACTCAGTCGAATTTTATATAGGTATTGTGATATTTGTTTTTCCCTTTTCAGTTCATTATTTTTAAGCAGTCGGGTTTTTTGTTTTTATAATAATAATTGTAACTCGTAGGACCAGGGTAACGACATTGCGTATGTCCTTTCTCCTCGCAAATCCAAGAAGACGGCACAAGGTCTACATGGTTCGTACCGTCATCTCTTTTTGGGAGAAAAAGAATAACCGCATAAGGGTTTTCTTTCCTCTCTTTATTAGCCATCTGTCAGCGTAATAAAAAAAAACATCAGTTAATTGGAACGCGTCCCAAAATTTCTTCACCTATCACTTCACGGAGAAATCAGAGATGAAGACAATAACAAATTTAACCTCAATGTTTTCCTATAATTTTTCTGTGGATGCGAAGTACATTGAAAATCATAGACTGTTAATATCTTGGATAAAGTGAATAAAAAAAAAGTAAGAACTGAATCTTCCAATTAATAAATAACCTACAAACACGAACGTTGATACGACCGAATAACGCGTAAAAGATGTAAACTTGTGTCATTCGATTTCTAATATGCTGATGCAATAATTATCACTTCACGGAGAAATCAAAGATGACGATAAAAAAAACTAACCCCAATGCTTTCGTATAATTTTTCTGTGGATTCGAAGTAGATTTAAAATCATAGATTGTAGTTGTCTTGGATAAAGTGACGTTTTTCAGAAAGTAAGAACTGAATCATCCAAGTAATAAATAACCTACAAACGCGAACTATGATACGACCGAATAACGCGTAAAATACGTAAACTTGTGTCATTTAAATTCTAATTATTGATGCAATAATTGCAGTTTACTTACATTGTGATGTACAACACTTTTAATGTCACCTTACGTCCAGCCTTTTTTTCCAAAGATGGAATAATCTTCAAATGTACTGTAACGTTGCACACCACATAAGTTTTTAACGTTAACTAAAAAAGCATCACGGGTACAGCTCGATTCGTTAACGCAACGCCGGTTACGTTATAAACACGTATGAGGGGCCCTTTCTTACACTCACCGCTCGACAGTATACAGGGTGAGGCACATAAAGTGTTACAGAGCAATAGCACTCAAACTATTGATCATATCCAAAAATGTTTCAGACAAAAGTTTCAGTGTTCGAGAAGGCCGTCATACTGGACCACCCTATTTTTTGATAGGTGGAGGCGCTGCAGCTACGTCAAGGTCAACTCCACTTTTTTCAATGGAACTATGTATTTTTTTTTCGATGACATTATTGCCGATTTTAAGACGAATTCAGAGGCCTACAACACAAGGTCATTCTAGTCACGCAAAGTATGAAAATAGTCGAAAAATCGAAAAATATCGGAATAATCACTTTCAAAGGATCCACTAACCTTGGTTTGGGTCTACCTACAGAAGATGCTCGAAGTGATGACCCTCGACTTGTAAGCACTTGTTTGATCGCTGATTTCATTTCTTACGATACCAATGTTTCTTATCGGCAGCAAGTGGCAGCAAGTGGCATGCAACACGACAATGCATCACCCCATTATGCTCTGTGTTCAAGACAAGTGATGAATGAGATTTTTGGTGAAAAGTGGATAGGACGAGCCAGCCCTGTAGCTTGGCCACCTCGTTCGCCAGATCTAACATCACCAGATTACTTTTTATGGGGTTTTGTCAAAGAACGCGTAATGGCGGTAGCACCTACCACGCCTGACGACATGAAAGAAACAATACGGCGAGCATGTACCGAAATTACACCACAAATGTTGACTCAAGTTAGACGGTCTTTTCATCAGCGAATTAACAAGTGTTTACAAGTCGAGGGTCATCACTTCGAGCATCTTCTGTAGGTAGACCCAAAACAAGGTTAGTGGATCCTTTGAAAGTGATTATTCCGATATTTTTCGATTTTTCGACTATTTTCATAGTTTGCGTGACTAGAATGACCTTGTGTTGTAGGTCTCTGAATTCGTCTTAAAATCGGCAATAATGTCATGGAAAAAAAATACATAGTTCCATTGAAAAAAGTGGAGTTGACCTTGACGTAGCTGCAGCGCCTCCACCTATCAAAAAATAGGGTGGTCCAGTATGACGGCCTTCTCGAACACTGAAACTTTTGTCTGAAACATTTTTGGATATGATCAATAGTTTGAGTGCTATTGCTCTGTAACACTTTATGTGCCTCACCCTGTATACTGTCGAGCGGTGAGTGTAAGAAAGGGCCCCTCATACGAGTTTATAACGTAACCGGCGTCGCGTTAACGAATCGAGCTGTACCCGTGATGCTTTTTTAGTTAACGTTAAAAACTTATGTGGTGTGCAACGTTACAGTACATTTGAAGATTATTCCATCTTTGGAAAAAAAGACTGGACGTAAGGTGACATTGAAAGTGTTGTACATCACAATGTAAGTAAACTGCAATTATTGCATCAATAATTAGAATTTGAATGACACAAGTTTACGTATTTTACGCGTTATTCTGTCGTATCATAGTTCGCGTTTGTAGGTTATTTATTAGTTGGATGATTCGGTTCTTACTTTCTGAAAAACGTCACTTTATCCAAGACAACTACAATCTATGATTTTAAATCTACTTCGAATCCACAGAAAAATTATACGAAAGCATTGAGGTTAGTTTTTTTTATCGTCATCTTTGATTTCTCCGTGAAGTGATAATTATTGCATCAGCATATTAGAAATCGAATGACACAAGTTTACATCTTTTACGCGTTATTCGGTCGTATCAACGTTCGTGTTTGTAGGTTATTTATTAATTGGAAGATTCAGTTCTTACTTTTTTTTATTCACTTTATCCAAGGATAATTACAGTCTATGATTTTCAATGTACTTCGCATCCACAGAAAAATTATAGGAAAACATTGAGGTTAAATTTGTTATTGTCTTCATCTCTGATTTCTCCGTGAAGTGATAGGTGAAGAAATTTTGGGACGCGTTCCAATTAACTAATGTTTTTTTTATTACGCTGACAGATGGCTAATAAAGAGACGAAAGAAAACCCTTATGCGGTTATTCTTTTTCTCCCAAAAAGAGATGACGGTACGAACCATGTAGGCTTTGTGCCGTCTTCTTGGATTTGCGAGGAGAAAGGACATACGCAATGTCGTTACCCTGGTCCTACGAGTTACAATTATTATTATAAAAACAAAAAACCCGACCGCTTAAAAATAATGAACTGAAAAGGGAAAAACAAGTATCACAATACCTATATAAAATTCGACTGAGTAATACTTTAAGGTGCCGCATGCGGTGACAAACGTAGTTTTGGTAGATCTTTCTGTGTCAGTAGGTAACAAAGTATTGTTTGTCCCCGCCTGCAGCACCTTAAAGCATTACTCAATCGAATTTTATATAGGTATTGTGATACTTGTTTTTCCCTTTTCAGTTCATTATTTTTAAGCAGTCGGGTTTTTTGTTTTTATAATAATAATTTTATTTCAGACTTTTTAGTTTTATTAACCGACAAGTTATCAACCAACTTGATACATTCTTGCTAGAAAATGATAGTTCGGGCGTCCCGATATATTATAGGTACGCTTTTTGACAATTTGTGTTAAAACAGTAATATAAACGTGATATGGTACATATATTTTTGAAATGGTCTTTTCACTATCTTTCATTTGATACCCATATTGCCATGGTAAGAAAAAAAACAACCCCCCCCCCTTTTTTCATTTGCGGGTGCCATTTTTTAAATTTATATAGCCTATGTCACTACCACAATTCTGATGAATTGAACGACACCTCATATGTCAAAAACCGTCCAGCCGTTTGGGCTGTAGGGCGTGCCAAAGAAATGGACATACATACATACATACGCTCGAAAAACATTACCCTCCTTCTGACGCAGTCGGGTAAAAAAATACCGGCAATGGTGTCGCGTCTTGAGCCACCGGCAAAGGAATGGAGATCCTATCCCGTTGAAATTTTGATTTACGCCCGTAAGTATGATTTTGATTTTCATAAACGTGATTTTGGCACGAAATACGTTGCGGCTACAAATAAAAATGATTTAGGGAGTCTGGAAGAGGGTCAGCGTCGATTGAAACGGTCGTATACGTCTTTTGAAGTTCGAAGCACCGATGAAGAAAACGAGAATCTGAATGGCAAGTCTACTGACTCGCCATTCAGATTCAGCTGGGAGATCCGAAATATCATTGAAGGAAGGTCTAAGACAGCTGAAACCCATGTCAGCAATTTTCGACGATGAAGATTCTATCGACTCAACACACTCTGCAGCTCGCCAGGATCTTGTTCAGCCACTAAGAGAGAGGAGTGAAGCCAGGCACGACGAAGACGCAGTGAATCCGAATGTTCCAAGAATGCAAGAGATTAATGGAGACATACCACGCAGAGAGGACGATTTAGAACGACAAGGATTCGGAAAAAGTCAGACGCAACGAGATTTAGGTTAATTTCTTATGCAAATATCAATATGAGCCGCGATTAGCAATCGTTGAAAAATGTTAAGTAGCCGAATTTCACGAAATCCCGTAATTTCGAAAATTGACGTGGTCGAGTAGTTTTAAGGAGATGATTCCATTAATAATACTGAATATTCTTCATATTTTTCAATAGCCGGGGCGGGAGATTTTGAAGAAAATTGAATTTTCGGTACAATTGGAAAAATGATTGAACTGTCTTGCATGATGCCACTTCTTAAACCAATACGGTTATGTTTTTATTAAATATTTGCTTCATGTTGTTTGAATCTAGAGCTACAACTGAACGAGCTGTCCGGGGAAATACAACGCAACTCGACCCGTTTGTATGTAAGTTGAACAAAAGTAGTTCACACATAATCACATGTGTAGCTTATCGGTAATGAAGTTATAACATCATATATTTCCTTATATACTTATTCACTTTCAGCACTGATGAAAGAGTACTTCGATGCACGTTTAAAATTCGTCGTCATGGAGCTACGCAATGAAATGTCATCTTTGCGACGAAGCTTCCAATATGATTTGAAGGAACCCTAAAAAAAATGATCTATCTAATGCGAAAACGACGTTGGGTATCGCGTTTCCGATTTCACCGGCAGAAGAATTTATAGCATTCGACAAATCACTCATCGATTTTGAGGAAAAACGAAATGCAATGGTAAGTTTTCATAATCTATACAATTTTTTGTCAATGACAATGTCATAATTCTTCAATAATACCTCGGGTAATTTTTTAGGTTACCCTCTTCCGTATTATTACTTACGGAGAAAGATCAGTGAAGAATTGCATCGCAAAAATAATGGGCGGCATCCTAACCAAAGCTGTGGAGCTTCAATATTCTGGCACTGGAAAAAAAATACATGGCATCGGCAAAAAAGATTTCAGCAAAACTCAAGTTTTCGTTTGTATGAAAGGTATATTGTTAGGCAGACCTTGGAAAAAATGAACCTTATAGGTGTTTTTTATTTATCGATTACAATCGATGTATACATTTGTTGTTTATATTGTTGTATAAATTGATTGATTTATTTATTTTTTCTTTAGAAGTCATAATAGAACAGTTTGGCAACTGTGAGGATGTGAAAAGCCTTCCAGGTAAAGCTGGTCGTTTGTTGTCCCGTGCTAATGACAGGGAAGGAGGACGCAAGATCTGAAACGAAAATGATTAAAAAAAGACTAAAAAAAACCACTCGGCTGCAAATACTCGAAACAAAAACTTAAATATCGAAAAGTTTTAAAGCTATGTTATGTTCCTGAAAATGTTAAACTTTGTTCCTGACTTTACGAATGTTGCTATATGGAAAAATATTTTATAAATATATTGTTATAATATTGAACTACAAAATATTACAAAAAAGTAAAATAATAAGGTTCGTTTTTCATGCGCCAATAATCGACAAGGTGACCACAAAATAGAGATGGATCTCTCTAAGGAAAAAAAGACTGAAGGAATACTAATTCCTCAATGGTGTATAAAAAAATGACTTCTAACATATTAAAGTGTTTAAGACTGTGTTCCTTAACTATATCTGATATTTTATAATCTATGTAAAACTGGGCGTGTGTATTATGTTATGTCCTACTTAAAAAATATTTGCGAAATAAGAAAACAGATTTAATGAAACGGAAACGTATATCTTAGTTAAATATATGTAAAATTATAACATTTTAGAGAAATACATTTTCGTAAAAAATTATGTTTGTTTGGAAACCTCATTGGAAATAATTTGAGAGTGAATATTACTGATTCATATATTACGGCCGATATTTGTACACATCCCGTGGCCCAATATCGCAAACCAGTCATATTTTCCCTATCATAGATCGATGTTGGGCCATCAAAGGGGACCAATACTGAGCTCCAGAGTCTGGGCCATAATATCAATCATCATTACTGGGCCCATAAGGAAAATCTTTGCTGGGCCAATATGGGCGTTTGATGTTTGGCCCAGTCCCAACAACCATCAATGGTTTACCATTAACAACCATGCATGGTGCAGATCTGATCCGCTTACATAGCCATTACCGTGCCATCATTTTATCTCTGGCAACCAGTAATGGTACGTTACTGTCCCGATTGTAAAACCCTATTTGGGTCATTGCAGTAGGTCAGGGAATGACGAATAATAATTTTAAAAATCACTACCGTAGTACTGTCAGTGGAGTATATTATTTCATTTTGGAATTACGAAATATTCTATGCGTTTAGGAGACGAGCTGTGATGCTTTAAACCGACACGCATGCAATATATTCATTTCAACAACGCGGAATCAAACGTGTTAAAATATTTAACAGTATTCCAAGCATAAAACACATTGAAACAACACATTTCTTTTGTACAGTGCACACACCTAGCCATATGGCTGCAATGGTTTTGACGAAGCACCGTTGAGAAACTTTTAAAGACCCGAATTAGTTTGCCTCTAATGGCCCTTGGTGGCAAAGTGTGACCGGCCACTGATGTTCCATGTGAGGCTTCCAGAGTGGGGCCCTAATACAGGCAGGGAAAATTAAATTGGGCCCGACTAAAGCCCTAACTTAATTTCCGCACGGATATGCTTCGAGCGCGGCAACCCCGGGCTTGCGGTAAAGCGTCATGAGGCTTCCTCGCGCGGCAGGTGCGATCCATAAGTTATCCGAGGCACGTCTGTATCTTCAGAAGCCCACATGACACTACACGTACGAGTCTCGTCTTGTGCAGCAGTTTTTTTTGGTAATACGTCAAAATTTATCGAAGGGGGAGAAAATAAAACGTCAAATCGAATTGGAAGACAATATTATATAAAGTCATATGAAATACGGAAAACGCCTGTTACGAGAAACGGTCATCGACGATACGGCACAATTTGACGAGAATAATTCTAACACTCCTAACCCGTTAAGAGCGTCGCGAAAACGAAAACCGAGCCACTGCGGACTACTCGGACTGATTGTGAGGCTGCCGCGACCGCGGCGAAGCGACGAGCGAGCGAGGCACGTCACATATAATAGTGCGAGACGATGCGGCGCGAAGCTGCCTCGGTTCTTGCCCCGGCTAGTCTGGACGCGGCTGATTATAGTTTCCAAATTGTCGCGATATATTAAATCTTACCGGCACTTTTTTCATCTCCTCGTTCAAATCTGCAACACTCATCCGGACGACAAATAGCCGAAAGATCGATAGTCCAGTAAACGCAGACAAAAAGGGCGTATTACAAGCAGAACATTTCGGAAGGTTACTTTTTTTCAGAAATATTGTAGAAACCATTTGAAAAGTTTAAACCCAGATTGTTGGGGTACCAGGGGTGTAAATAACGCCGCCATCTTGGATTTCGCGTTTCCACTATTTTCGAGGATATTTCATAAAGTATGCGTCCTATGAAAAAATGGTTAAAAACATTATTGTTTAGAATAATATCACGCATCTTTTTCGTTCTGAATTTTATTTAATATTATTAATATTGAATAAGTTATTGTTAAAATAAACTTTTATGACAATTTCCTCGTTGATTGCTGCTCAACGGTGGGGTTACTCATAAACATAGTTGGTATCAATATTGTGCAGAATATAACAATAAATAATTTATACCGGTGCAATGGCCCAGTGGTTAGCGTGCTTGCCACTAAACCTGCGGACCGGGAGGTCCCGGGTTCGAATCCCAGTTTAATAAGACTAGTTCCACGACTGGGGAGCGAACTTTGATGACCGGCTATATTGGTATAGGTTTTCCGCAGTTTCCCTATACCCATGACAGAAATGTCATGATGAATATGATACAGAGGGGGAAGTCGGCTGTGGCCGCAAGGAGGGGGGGGAGGGGGAGGTGAAGAAAAAGGAGTGTGGAAAAGGAGGAAAAAAACAGTCACAGCGGAGGAAAAAATAGGTAACAAACGCGAACAGCGTGTACCTTAGGAAAAAACATTTAAAAAAACAATAAACAATTTAATTTCGAACTTTTTTTTCGTTAAATTGATATTTTGCGAGATAAAAAGTTTCAAACGTTGACGTGACGTGCTCCACGCCCACGAGTCGGTAATGGAAACTTCTCTTTAACCGGTTTTTTTTTCAATTTTTCGCGATTCCGTTTTTCTTTTAGGCATCTTTTAGAAGGTATGAGCATTTTCCTCTCTTCGTAACGATTTTTCCCCCCATACTTTTTAGAAAACCCAGAAAAGGCCGTAATCCGGAGAAAATATATTTCAGCAATAGTTCAAAATACGACGAAAGCATTGTGAAGAATATACTTTTCATTCATGCCTTTAGCGAATGCGATTTTCACGTCTGCTATTTTCAACACTGGCAAAACGAAAAAATTCTCTGTGATTAAGACGCGGATATATTTAGGTAGCGCAATAGAATTGTTTTGCAGCAATAACATCGATCAAACACTGATCGCGATGACGACAGGGGAACGCATTTTCATACTCATGTACAGAGGAAATGCGACCGAAGTATGGATAGATTCGCTAAGGTTGAAATGCTTTGGAAAATCGGCAGCGAAGACTACAATTTGAGTTCACTATCACCAAGAAAATCCGCAGCACGTCCTCGTTCTCTAAGAACGCTACCACCATCAGGTCTCGTCTGGTGTTTTTGAAGACCCAGAAGAATGGGGTTGGCGAAGGACGTGAAACGGACCCATGCCAATCCCAAACGGACCCATGCCTCCTGCACCGGCAAGTTTGCTCAAATTCGTTTCATGCAAATGCGGTCAAAGTACGGAGCGAAGTACGGATGCCGCAAATCGTGCCCCAAAGGCTCCATAATTTGCAGCAATTGCAGCGGCCAGTCTTGCGAAAATTCCGCTCCACGACCTTACAGGACGTCGAGAAAGAGGGTATGACTGTTATAATTGATTCCGTGTACTCAGAAATGATCGCAGAATTACTTAGTCTCGAACCAACGACGAGGATGCAGCTGTATTCATGAAGAGGTGTATGAAGCCTAATAGAACTTTATCTCCTGGGTGATGTGAAAAAGAGTTCGATTATCATCGATGTTTCCTCCGATTTGCCGGTACGGAGCTTGTCACGGTACGGAGCTTGTCACGGTACGGAGCTTGTCACGCCGACGTTTGCCAGCGTTTATTTTTTCAAATATAAATTTTACGCAAAAAAGTTGTGAACAAAAATTATTTATACTTACTCGATTAATAATATTTATGATTAGTATTTTGATGATTAAGCGACTCGTTGAAATGGAATTCAGATTTTTTAAAACATTGTTTCCCATATAATTTCGTTTAATATTCATTTTACTGGAAAACGTTTGGAATAAAGAAAGTCGAGAATGTTATTTTCTGCATAAATGATATAAATTATTGTTCCTAAGTTAAGTTGTTTCCGACATATGGGCACAAACGCAAATTACCAGATGGTAGCGTTCTTTACACCTCGCATCCCGCCCGAAAAATTTGGGTTTATACTTTATGGGGGTATAAAAAATTCTCACGAAAAAAAATTTGCTCCCGGAATTTTTTCCAAAAAAGTGTCCAGTTTTACTGGACTACGACAGTTCTGGGATTTTTTTTGTACAACGATAAGATTGTTATTATCGAATCTCAGTTTATTTTTCGCGTCAATATGCCTTAAGGCCTTAGGCTACTTTAGGATTTTCCAAAAATCGATTTTTTTTTTGTTAAAAATATACCTACATAATTATATTGCAAAAGATTATGGGTGTGAAAAATCTCTAAGTACTCGATTCCCAAATTCTAGCGCAATCCTTCTTGATTCATGTCGGGACTTTCTACTAACTTTAAACGCGTTTATCTCAGAACTACATTTTTCAAGGCGGCCAGACTCATAACTCAAACAAATTTCAACCGATTCACTTGAAATTTCAACTATATATTTAGAATTACATTTTCTGAGAGGCACTACGTAGGATTTTTAAAATTATATTGCATAGTTCCTTTTTTATAAACAATTTTCTGGCGATTTTCTCATGGCATTTTATACTTTTTGTTTTAGCAATGCACCATTTTGACAAAAAACAATATATCAAAAAAATCCTACGTACTTCTATAGCTATTCTTATATATAATAGAAAAAACTTTAGTGTCTCATCATAAGTCAAAAATTATAGGAGCCGTTGGTCCGGCCGTTGACCTTCCAGAACTAAAGGCGTCATCGGAAAAATTCTGCACAGTCGCCATTTTGACATGTATCGCTGTGAAAAAAATAATTTTTTATAGTCAATTACGTGTATAATAAAACCCCTATTTTGTACTTCCGATTTATTTTATGGTTTCGCTGAAAAAAAAATCACAAAATATGCCTTTTTTTTGGCCTCTACCTAAGGCCTTAAAAGCTTTCGGCGGATATATTCACAATAATTATTTTCGTCATTTCTATATGATCTGGTTCCCTGACTTTCGTCAACTGAAGCACGCGCGCTTTCGCTACGTGTACTTCATTCGATGAGGATATTACACGTAGCATGTTCGGCGGGACACGAGCTCAAATAGCTACTCCATGCTCTTACAACATATCTCACTTTCATCGGCCGTACGTCCGTCCACCACCACTCTTTCGTATTCCTCATCTCTTTGTTAATGGGGAAACAAAGATTACTCGTTTGACCTATTTCTTCGGTTCTCTTTTCTTTCTCGGAACATGTGCGATAGAAAAATTTAAAGCCCGAGGACGGGGGGAGGGAGGTAGGTCGGAGGTTTGAAAGATTGGCCATTCCGCTGCTCGGCGATGACGCTAGTCTCACACACGTGGTATACGTGTTCGACATGGAAAGTTCGGTCGACGCGGACGACGTTGTACTGGGTAAATAGAAAAAAGGCCACTTTCGCAAGTACCTTGAAAGAGAGCAGTCGGTGGTAATATGGACCACCCGACGGAATTTAACAACGTCCAATTGAAAGTTCTGCATGAAAATTTCGGTCACTGTATACCGACATCACAGTCGGTAAAGACCGCCCGATTTTTTGGCACAACAATTTCGTAGGATATCAGATACATTTGCGCAAACGCGGATGTCTGCCTTGTAGTTTAACAAGAGAAATTGCCAGGTTGACCCTGTTGCTGTTCTCAATTGAGACATCTTTTCCGGACGACGTCGGAATATTTGATTTGTCGAGCCGACCAAAAAATTTCGATGGGCATCGGTTCGTTAAGCTTTCAATTCATTATGCAATTATTCTTGCGACATAATTTTTTTCTCCATTTGCCAACCTTTAATCCTATTTTTGTATTTTTGGCGCTGAAATATCCGTTACTTGAAGGAAGATATTTCTTTTTGAACTAAATAATTTTTCCTATGTTTCTGGTTTTCGAGACTCGTTTATTCATCCAATAGTACACGTTGAGAGGGTTATTTAAAAGCAAGTAATAATTAAAGAGAAACTGGAAAAGCATTTCATTATTTGTAGAAAAAAAAGAACCTACATGCTTTCGTTATATTTCGAATGGGATTGTTGATTGAACAAGTGATTTTTTTAAATTAAGAATTCTCGGAGCTTGAGAATTATAATGCACGACGTGAATAGAAATTTGGGCAATTTGCTTGGTGCATATTAAGAATAAGTCTTCTAAATCTCAATTAGTTAATATGCATTCAATTCAATCCCAATACAGTTATCGGTAATTCTAAAGATGCCAATTATAGGCCCCTAAAGTACGCGTTCAACTCTCAATTGAAGGAAGCACTTTCCGCGATAAAATTTGCGCGCTTTCTTTGCATTCAGCAAATTTGTTTGCTTTCAGCAGAAAATTATGATTGTCGACATAAGCAAAGTACCTCAGGTAATGATGCTGCTTGCTGGATGTCGGCTGTTTGAGACCTCCGATTTTTCAAATATTTGTAACGTTAATGTTTACAATGGAACGAGTCAGAAAATATTTCATGTAATATAGTGGAGCGTTATCCAAATTTGTCTAGCCCGTCCAGTGGCGAAAGATATCCACAAAATGTTGAACAAAATTAATTCACCGACTGAGAGAAAATCCGCCATTGCGGCTGTGTTGATGTTTTTATAATTCATTGTCCTTCAAGGAACAGATTGCTATGAAAAAATAGGACCAGACACGCATTTCTGTTAGTGGAAAGAATCGATTTTTCATGTGTAATTGTGTAATTGTGTATAATTATAAGTAGGAAGACTCATTGTCCCGAACGAATCAGACCATCGCAACAGCGAGGTGCTCCATATTAGCACCAATTTCTGGTGATATCGGCTGAATGGATGCGAATGTCAGGACGTAAGGAGGGACGTAAGGCGCGATGGTATTGAAGATTCGCACAATCGGTGTTACGTATATCAAACGAAAATTTCACTAATGCGTCCGCGACTCGCATCCCTAATTACAAACAAGTACTATACTTGGTTGCGTGTATTCTTCCTGCTGTTGGCTGTTTTGTCGCGAGCTCGCGTGTTATGTATATCGGGTTAAGATTGTCGGGGCGCACAGCGATTTATAGTACACCTTTGCCATCATTTCTTTTATTTTATTTTACGAGGTGAATGCGCGACGCGTGCGAGACCGCCCCTCCCCCGCCCGCCCGCCGATTCGCGCGTGCTCGGTCTTCATGCATTCACTGTAGGGTTTTAACACTCAAGGCGATACGTTCCCGTCGTGGTTCTATATAAAAACGTATGAGACACCATCGATGTCACACATCACATTTCACTCCTCCGTTGAGTAGTAGTACCCATCAATTCTTCATTCATTTTGCAACTCACATTGTTCAAGGTGAGCTCAAGCGGTCCATCTTTTTCATCGCGTTTGCTCGTTTGAATTTCAAGGGATACTTCCGGTTTCGAGATACTATATGTCTCCTGCGTGCATCGTCGCATCATCGTTGAACGTGCAAAAAATAATACTTCCAGTTTTACGCGGTTACTCGACATTCTGATTAATCTTTTTACATATTTCATATACAAAGAATATGAGAATGGAAATTGTTACCTTGTGTAAAATCACTCTGTGGATCATAGTTGAATTATTCAAGAATTTATCGCATCGCATTTCTTGGCTCAGATGAACCGGTGCACGATCTTGATGGCGGCCTTAGTTCTCTGTTGCGCGGTTCTGTCCGCAACAGCGGAGATCAATCAGGCCACAAGAGCGGCAGCGCCATCTCCATTGGAAGGCGCGGAAGTTGCAGACTCATCGGCGGAAGAGCTCGTGAGGCCTAAACGGACGCTCTTCCTCAAGAAAAAGTTGCTGGGAGCTGGTCTTCTTGGCTTCGGGCTTGGTGTTGCCAAGGGGTATGTGTATAGTGTAATTTTTATTATTCTTCCGCGATTGGCTCCGTGCAGAGTATTGGATAGGGCTAATGAAATCGAACGCAGCGCCTGCAGTGAACAAAAATTGCAATAAACTTGGCTATTCATCTGTCATATCTGTATGAGTGTAGTACGAAATTATTGCAATCAAATTTAAAATATGGTTTTATTAAAAATGCGCCACGACCATTGCTGCGTAATAAATTACAAAAATACAGGAAAATATATTAACTGAAAATTTTATCGATTCCCTACGGCAAATTGAAAGTTAGAACAATGATACTAATGGATAGCTGGAGTTGAAAGAAATAAGTAAGCATTATGACACGAACTTGAATTATTAAACTTGGGTCACGTTTTGTCCTTAAGTCCCAGACGTGTTTAGCAGATACCAATAGTTTTCCCTTAGATTGAGTTTGAAGTAGAAAATAAATATTTTAAGTTATAGTCTCGAAGCCAGTCTTTAAAAATATGCTCATTTCGGTCAGATAACGAATTTTTATTTAATATTAGTGGGACAGCAATAATATATGTTAGTTCGATTTCAATAAAAGCAATTATATTGCTTCATTTTTCTTGTCTTATAACAAAATTACCAGTGAACAAAAATATACATTTCAAGGAAATTTTACTCACTTTTTTCCACTGTACTGTCAGATAACAATCCTTGCCGTCTTTGGCCAGACAAATTGATCTAATGCAAACAAATGAGATTTGATTTGATTTGGAACTTATCACAAAAGTATAACCACAATCACTGAGCCTCTGACAGAGCCGACAAAAATACGAACGTAACGCGGCACTGCTAGTATTGAACACGGAGCCAATATCGCTTGACGATTATCCTCGATTACTTCCCATAGCCCCTTTATCGGGCATCGTTCTGTAAAGGGAATCGAGGGCATACAAAGTTTAAATCATCAAACGGGTTAAATTAGTTTTCTCAAACCCAGATCTAGCGAAATTCCTCAGGCCTTTATTCTTGCATCCGGATTCGCCCCATTTCATCTGAATTCTTACCCCCGTTTTAACGATAAATTTGCTAATATACGACTCTCGGCCGTTCAATAGCATACGTTCTGCACACATTACACCACAAAACGCATATACAGAATGTTATGGAAAAAAGTGTATACACTTTCCCTCTTACCATGGAAGAAAGGGAGAGGGGAGGGGAGAGAGTCAGCGAGAAGCTGTTAACGTTAAACCGCAAAGTAGTTCCAAGTTTTCCTCATCTTGCATATTTCTTTTTTCGTTCCTGCAGTTTCTATATACGCATATATATATATATATATATATATATATATATATATATATATATATATATATATATAAGGTGTAGTAAAAAGAAATCCATTATTTTTGCATGAAATTGAAGGCTTTATTTAACATAGTTAAAATGATCCGATTTAGGTCTAATATGCACCGTTTTGATCGATAACTTGTTGCCACTTTGAAGGTAATTTCATTATGCCTTTCTCATAGAAACCCTCGTCCCTATTGCCAAAAAACTGGGACTGTCGATTTTCACAAGCTTCTCTTGAGGCGAATTTTTCACCAGCAAAATCTTTCGCCATAGACAGGAATAGGTGGTAATCACTTGGTGCCAGATCCGGACTATAAGGTGGATGCATAAGAACCTCCGAACCAAGCTCCCGGAGCTTCTGGCGAGTCACTATCGATGTGTGTGGCCTGGCGTTGTCCTGATGGAACACAATTCCTCTCCTATTGGCCAAAGCTGGCCGCTTCTGAGCGATTGCTTCCTTCAGACGGTCCAATTGTTGACAGTACAGGTCCGAATTAAGAGTTAGGCCGTAGGGGAGCAGCTCATAGTAGATGATTCCCTGCCAATCCCACCAAACACACAGTAAAATCTTCCTGACCGTCAATCCTGACTTGGCCACCGTTTGCGCCGGCTCACCGCAATTCGACCACGACCGTTTTCGCTTGACGTTGTCGTAAGTGACCCACTTTTCATCACCGGTCACCATCCGCTTCGGAAATGGGTCGATTTTGTTGCGATTCAGCAGCGATTCGCAGATGGAAATTCGGTCCATGAGATTTTTTTGCGTTAACTCGTGTGGCAACCATACATCGAGCTTCTTTTCGTATCCAGCCTTATTCAAGTGGTTCCAAACGGTTTTTTGTGCAATGTTTATCTCCTGGGTAATCGAAACAGTGCTTACATAACGGTCGGACTCGACGATTTCCATTATTTTATCGACATTTTCGACAATTAGCCTTCCAGAGCGTGGTGCATCTTTGACATCAAAATTAACGGAACGGAATCGACGAAACCAAAATTGCGCGTGATTGGCTGTTACAGTATCAGGACCATAAACACTATTCAAATTTTCAGCCGCCTGGCTTGCGTTTTCGCCTTTATCGAAGAAAAACTGTAAAATATGGCGTATTTTCACTTTGCTGGTGGCCATCTTTGACCCGCGTTAAAAAAATATTGAGTCAAGCAATCACAAAACTGTCTGAGATGTTTATTTTAGTACGAAGTCTTATCTTTCTAACGCCATCTAGCGTAATCCGATCGCACTTATACAACGCGAGATACAAATTACTAAAACCATCTATTACAAAAATAATGCATTTCTTTTTACTACACCTAATATATATACTATACGATGGTATGTTATACTCGGCTCGGTAGATACAAAGCGGGATTTTACCACGGTGGACCGGAAGTCCATCACGTGTACGTAGCGCCGCCACCTCCCGCGGTCAAGTACGTCGAATATGTGGAAAAACCAGTCTATGTTGAGAGAATCGTCGAAAGACCGGTATTCAAGAGCCACCCAGTTCCGGAATACGAGCCGTCGTGGTCTCCTCCGGCCGAACCCTCGCCGGTTTATGGGTAAGACATTCATCTAAGAACGAGATTTGTTCCAACTAGTTTTCAATTTTCTGCGTAACGGCAAGATAAATACCTTGCTATTTTAAACTCTCGACTAATTAAATTAAGATATTGGATGGTAGAAGAAATTATGAGACGAGGACGAAAAAACTTATTCTAACGAGTGTTGCAATCATACGAGATTAGGAAAAGTTTTTTCGTCGAGTGTTGTACGAAATGTTATTTTACGAGGTGTGAAAATTGGGATTTTAAGAACAAGAAGCGTGCGTAACAGGTCCATTACCGTCCTGAGTGGAATTAAAAAAGTTAAATTGGTCTGAAAACGATATTGAGGAATATAATATAGTAGTATAAATGATCAATGGGGTTTGCGGTCTTTTTTCCTAACGACGAGAATATTAATAATAATTTGATTTTTATTTTTAGAAGCAGCTGGTAATCGGATCGAATTACAGGCTGGCAGCATCGTGAATTTGCAACAGAAGGTCCAAAGCAAGGCCGTTTCGCCTCATCGGGATTTCATATCGCCGATAACCTCATGTAATAATAATGGTAGTAGTTCTTGTAAAAACTCATAGTTTGTTATCAATCTGTTATTTTTTATTGCGAAAAAAAAAACATTTTTTACAACAAAATATATTTGTCAAAGATTTATTTAGTTCCCTTGTATATGAATCAGTCTATGGTTTCCTTGCGTTGACGTTGTCTTTAACGATTAATAGTAACTTCGTGCGAAAGCGTAATATATCTTATTTCGAATGTTCTTCGTTTTCACGCCTTTCGGTTCGTTCCAAATTCTCCTTATTACTCTTCTCTTTCTCGCGACGCGGTCTCGTCTAGCCATATTACCAAAAGCGAATGGTTTCACAATGGGTGTGGTAAAGTAAAAATAAATAGTGCCTACGCAATTTATATTCAAGCCGTGTCGCAGTGCCGAATTTCACGGGAAAGAGGGACACATCGCGAGCGCGTCGATTACTGTAAAATATATATGACAATAAGGGGAGCGGCACGCCAGGAAAGACGCCACTATCTCGCGATCTGTCGCTAATACGAACTACCAACAATGTGTATACGCCACACCATCGCTTCACGACATTCGAAGACATACATGAGAATTTCTACCACAAATTGACGGCTGCTGACAAAGCTGACAATTAGCTAGTCCCGACGGTTCCCGAATATCGGGGCTTCCCCCGGAAGCGCCATTTTCAGACGTATATACAGAATGAGCCGAGACTTTCTGGCGTCTCGTAGAATATTTCATTATGTAAATATATAAAAATGTATTTTCCAAGATTGCTTGGCGATTGATAGAAATCGATTTTTTGCATAAAGCAAATATATCAAATAAATATATAGAAAGTTTGCATAACGTTGTTCCTTTACGAATAAACTTGTGACACGTGTAACGTGAAGAAAAATTCCAAGCTTTATGAAAAATATAATGTTCAGGAGTATAGATACAGTGAAACTTCAATTATACGTTTTTCAAGGGGTACAGCGAGTATAACGTATAAATGAGAATAACGTAGAAGGAAATCCAGTATGTACCTGAAACTCTTTAGCATTTGAAAATGGCAAATGGTGCATAATTCGCAATGTTTCTGTAATAGCAATACGTCTATTATGTTAATGTTTGGTTTTCCAATTGAAAATTTGATTGGTAGTAATGAAGTAATTAGCCAACTCAATTTTTTTTTATTTTCGTTTAGAATTTTTGTTTAATGCAATTTGTAATATCACAGCTCTGGCGTGTTAGTTAAGTACATGCATGTTCCAGAGTTTCACAGTGGAAAATATTAAGGTACGGGTTGTACAAATTGTTTTATACTAATCTATTTGGGTTTGTGTCTCTGAATACTGAATAAGGTGTTTCGGGACAATTGGTGAAGTGTTACCATTTGATTCAAATTTATATAGTAAATTCTTTCTCATATACTGAATGCACCTGCCAAATTTTAAATTTGGAAGGTGCATTCCATGCATAAGGATCGATGCATAAATCGATCGTCGACACTGTTCCTATAACGTTCATTATTTAAAAAAAACCCTTTTCAACATAAGGAGATATTTTAACTGCCTACGCTCCTCGCTGAATGGCAGTTTTACGCATGAAATAGTGTGAAAAGATGTTTAAAATTTTATGAAAAACTGTCAAATCACTCGGTACATTATGACAGTTTTACGCACGAAATAGTGTGAAAAGATGTTTAAAATGTAATGAAAAACTGTCAAATCACTCGGTACATTATGAAAAATTCGTCATCAGTGTCCTAATGTTAAATGCTCTATGTTAAAAAGTGTTTCTTCAATTATAAATTTGATAAAAACGGTCGATTTAACATTCGGTATATGACAAAGAATTTACTGTATAAACGTGATTTTTTTTTAGTTTGAATTAACTAGATTTTTCGTGAAATTAATTTTTTTTCCTATTGCATTCCATTATTAAAATTATCTATTTTAAATATATTTATTTATTCAAATCAAGATCTATTTAATATCGTCCCATAACTAAATATTTTATTTATTCCCAATAAATCTGTGATTTGGTTCCACCTGGTAGTACAAGACTAAAGAGACAGACGGAAAAATGGTACATCATTCTGTCTCTCAAAAATCTCATAGCTTTGTTTTCATTAGAAGACTGTTGTAACATTCTGTAGTTGAGGAAAAGGGTTAGTATTTCTATACATAAATAGTCGCGCCTGTTAATAAAAGGCACGATGATACCTTTCTTTTTTTCTGCAAATCTTGTTGGTGAAGAAAAAGAAAAAAATTTAACTTTTTTCACCGCATTTTTATGTCATAAACCTATATTACGTTCTCGTATTTATGCGATATATCGTGTTTTATCTTTATTTATTTAATTTGAATCTAATCTTTATTTATTTGATTTTAATATGTTTAATATTTAAAGTGAATAGCTTGAAGAAATTAAAAAAAAAATATTCGAAACAAATAGGGTCGCGAGACAAGAAAACACGAATTGGGTAAAATAGATCCTATTCAAATTATTTTTTTTTGCAGTGTAAGAGCCTAACTTCAATAATGAATTGCTCACCAATCATCCAGACGATTGACTTGGAATTTTGCACGGAATCGTAACACCGATTCGCAAATATCCGCGATAAATTTCAGCAAATTCTTAGCATTATACGATAGCCGTGCAACCTTTTTAAGGCAGAACACCACTGTGACCCCCTGTTTTTTTGCCATTTTTCAAGAATTTTTTTTTGTGGGAAAAAAAAAGAGATATTCGAAATTTTTTTTTGTTTTGTTCGTTGTTTATTGAAGATACATAAATAAAAAAATTTCAAATTTTTCACGCCCCATGGTGACGCTGGGGAAGCTCCCGCGTCAGGTACTGTTGCCTCTGCAGTGGTTCGCGGCACGCAGCAGAACTCTCTTCAAAATCGATCTGAAAAAAAATACCGAGTGTTTTCGTTAATAATATGATATTTTGAAGAGAAGTACATAGGGATTTGAAAAAATATTGATTTAAAAAAATAGGCACGCTTTTGAAATTAAAGGACGATTTTCGAGCAAAATTTCTCGTCGAAAATAGGCTATAACTTTTTTTATTATTGAGATATCGAAAAAATCCTATGTACTTCTTTAGATAATCTAGTTTTATTGATGCAGTCCAAATTTGAAGTCGATCGGATAAAAATTGCTCGAGTTCTGCTGCGTGCCGCACTCAAAAAAGTGGTTTTGAGAAAAACGCGTTCAAAGTTTTAGGTTTGTTAATTTATGCGATAAATTGGAAAAAAAATTTTTTACCTTTAATCAGCGATGCCGGCACCATATAGCTGGCCTTCAAGAAGCAAATGATTGTCCCTAGCATCTTTTCTCGAACTTGTAGAGGCTCTTCTTGCCTCTTTTGCAGCGTCTGTGAGCGAGCGCTCCGCCAGCTCGATCCGCGCTGCGTCGGTTTCAACGCAAAAATTGAAACAATTTGGGCCGATAGTTAACCCCAACGTCTCCAAAACTTTCATGAGGCTTCTCAGGCCATCATTGAATAATAATACCGCGATATCAGCTGCAATATCGACGATTTTTTTGCTCCCGGACTGACACTTGGGGGCTATTGCCCAAACTGATTTGTTGTAGCTTTCGTTGTTGTTTTGCGTGAAGCCGCCCAAACAACGCTGCAGCAAATCGTCTCTGCTCAAATTTTCGACTCACATACTCTGCAGAACTATTTTCGGAGCTATAACGGTTCGGAGGTTTTCGATTCGAAATTTTCGTTCGACTCCTCGTCACATAGCTCCGTTTTGTTCCCTTTTTCCCCGCGTACACTTTCGGATTATCCATTTCGATGTGCAAAGAATAATTCTGAGCGTTCGATATTTATAAACGAAACGATTCGGAGTGTTTAGACACGAGTAGCGTCGCTTCTATTCGCAAACTGACGCTATGACGCTATCCCTATACCTGCCTTGAAAATTTTTCAATTATCGCCACCTATGGCTTTTTTTCGAAACTATATTTATAAGAATAGCCGGTTTTTGTGAAGGGAGACAAAAGAATACCTGGGAAAGACCCGCAGGACCTGGGAAAGGCCCGGTATACCTGCCGACCCTGAGGCGCGCAGCTGCGCGGGACCCCGAGCGTCACGGAGCGCTGCACCGCTCCACAAAATATTCAATATCTCCGAAAATAATTATTTTTTCGACCTGGGTCCAACGGCATCTTAATCTTAAATGTATTTTAGATTTTTCTAGATGGTTTTCAAAAAATCGATTTTTTGAAGCCGTCACAGTGGTGTTGTCCCTTAACGTATAACTGAGAAAAAAACGGACCTCGAAACGAACGCTGGAGAACAAAATTAATGACATAAAAGCGCGAAAAACGTATAAGTGAAAAACGTAGAAATGAAACTTTATTTCATTCTTTATGGGCTGAATCTGCCAGGGCCACAGAAAATTGACGTATAAATGACAAAAACGTACAAGTGCAAAACGTATAAACGAGGTTTCACTGTATTCTGAATTGAGTCAAAGGGTGTGTTCCGAATTGCGCTGTAAGACCCTTGAAGTCAATTAGGACCGCCATCGGACCAATCAGATCGACAGAAAGCCTGTTATGTACGCTGTGGGCGCAATTCGGATTGCACCCAAAGTGAGGACGAGAACAAGGTTCTTGTGACTGCAAGGCTGCCTTAGGTATACACACTTATCCAATGTGAAATGTGTTGAAAAAAATGCCGAAACGATCGAGAAAGGGAAACTTTGAGAAAGAGAACTTTCAGTCTTTCTCGATCGTTTCGGAATTTTTTCAACACATTTCACATTGGATAAGTGTGTATACCTAAGGCAGCTTTGCAGTCACAAGAGCCTCGCGGCTGAGATATCAGCGTGCGAGCTCTGAGTACGGACGACGCGGGTTCGATCCCCGGTAGCCAATGTCTTTTTTTATATTAAACATATATGAATTAAATATCATAAAGTAATGCTTATCATATCATAAGTAATGCATGGACAGGCGAGAGTAGCTAAAGCGAGAGGAAGTTCGAAATTTTTTGAATATTAAATGGAGAAAAAAAAATAGATAAAAAATCGATTCACCGGGGATCGAACCCGGACTGCAAGCCTTGTTAATCCGTCAGGCTGCCGACTCACAATCAGCCACGACACTTATTGAGGATAGAAAAACATTTATGATACACGCTTATCTATAATGTTTAGTGTTGAAAAAAAACCGCCGAAACGACCGCAGCAAAGGCTCAAGATTTCTCTTTGAACCTTCCACGGTCGTTTCGGCGTTTTATTTTTCGACGCGTTTCGTCGTTAATTTTTTTAACCCGCGTTCTCGGCATGAACAGGCAACCGAGAGAAAACAATGATCTGAATACATGTTTTTCACTTTGAAATTCATTTAATGCATATTCTAATCCGCAGTACGGCCACACAAATATACCAAGCTCGATCGGACGGAAAACCTCGCTCCGTTCGCCTGTCGAGTAAGCAGCACGATGTGCGAGGGGCGGAGACTTTTCCCCCACCGAGCACCCATTCGTGTTCACGCTGCTGCGATACCGACTTGAGCGGTGATCACGACCCGCGCGGCTACAAGGGAATCTGCAACCTCGACAGAAGCGATGATCAGAAAAATTATATTCCCGAACTCGCCGCCGCGGTTTAGCGCCATTCCCGAGGCACGCCAAAAACGGGAGCGTTGTACATCTCTCTACTAATCTCTGCCCAGACCTGTATATACGACCGTGGAAAAAAGAAAAGAAACAACTTCCCCAATGTTGAACGACGAACAACGTCTTTTCGTTTGCCCGACTGTGATCCGCCTAGGAGAAAACTTGGCCGTAGGATTTTTACCGACCGGGCGTGTGAGCCATGTCTTCACAACGAATTGTATCGAGCCAATATTTATGCTCGAAACAAGACGGACCTGATGCGATAATTCCTTTTCTGCCGACTGAGCAGGAGAGTGAGAGACAGTCGTATTGTTTTCACTGCGTTTGAATATTGCACCGATTGCACACACGTCATTGTATTCCATCACCGAGTAGTGGGGATGTAGTTGAATCAGTTGAATTGTCCCAACAAAAATTCTACTGCTGCCTGTCGCAGTAGCAAACAATTGTCATTTCGACTCGTTCTCCAAACTTCGAGTTATTCTCACCTCATTGATAAAATTATACATATTGGAGGTTAACTCCTTTCGAATTCATGTGACAAGGACAAAAATATGTGAGTGTCAATTTTCATTGACAGATTGATGGTCAAGCGGACAATAAAAATAATTGAATATTCCAACTTTTCACCGATCCTCAATTGCGGATAATTTTATTTCCATTTTTGAGAAGAGAGAAATATGATTGTTCCATCGAATTTGTCGCTTATCGTTAATTATCGATATGATCTCATTTTGTTTTTGTTCGAATATGCATCTTGCAGTAGACGATTGAGCAATGGCTGATGCCAAAAACGATGGAAGCAAAAACGCTGCTTGCAACGAGAACGAGCGGTGCGACATAAATGTTGAAAATGTGTATACGGCTGACGAGCGCACTGAATATTTTATGAAATTGGAGAAGTGGCTGCGAGAGGCCTATGCCTGGCAAGGCGTAGCTGCAATGTTACCTTACCATATACTTTCTGGACAAATATTCAATCAGTCGGGTGAGCTTGACCATACTTTTGGGGTGAATTTTTGAAAATATTATATACCAAAGCAAATTTGGACGAATCTATAAAGATGGAGAGAAAACAACATGGTGCTTCTTTGTGAACGGCGGCGACGGAGGCCATTATTACAGCACTGAGTCCAAAATAGTAAATTTAGGAAAATCATATATTTGCAGAATTTTTTTAAAGCAGCATTTCATTCTGTGATTGCTAAGAGCTTACAGCAAGTTTGTGAGCACTTTAGGATTTAAAGGCACGTCCCAAAAATAGCCAACAAGTTCCATCACCCGTGAGGATTTGAGAAAAGCTCTGCATTCTCTGACTATTCAAAAATACGTTGTTATAACTTTGAGGTTCGAGCCAAGTTCCATAGCCCTTAACAATTTAAGAGAATTCCCATTATCCTTGAGGACTGGGCAAAAAATTTGTTATCTTAAAAAAATTTAAGATCAATTCTGTGATACCTAAGAATTTGGAAGAGTTTATACCCGTATTAGTAGTATTTCTCAATAACTGAGGAAGAAAAAGATATTCCAAGTTAACAGAAGTTCTCCTCAGCCCTATGGACTTTTAAGAACCTCCAAAATCCTTGAGGACTTGAAAAAAGTTCAAGAATACTGAAGAATTTTACAAACTTTCGGAAACTAAATATTTGAGTGAGTTATCATAATTCCTAAGGGTTTGGGAAACATTGCGTCACCATTAACGATTTAAGATACATTGAGTCAGAATTTATGTAAAGTTGCATAATACTTGAGATTTGGGAAAATTTTTGTTATCTCAAAGAATTTCAGAGAAGCTGCGAATCCCAAAGGATTTGTGAATCGTTTAAAGAATTCTGATTATTTTTCATCTGTGAAATGTAAAAATATTGAAACTAATGTGCATCGTAGAGGTTCTTGCCTGATCCGATTCAAGCTATTACAATGTCCTTTTTCCAGGTTCTCATCCGTTTATCACACCGGTATTGACGACTGCGAGTAGTTCACCCGCAACGAATGGCACATCTCCTCTAGCCGGTACGCCAGAATGGCAAAACGAACCGGTAAGACAAAGGACGCCTCAAGAGCCTAGAGTACCGTTCCAACCGCCCAGAGCCGAAGGTAGAAGCTCGTACGAGAAAAGTAAAAAAAAAACAGAAAAACAATCGCAGTCCTCTACCCGCCATTTCACAAAAAATAAATCTTACTTTTATTCGTCTGAATATGAAAAATCAAAATTTTTTCGAATGAGCACATCAGTCAAGCTTATTCATATTTTTTCGTAATCAACTTTCAATTGTTCTCGTATGCCGAATATTTACATTTTTTAATTTTTTTCTGCGATTCCACAACTTCGTTATATTTTTCTCACCTTCTCGAGTGTATGATACCACGTGTACTTATATTTCATCGCAATGAATGTAATATTCATTTAGCTCAAGATTTTTGTCTCGGATATCCTCTTCCATCAATCATCGAGATACGTTGACTGAAGAGTCAACGAATCTCGATGATTGATGGAAGGATTGATGAAATTGATGGAAAAAAATTTACGTATTTCTTTTAAATTCGTTATCTGCTATTTTTTTTCTCTATTATTCATCTCCGTTATTAACATGGTCGATATTTTTATTTGTAAAACCCGGGCCTACCAGTCGATACAATCACGGAGAAAAAAAATCTTTCAGGATACGAGTATCGTATACCACCGATATGGAAACGTTTCGTCGCCGAATTCATCGACTCGATAATGTTACTGATGTTAAAGTTGGTAATAGCTTTTTTCACGCTCGATCTCTTCGCTGCCATGTAAGAATGTTTTCAATACAACAGAGTCTTCTTCCAACATATCGTTCGTATTGAGAGCACTATTAATTTTTTCAGAAGCCTGGAGCCCTATCATCTCGACTTGTTACAATCGAATCTTCGCATCGACTACAAAATGGCGGTCGACGTCGCCTCAAGAGTATTAATATGGGAAATGATGCATCGATTTATCGTCTGCGTCTACGAGGTAATAACGATTTCGTTTAGCAAGTTTCAGTTAAATTGGGGAAGCGAAGAAGATAGATTCGGTGAGAGAAGCGTTTGGAAAAAATGAATGTTTTCTATTTTCGACACAATGACCGACAGTGGTAAGCTTGCGGTCACCTGGGCCAATACTTGGATGGGTGATCGCTTATCCGTACATCGGGTTACCCGCCGGCGACCGAGCGGGCGGCTGTTTTGCTATGTTTCCATTGGTAAACCAACTGGAAACCAGTAGGATTTAGCCGCCCGTGTCGGTTTTTCTGCCGTTGGGATGTGTCCTCGTGCAAATGCTCGATACAGTGTGCAGTAGAAAAGAGCGGCTGGTCGCAACAGCCCACAGTCACAGCATACTTCGTTGTGCTGCTAAGGATTCAAAAATAGCAAAGTGGCAAACGTAGGTAAAAACGGAAAGGCAAGCATCATAAAAGCTCGCTAGGATATACGAAGGAGAGTTAGAAATTTAAAAAACGGACAAAACAAATGCAATTGTCCGTGAGTCCAAACAGCACCACTTTGTGATTAATTCAAACCTGTTTCTATATTATCTCGGAACCTATTATGCTAGGACGAAAAAAACGTTAAGATAGGACCGAAAGTATTAACGTGGAGTGCAATAAAATTGCAGGCTTTTTGGCTTCAGCACGGGATGAACGGCACGATAGGTGGTGCGAGTCCGGGAAAATTTGCCATGGGTCTGATAGTAGTGCAATGCCGCAGCATAACACCGATCGAGCGTCCTGACAGTAACGACATGGTTTTCGTTTCACCCGGAACCGATTTGGGCCTGCCACTTGCACTTGGCAGATCGGTTGTTAAGAATCTCATAATGACGTTCCTCTTTCCCATATGCTTCGCTCCGTTCTTCTTCAGATTCAATCGAACCGGTTACGACTTGGCTTGTAACTCGATTGTCGTTGAGGATCCTCTCAGAAACAACGTGAATAATCGATTTCGAGGTCAGTGAATGGAACCAACAATGGAAAACAGCCGAATCGAAGATTCCGTTATGTACAAAAGAAATATGTGTACGATGAATTTGCGCGCGAATTGTAAAAATGAATTCCGAGAAGACGAAGGTCGAAGAAAATTCTTATAAAGGGATGAAATATGACTTATCGACGATTGTGGTCGTATTATCGATTTTTTCTTTTGGACGATGCGCATAGCTCGCAATGAATTGTATGTAGCTGCTTGTGATTCGACGCTGTTGAGGGGATATCAACGCGTAAAAGACGAATCTTCGATAAATAAACGAAACGGAATATTTTCATATCGAAGGCGTTTTTTCAGCAACGGCCCTGCTCTTTCATTTTTGTAACGGGCAGACTAGATTTTTTTCGAATTTTCTTTCATATTTACATTAAATTTAAGATTATAATCATGTTTAATTTTAATAAAACAACTACAATATAGTTAAACTGTGGATATACAATACATAGCCTATACTATATATTATATACTATATACTACATATTTACTATGCAGTATACTTAACACTCTGCAATATAGACTACCACAGATTAGTTCCTATATGCAGGATACGGTGTTTTATATATATAGTATACAGGATACCATATTATATACGGGTCTACTGGTTATTGGTCGCGATCCCGTGAAAGGGTTGTAGGACATGTTTTCCGCTATCAAATAACCCAGTAATGCTTTATACAAAAGTGACCCATTTTCGAGATATTATTTTTATTGTTTTTTTGTAAGTAAGGGGTAGGCAACTTAAAAAAATAATAAAACAAACACTGTTGTAAGGAATCCTCTTTGAATAGCTAATAATGTGTAGTTGTTTTTTTTATGATGATGAATAAAATCTGCATTTTTGTGAAGGAAAATTATGAAAATTATTAGACTCGGAGAGTTTCGGAGTCCTTATTAAAACATGTTTGCAGATTATTCTAATTTTATTATTGATAATTCTTTGTTACTGTGTCCTCAAGCTACAAATAATCAAAAAGGTGGATTTCATACAAAAGTTTTTTTTAATTATTTTTAAAAGTTGTCTGGCCTCACAAAAATAATAATATCTCGAAAATGGTTCACTTTTGCATAAAGTATTACTGGGATATTTGATAGCGCAAAAGATGTTCTACAAACCTTTCACGAGATCGTGACCAAGAAGCCCTGTATACTGAAAAAGTAAAAAAAAGAACGCCAAATAATGAAAAACCCTCTTGAAACCATTATCGCTTGTGTTACCATAAAAAAAATTCTGATTTATATCAAAACATTTTTTATTTTTATTTAAACACCGGTTTTATTATATTTTTTCAATTCAAATGTAAAAAAAAAGTGAAATAACTTTTTATAAAACAGCGAAGCAAGTTTACTAGAGATGTTGTAAACTAAATTGTAAAACTTTAGGAAAATAATATTTTTATAAATTTTGTACTTTTATTTACAAAATCATATTACTATTATAACAAAAAATTGTTATCGGCATTATATGAAAGTACAACGTATGTACCACACAAGACACTGGAAATGGCGTGCAACGACTTGGCGTGCATGGTTAAGAGAAAAAGCTAGGCAAAGGATTTCGTCTTCAACTACTCAACTCGCAGGTTAAAAAAAAACATAAATTGCCACAATTTATTATGCAAGTGGAACTCAAATTCGTGATCCCGCGAAGTGTGGATCTTTAATTTTTCCAGTGATTTGCCTCTAGGCCAAACGATACTTGAAATCTTATTTTATTTGCATGATTTAAAAAGTTATATGAAAGTATAAACTTTCTACTCTAGCACACAACGATTACACATTGCATGAAATATTTTTCGTCCTATAGACTTTGGTGTAATGGTTACAGTATCCGTCTCTAAGCCACAGCATTGGCAGAGTTAAGGTTCGAATTAAGGTGCCGGCTGGTGGAAAAAGAAATATCTCGGTATTATTCTGGATACCTATGGCACTATACTTGAATGTTTTGTCGGAGGACAGTCGAATATTTATCAGCAGTTGATATATAACGTAGCTCCGAAACGGTGACCCGAAGTAAGTGGACCGCCGTACATACCGATCACACTATACATCAATGTAACCCTGTCCGAATCACATTAGCGAAAGAGGCAGTAGATCCCATTACTAATAACCCTGGCAGTTGATCTATATATATATATATATATATATATATATATATATATATAGATATTCCCGCAAAACTTATTTTTGCGGTGGAAGGAACGAAAAATTCTGAATCTTCGCGAGCTTTTTTTTTTGTGCTACATACATTGTACTTTTATATAATGCTGGTACCAATTTTTTGTTATAATAGTAATATGATTTTGTAAATAAAAATAAAATGTTTCGAAAAATATTATTCCTTAGGTTTAACAATATAGTTTACAACATCTCTAGTATACTTGCTTGGTTATTTTATAAAAAGTGATTTAACTTTTTTTTTATATTTCAATTGAAAAAATATAATAAAAACAGTGTTTAAATTAAAATAAAAAATATTTTGAGATGAATCAGAATTCTTTATATGGTAACACGAGCGATAATGTTTTTGGGGGAATTTTTTATTACTTGGCGTTCATTTTTTACATTTTCAAAGTTTTTTTAAAGAGATTTCATATCTTTTTGAAAGGGTAAAAACCGTTTTTTTTTAAATTAGCGCTAGTCCAAAGAGAAGTGAAATTCAAATATGTTTGAAGAAACTATACGTCTATAGCTTCAAATTTGTATTGAGCAAAGAAAATAATTTCAAAATATTTGAATTGGTCGGAACCGGGGACATGGCATCTGCAGCATTATTTGTATCATGAATAATTTTGAAATTTTTATTTTTTTTTATAAATAGGCTATTCGATTTTTTCTTATCTTAAACAAATAAAAGAACATCTATATAAACGATATGTCTAAGGATTTAATTTACGCAACGAAACAGTCATTTTCATACAAGTTACGAAATTACGATAAAGAAAATAGTTCAAGTTGTATTAAATTATTTCTTTATGCTTGCTTTGAAAAAAATAAAATGAATCAATTATTTGAATTCAATTATTTTGGATCCGTGTCCTCTGCCGGCTATGCCAATGCAGCCGAGACGCGTCACCTTTTAACCTGAATATAAAATATGCTTAATACATAAAAAATGAGGCCCAACATTTTTATGGATCAAGCGTATTATATTCACGTTACCAGATGTCTCGCGTCTGGCAATTTTCCAAATAACTGTCTTAGGCAGATAGGACAGTTTTCCTAAGGCCTTCTCGTTTGATAAAAAATGTTGGGACTCATGTTTCATGTCTCAAGCATATTCTTGAGATGCGTCGAACTCGAAAAACGTCGCAAGGTCTCATTGTCGCTCTCCGTATAGGGAAAGGGTTTTATGCCCAAATGTCGCTTCATCCGATGCTTGAAGTTTGGTTTCCAATAGAAGTATTTGCGGCATTGAGCATACTTGAGTTAATAAATCTTTAAATGAGCATTGAACAGCGCAAACGAGGAAAAGTCCTCGCTGCAGATCTGGCGATCAAAAATTTCTTGGCGACGGCGTACTATCGCAGTGCCGTATGGATGATGATTATGCGGCCACACAATTGTCAACGACACAGTATGAATAATCTGCACAATCGTGAACAACACAGTATGAAGAGGATGGCGAGGCATACAAAGTTCAGTCTGCTAGACACAGCCGAAATTGAGGGGGCCTAACATTATACGGTGTTCCACAGGGATTTTGTTTGTCAAGCTACAAGAGGAGCTGTACTATGCGATATATGAGTGTGACATATAGCTGAAATTCTCGATCAGAGATTTCTCAGAGATGACTAATATTTAGGGCAAAATAAAAGCGTCAAGCTGTGCGTCAGTAAATTCTACAGAGCCTGATGCTTTTTCTAAAAAAAACCATCGTCAATGAGAAAACTCTGTTAAAAAAATGGTGAGGTAATATTGATCAAATGCTAATAAAACGAGGTAAATCCAATATTCGTATTAGATCCTATACGATAGTTAGGATAAAGTAAACGTAGTAAAAGTAAAGTAAACTTTATACACGCAAAGTGTATAAAGAGTACGCGGCGAGTTCTTCAGTGATGTCGAAATTTCTTTTTTATTACTTGGTGTCAAGACGCTGCCGCGTCTCTTGATATTTACTTGCTTCTGAACATTTTTTGTTGGTTGCCAGTAACCGAAGACTGATATTTTTTGTTTAAGTGAGTCAAAATAAGTTCTTTGTTTTTTGTTCTTCCACTCCTAATCTAAGAACTTTGCATTGCCTATGTTGGAGGAAAAATAGTACATTATGATACGAGTTCGAAAAAGTTTTTTCGTCCAGTATTGTACGAAATTTTGTTTTACGAGGTGTGAACATGGGGTTTTATGCATGCTTCGCGTAAGTAAAACGTCCATTATCGCATCGAGTGAAATAAAAAATTATATTGTCGGTCCCTCGATATCTGAAGGTGAGAATTTTTTGTTGTCTGCGACCGAGCAATCTAATTCGTAGATTTGGCAGTGCTTAGACATGTTTCATTTGTTATGCTTAAGGCGAAGCTAATTAATATTTTCAGCCCTTCGATGTCTACCGGTATAGATTTTTCGTTGTTTCTGAGCTATGAAAGGGTCATATTACTGACTTTGCAATACCTAAATAGTACATTATGATACAAGTACGAAACATTTTTTTCTAACGAGTGTGAGTTTGCAGCACGAGCCGAAGGCGAGTGTTACAATCTTACGAGATAAGGAAAAATTTTTTCGTCGACTATCGTACGAAATTTTATTTTACGGGGTGTGAAAATGGGGGGCACGCTTCGCATGCGTGAAACGTCCATTAGCGTACCGAGTGCAATAAAATAGATATTTTATAAGATTATATAATATATATTTCATTTTATAGATTATATATACATATATATATATATATATATATTTAATATTTATATATAAAATATATAAATATATATTTTACATATTTTATATACAGTCAACTCTCACCGATTTTGCCTTTACGGCTATTTTGCGAAATTCCGACTGATTCCGACCGCTTATTTGTCCAATAGGTCCTTCCCCTACCCACCACTCTAGACCCATCTGCTCGTAAGTATAATCTCACTTACCGTCCTAACCTCGTCATAAGGTAGCCTCGGCTAATAATGTACTATCACTTCGCGCGGTTACCGTGGGGCGCCGCTGTTATCGAGCCTAGAGTGGGGTGCCTCTCACGCCGCAAAATAAACGGGAAGGGTCGGTCGCAACTCGGCAAAATAGGTGAGAGTTGACTGTATATTATTTCATTCGGTACGATAATAGACGTTTTACGCCTCATAAAATGAAATTTCGTACAATACTCTATGAAAAAACTTTCTCCAATCTCGTGTGATTGCAACACTCGCCTTTGGCTCGTGCTGCCAATTCACACTTGTTAGAAAACGTTTTTTTTTCCGTACTCGTATTATAATGTACTATTTTCTTACCTGTGTTCAATGCGTGAGAATTCCATATTGGCGTTTTATTCTCTCTAATGCAAAGTTTTATTTAGATGAGGTCAATGTTCTGCTTGCCTTCTTCTTCACAATTTCGACGATTTTTTTGAGGTTTCTACTTACAACACGAAGAACCTCCGGCAAATTAACTTTGACTCTGAAACGGATCGTTTGTTTCACGTATTCGAAGAAATTTTCAAGTTTCAAATTTACGACACAAACAACCTTGGTCAAATGTCTTCTTGGCCCTAAAACGGGCTGTTTGTTTCACGCTTATACTTATAACCATTCTAACCATGACTAAAGTTTAGAGCTGCCAAACACTCTGTAGCACAGCGGTTCTTAAACTTTTGAGGCCACGGAACACTCAATAAATCATTTTTATTTTACGGAACCCCATACTAATGATAAGCAATAAAAGATACTGCAATTTCAAATGAGAGTAAAAACATTTATTACAAAATATACTTCAAACAAAGATTAATGAGACGAACGGAACTGCTTTACTGTTTTATCAATTACTAGCTTCCGCCCGCGGCTTCGCCCGCGAAGAAATTGGCCCATAGAAACTTCATTAGACGTAGCACCCCGCATTAGGGGTTTTAAAAAATCCTAAATTATGCGTTTTATTATTTGTTTTGGAGAATATTTATACCTAGTTTCAAGTTGATACACGCAAAAAAAGTTTTCCATACAAACTTTTACACCCCATTTCACCTCCTTACGACTCGATTTTCGAAATATCCTTTTTTAGTGCACCTCTACACCTTCTAAGGAACATATGTTTCAAGTTTCAAGTTGATACACGCAAGAAATATCCTTATTCATGTAAACTTTTACATCCCATTTCACCCCCTTAAGAGTGGATTTTCGAAAAATCCTTTCTCAGTGCACTTCTACACCTTTTAAGGAACTTATGTTCCAAGTTTCAAGTTGGTACACGCATAGAATATAATTTTCCATGCAAACATGTACACCCTATTTCGCCCCTCTAAGAGTTGAATTTCGAAAAATCCTTTCTTAGTACACTTCTACATTTTCTACGGTACTTATGTTCCAAGTTTCAAGTTGATACACGCAAGAAATATAATTTTCCATATAAACTTCTACACCCCATTCCACCCCCTTAAGAATTGATCTCTTTTTAGTGTACTACTACACTTCTAAGAAACATATTTTCCAAGTTTCAAGTTGAAACACGCAAGGAATATAATTACCCATACAAACTTTTACCTCCCATTTTACCCCCTTAAGTGTTGAATTTCGAGAAATCGCTTCTTACACGATACCTTCAATATAAAATCAACACCCTCTCAAAATTTCACGTTTCTACCTTTAGCGGTTTACGCTGGGCGATGATGAGTCAGTCAGTCAGGACTTTGCCAAGATAAATTGTTTTGAAGTTTGGTTTTATGCCTCATAATTGTATTCGTATATCTGAGGCAGCATCCATTCTACATCTAAATTGGTTTTTCGTATAGGCGGAAAAGCCTACTTCACATTGATACGTTGTTACAAAAGGGAGCAAGGTTAGGATTGCCCTTTTGGCAACTTCAGGATATTCACTTTTAACACTAACCCAAAACTCATTAAATGGCACAGACGAAAACGTGTGTTTTAGAGCGGATGAGCTCTGAACATCTATCAATGATTCATATTCCAGTATGGTTAGCATGGTCGGGTAACTTTTATTGACAATGGATTTTTGTACTCGTTGTCATTATCAGAATAATTCCGGAAGTAATATGATAAAGACTTCAGCAGGCTTACTAAATGTCCCATTATGATATTTTGAATTTCATTTGGCAATTCTATTTTCTTTCAGAAAATTAAATAGAAGTAGAAAACATTCAACATTGCTATTTTCAACGCACGAAGGCCAAAAATAATATTTTTTTAAAGCTGATAATTTGTCTCTTGCCGTAAATATGGTTGCTGTTTTTTCCTGCAACAATGTATTGATTTCGTTAACTTTGCCAAAAATTTCAACAAGGTAAACTAGTTTAATAAGCCATTGCTTATCATGCAGAACATTAAAAATGGTTACAGACGCATACATGTTTTGCCCCATTTCGAAAACCGTCAGCTCGTCGCGAAGTTCGTATAACCTGACCAAAACTTTGCCAAAACCTAACCGAAACTCTGGAAAGCCATCGGATTTCAGTGTGAAGGAGGACTGACTCGTGATGATTACCCATTTCTTCGCACACTTAAAAAAATTAATATCTTGATTGGAGAGGACGACTTTTCAAGTAATTAACGATTTTTACGGCTTCATCGAGAACTTGTTTCAAATTAGGTGGCATTTTCGTCACTACGAGGGCATAACGGTACAAAATGCAATTACTGCTTTTATATCCCGGCGCGACATTTTTACTTTTGGATACGGTGCCTTTCATTTTTCTTACCATAGCCACGGCTTCGTCGCTACAAACGTCTATAGATTTTTTCCAATTAATGTTATATTTGTTTATGTAACAATCCAAAGGTTCCCAAAGGTGTGCAGAAAAGCATATTTTCTTCGATGAATGTACCGAAGGTATACCTCACAAATACAAGTATTATTGATAGACCAGCAACATCCGTACTGTCATCAAGTTGTATTGCAAGCATATCAGAAGCATTCCATTTTTGTATGAGTTCATCTTCAATGTAGTCGGATATTTTGTGAATCCAATGGGACACAGTGTTGGAACATTGCACTGCTGAAACTTTCTTTACAGCATCTTTTCCAAATATGCAGTGAACTGTTTCTAACATACAAGGTTGTGAAGGTATGTGATTTTCCAGATCGAGCAATCCCGTAACTCAGGAGGAAAGAGGCTTTAGTGGCATTTTCATTATCGGTTTTTTGCAAAATTATGCAAATTGGACACCGAACCTTCATTTGGCTGTTTGTGTTTTTGAAAAAAAAACACTGATGTCTGTTTCCTTAAGATTTAGCTGGCGACAGAAACTATTTGCTAAAACTTTTTTACAAATAAGGCATATTCCATCTGGTTCTTCGATACTCCCAACAGGCATAAATCCGTAGAACAAACAAGACTCATCGTATTTTCTTTTTTTTTTTTTGAAGATTGTATCCCTTCATTGTTTCTTCTATCTTTTGTTGGTTTTTCGACTCTTGATTTAGCCGTGTTTTCGTTGGCCGAGCGCCGCCAACGAGTTATGTTGCGCGTCGACTATATTACCCATTTTACAATGATCGCTATCGTTTCGGTAATGAATTCTCGCGGCTTACAGTAATGGGTTATCCTTATTACATGTTAAAGGTACTTATTCTTAAACAATGTGTGAGTTGATTTTTTATAGCTAAAATAATCCAATGCTTTAATGACAAAAGTAACTAATTGCGGAACCCCGGTGACTTTCCCACCGAACCCTTGGGTTCCGCGGAACACAGTTTAAGAACCGCTGATCTACGCTATGCTATATAACTCACGACATTTTCGAATTTTCAATACCATCTGGTAGCAAATCATCGATCAATCGAATGGGCACACACACACACACACACACACACGCGCGCGCGCGCGCGCGCGCGCACACACACACACACACACGCACACACACATACATGCATCATATATATATATATACTGACACCTAAGATATCGCGTGGATATGTACAAAGCCATTTATCAATTTCCACACACCGCACACACGCGTGCGCGCGCATACATTCACGCGAATACACGTCCAATCGTCTATAGTCCCCGTCAAAGAATCGTCCAATGTCGTTCGACCAATGACGTCACTTCCCAGTCAAACGTGGCTGCCGTAAGCGTAAGGAAGGAGTGGCCGTCGGGGAGAGATCTGTCAAGTTTTCTTGTCCACACGGTTTTTTAACCGTAGTGCAGAATTACATTTCATGTTTCTTGTCCTCATTGCGTCGCATTTGTTCGGTCTGTGATTTTTCGATAAGCATTCGCACGTACATTTTTCTCTACGTTCGTTAAATTTACAAACTGGGATAGAGATCGACGCGACTTTAAAGAGAAAAAATGTCGTCCTCGGGTGATTTTGGTAACCCGTTGCGGAAATTCAAGCTCGTCTTTCTCGGCGAACAGAGCGGTGAGCCCTTTCTATCGGTTCTCATTGTTTCTCTTTTTTTTATTTTTTTTCATCCTTCGTCCTGTCTCTCTGCCTCTTGCGCCCCCGTCATTACGGATCAATATTGTGCAGTCTCAATTTTCTCGTAAATCGCATCGAAAAAATTATGCATTCCTCCCCGATTTGGAAGTTCTGCTTTTCGTCGCCTGTTTATTACAATCTATCTGTGGCCTCTTTCCTCTATTTTCCACGAAACTTGAGGTTCGAGAGGTTATAAATCGATATTCCTCAAAACCTATCTTCGGGCTTCATAACCCTTATTCGTGTATGTGTGTGTAGCGCGCGCGCGCGCGTCTATGCTCCGTTCACTGCTGGCGAAACCGCGTTCCAGTCTGTCAATTTATGATACGTTGTTCCTCAATGTTTTATCGCTTCTCGTGCATACACGTAAATGAGATTTTTTTAAACGATTATTTAGATATCTCGAAGCGGAAATTGATTGAGGCTGAGACCTTCATAATTACGATGCCATTGACTTGCTCTCATTTCTGGATATTTAATTAACTGTTCGATGCTATGGTTCGTGAATGTTCGTTTGGACAAATTTCTTTCATGAAAAATTATCACTTCTATTGGCTTGGCAATAAATTTTCATTCAAGTCGACAAATTTTTATTGTTCAAAACATTTTCCTTGCAAACCTTAAAATATATATATATGAGAGTGAAAAGCATACATTATGAGCATCTAGTTCTTATCCGGCTCAATTATAATTATGACTGTGCAATTGACTTTTATTTAAAGCCGAAAGGATAAGGTTTTATTGTAGTAGAAGTAGTACTTTGGGTCTAGAATTCTGTTTAAGAGTCCTGGCTCGACTATTATTTTGAATTGTCGGGTAGTGAAAATTTTATTTCATATGCTAAAATTATTATCAGTTGTATTTGGGTATTAAAATGGCTTAAATGTTAGTTTGGATCATTAGACACATATGTAAACATTTTTTTTAGAAACAGCATCAAGGCCACGTATCACGTGTCCAGTCGGTAAAAATCCTACTGCCGAGTTTTCTCCTCGATGGATCATATTTCGGGCAAAAAAAGAGAAAGCGGTTGTTCGTAGTTGAACAGAGCAGAATGTGTTTCTTTTATTTTTTCTCAAAAATCAACCGTTTCAGAAATCATTGGGGATCTGCAAATCAGCTATCTCTCTCGCACTCATGGCCGCTCGGTCGGTATGACACTTGGCCTTAAGGAAGTTCTATAGTTTTGGTCAAATCTTAGGAATTACCTGAAATTTAAGTATGGTATAGACATGAACTTCATGGACTGATGCTCAAATTTTCAATTTGATTCACCGTTTAGTTTATGAGATAATTGTAATTGAATATGGGCCTTTTTGTACGTGATCCCTATACCTAACACATAAACGGATAGGACTTTGCTTATGTTTTTCATTATGGGTTCTAATCGGATCTTAGGATTTTAAAATCAACCCACTCATGTATGCAGTACTATTGTGGGATTCATTTAAGAAAAATGGCGATTTTTTACCATTTATTTTCGGAGATATCAACTTTTAAAAAGTATTAATTTTATTCTACACGGAACTTGGCCACAACCAGCTGCGACGAGCCGATTGGAGTATAGCTGGGAACTACTAAAACTGATTGGTGCGAGGCTGAGAACTTGAAGTCTTTTGTCATGCACAATTGCAGGGCTGCTCTGTAGGACATACAGACTGTACAAGCTCTGTCAAAAATTTATAAACAACAGAATCATATAGGCATTGGATATTACTATATGCTCCAGCCGTAACTTTTAGTTCATACCTGTACCTACAGAACGTCCTTAAGGAAAAAACTTGTGAAATTCTAACGATACAAACTTCCATACCATTTCAATGTATTTTCAGAGTCTTTAGGTTCATATTAGATAAAACATTTTCTAGGGTTTGCCTTCTTTTCCACAGGACTCTTATTTCAATTTTCTACCGTTTCTAGTTGTGTTCTTTTTTTCATCAGTTTCGCTTGTTTTATTTGTATACTAGGATAGTTAATTTCTGTCACTTTCTGTTTTACTTGTTCCGCTACAATCTTCTGTTCAATTCTCCTTCCTCTTCATTTCATAAATATCTTTCTAGATTTTTCAGTGTCTATTTTTTTGTGTTTCTTGTTTCCCCTATATTGTACAGTTCCCTGTATAAGGAGGTGTTTGAAGTTGTGTTACTTTTTTTTGTTACAGTTGGAAAGACATCACTGATAACACGTTTTATGTACGATAGCTTCGACAACACGTATCAGGTAAAGCGATCTGTTCCATCACAGCTGACATTGAATGTCAAAATTATAATCCCTTTATAATCTGTTGAGAAATTTTATATTCACAATTGACTTTATTCATATATCGATAGAGTTAAATACAATATTATTGGGAGTGTGAATACGATTAATAGAATATGCTTGAAATATATAATAGCAATTAAAAATATATTGATACACTGTTTTAGCAAAGATTACGATAATATTACATTTATAGCGTAACAGTAATAATATCCAATTAATGCTCAAAACGCATGGAAAAAAAACATGTTGCAAATAATTCCATGCATAATATCGATATTTTGAAAAAACGGAATGATTTCTGTTGGCATTGAAAATGAAACAATTGTTAATGGATTGTAAAACATTCACTTTTTCTTTTGCAGGCTACAATAGGTATAGACTTTCTGAGCAAGACTATGTATCTTGAGGATAGAACCGTAAGATTACAATTGTGGGACACTGCCGGACAGGAACGCTTTCGTTCCTTGATTCCTAGTTACATCAGAGATTCAACAGTTGCAGTTGTAGTCTATGACATTACTAGTAAGCCAATCGTCAATATATATATATATATATAGGCTATAGAAATTTATACGTTTCGTATACACATATATAAACGGCAATGAGACGATAAGTGAATTTCATTATTCATTTCTTAAACTATGCATTATAACAAGAAGAAAAAAAACGTTACTTTCAGATGCCAATTCGTTTCATCAGACATCCAAGTGGATAGACGACGTGCGAACGGAACGAGGCAGTGACGTTATTATCATGTTGGTCGGCAACAAGACAGACTTGAGCGATAAGCGCCAAGTATCGACGGAGGACGGCGAAAGAAAGGCCAAGGAGCTCAATGTTATGTTTATCGAGACTAGTGCTAAGGCAGGATACAATGTTAAGCAGGTATTGCGCATTTTCCTTCGTACGTACGTTCATCTTAAGGAAAGAAGTTCTCATTAAGAGGTGGGGTCACATGGGGAAGGGCTTAATATTTAATAATGGTGAGGTTAGTGTCGTTGGAATGCAATGAATAAATGTCTTTTCGGGTTGATCAAATTTTTTTTTTTTTTACGAATTAAGACTAGGCAAATCGCTGAATCGTTTTTCGCGATTCATACAGATTTACGACTCGAAACAATGAAAAATGGGATTTAATAGTGATTAAAAACAGAATGTTTGTTGCATTTCAGCGATGCCAAATTCAACGTCACTGAATAAAAAAAAAATCTCTGCGATAATCGAATTGCGTTCAATATCTCCGAGGATAAGTTCAGAGAGATATGACTTGCGAAAATGAATTCGCGTTTTTGCGATTTTTCAGTATTAAAATAAAGGTTTTTTAAAAATGTTTATACAGCTATTCAGAAGAGTCGCGGCGGCGCTTCCCGGCATGGACTCCACCGAGAACAAGCCACCAGAAGACAGTATCCTTTTTTTGAAAACTGTAAAAACGAGATATTTGGGATATTATTTTGCACGTTCACTTTCTTTAGCTACAACGAAATATATTCGCAGATACGAATCTCAACCGTCGACAAAATTATTTTCGAAAATATTTGTGTCAACGAGAAAAAAAAAGAGAAACTCTCTTCATTGATAATTTTAAATTTAAAGAATAGTCGAACAAAAAAAAACGTGACACTAGATCCAATGATTTTTTAGTATTTAATATTCTTTTATTTGGTTTTCTTTGTGTTTTCCTTAATGTATTTAATTTTCACCAATTCCCGTAGTGCAAGAAGTAGTACTGAAGGATACGCCAATTGAACTGAAAGCGTCGGAGAGCAGTTGTGCATGCTAAGTCGACACAAAAAACCGAGAAAAATAACGGTACTAAAGGTAGACGCGAGACAGAGAGAGAGACAGAGCGAGAGAGAGAGAGAGAGAGAGAGAGAGAGAGAGAGAGGGAGGGAGAGAGCGCACGCGAGAAGACACACATACATCCATACACTGAATCCAATATTAAATTATTGATGGGCAGCAAAGGAGAAAAAAGCATTATGGGCTTTGAATTATCATCGGATGCGGAAATGAAAATAAGCTTGATAAAAATCGTGATCTATTACTAAAAAAAAAACAATCTAATTGAAAAATCAACGGTTCGTTGTTAGTAATCATGGCGTTTCAATTCTCGGTAGTTTTTGTACTTAACATTGGTTTTTTTTTCATTTTTCTTTTATTGGATCGAGAGTTGAGAGGGTGCAGGAATCGAGGGGGTCGAAAAAAGGAATCCATTTACAAAATATCGTCCCTCGTAAAATAGCATTAATGTCATTAATTGCCGATTTTTGTCACTGTCGACATTATAGTTACTTATTTTTCGATAGTATTTCGATAGATAATATTTTTTGTAATCTGCATTGAACTTCTTTTTCAAACTACGCCCGCGATATTAAAAAAATTAAGGTATAGTTGAAAAGACAAAAAAAAGGTAGTCATTGACATTATTTCGAAACTACTTCGTTATTTTCAAAACAATAAATTTTGAAAGCAAACGTTTTTGTTTTGAGGATCCTCAAAAATCTTACAATTTGAGAATCCTACAAAATGCATCTGCCAATTATTAAACCAAACGTTACAAGGGATACAAAAAAATTTCGGATGAAATCTTAATTTTATCCTCCTTTCCCACGGCACGTGTGCTTACCACCACAAGCTATCCCGTCGGACGTTTATCAGTGTGCTAGTTTTTTCGGCTTCGAATTAGGCAACGATGCAATTGCAAAGACGAATACGCGGTATGTTTCTTGTCACCTCGATAATTTATTTATCAAACGATGAGAAGCGCTGGAAAGCGAAGCAAATTCATAGATCGAATGTTGTTGCACAGATTCCCTCCTTTTTTTAAAAATAAGCTTTCCCCCCTTGTTTTCCCTATTGCTCAAGAGGAAACGATTTGCCAGTTGTTTGCCATGAATTTGTAGTAACATGATTGCAATATGGCGTGAATGAAATTGAAAAAAGTAAAACGTGTCGCAACTGTCCGTTTTCATTGCTTGAGATGGTGGCATGAAGTTATAATCCTTTCATTACAACAAAAATTAAAATAAAGAGCAACCGCCGACGTGAAAAGAAAAAATAATTCCACTGATTAAGGCACGTAGTTCGTCATACTTTTTTCTTGTGTAAACCCGTCGTTTGCACTACAAAGTACCAAGAAAAAATTGAATTTTCTACAGTATTGTATTAGTCGATGCTCCCCCCCAAATCATTTGTTACTCAAATCGAATCCTCATATATATATTCTATATTCTATATTAATGTTATAAATGCGAAAGTCGGGATGTTTGTTGGTCAATCACGCTGAAACAGGTGAAAGAATTTGGATGAAAGTTAGCACGCAGGTAGAGTATGTCATGGAATAATCTGTCAAACAAATACAGGTGATACCACGTTGCTGTTACGTGTAAAGCTATCGCTGTCTCGAAAAACTTGAATAACCCCTTGAAAAACGTATATGTGCTTGCAAAAGATCATAAATCATACAATGTTGCCTTGGAACTATATTGCCAAGCCATATACTTCTGTAGACAATAACGATATTGTATCATACGGGACTTGAAGGTTGGCACTTTTATTCTAGTTCGAGTTTTATTCTTTTAAGGGGTTAATTTGAGTTTTTTGAGACAGCGATAGCTTTGCATGTGACAACATCCTGGTGTCACCTGTATTGGTTTGGCCGATTATTCCATGGCATACTTTACCTGTATGCGAAATTTAATCCAAATACGTTCAGCCATTTCGGCGAGATTGAGTAACAAACATACAAACAAACAAACCTCTAAACTTTCGCATTTATAATATTAGTTAGAAGTAATTAATTACCAATACTTACCTGAGTCAGTCAGTCTACCGCCATGTCTGGGAAATCTGGCACTACCTTCTTTCTTTATTTCTTACTTTTTTTCTCTCTGTTTATCTCCTTTCTGGATCAAATACTAAAGTCCACGCGGCGAAATTGCAGGGAGAAGCTAATATATATATTTACACACACACACACGCACACGCACGCACGCACGCACACACGCACACAATTCATTACTCCCCTAAAGAACGATATTCATCAAAAAGGCCATTCTGGATTCTCGAATTCAATTTTTTTCAGATTCTTTGTAAACGTATGATAATTTCGAGACCAAGTCGAGGGAGGGCCATTGTTTTCTAAAGACATGCAGCTGTCAAGGTTTGGAAATAATTGAAATTCGGTTGAAATATTTTGTATGTATTAAATTTCAGTTGAAATATTTATTTTATAGAGTGTTTTCAATAAGAGCTAAATAAAGTCTTATAAGGCTCACTATTTCCAATAATGGGATGCATTTCGACTTTCGTTTTGTCCCTTATCAATTTACAAATTTGAAAATCAGGTTTTCATCTTATATCGCCATTTTTTATGGTTAGACTCTGAATACAAAAAATAAAGTATGTTGCTGAAAAGTATTAAGACTGAGGAATGCTTTATTTACCTTTTCTGCAAAAAAGCTCTATAATAGTATATTATGATACGAGTACGAAAAAAAACTTTTCCTAACGAGTGTTGCAATCACTCGAGATTAGAAAAAGTTTTTTCATCGAGTATGGTACGAAATTTAATTTTACAAGGTGTGAAAATGGGTGTTTTACGCGAGCGAAGGGTGCGCAAAACGTCCCTTATCGTACCAAGTTAAATAAAATGAATATTTCAGTAGAAAATGTATATATAAGAAATGTTTTGTTACCTACTTCGATCGAATTTCAATTATTGTCGAGCTTTAAATAGCTGTATCTTCTTTTAAAAGTTTGGTTCACTTGGTCAGGTTAGTCTAAACATTTTTTTAAGTTTGCATAAAATCTCAAAACAAAAACATAGAATTCAAAAATAAAAATAGGGTTTTCTTTTCCAATGTCACTTAGAAAAGCATGGTAAAAAAATTTTGTTCAATGCTTTAGAAATTTTAACTATTTTTTTCTGAAATCACGTTAAAATTTAGAGAAAATTATATAAATAATTTCTTGTGTAGTATCAGTAATTTCTAATTTTTGGGCCATAGAAGTGTTGGAAAGATGAAAACATCAACTAGCTGTCATAGTCCAACAATTGAGTAAATCGAAAAATGCAAATGTCTTTTTTTTTCATTACTGACATTGAAAAAAACATTCATTCAAGAAAGGTCATGATTTGGAATAAAAAATTACCGTCAAATGACTCCCTCCTTCACCCTGCCGAAATATACACGCAAGACATATAGACACATACACACATATACACGCGCTTAAGCGCAGTAACATCGTTTGCTTTAACGAAACAATTTTTACCAGAAAAAAAAAGAAAACGAAGAAAGAAACGAGTTGCAGAACGAAGTAAAAAAGAGAGAAAGAACATGGAAGTGCATAAAGATAGAAAAATATGGCTCGGACTTTGATTCAACTTTGCAAATAGCTATAAGGAGGGAATTGCACATAATTTTAATCGCATTGATTTAAACAGCTAAATCATAATTTCATCAGTTTTCGGCGGAAGATTGATTGCTCTAGGCTCGGATGGACAAGGGCAAATGCGAGATCTTATTTGAATCCAGTACAGAACTTCGAGATTACTGAGAATAACGAGATTCACTGCAATCATGATACCTGCAATAATATCGGGCCGTGTTGCTTTCCTCGTTTGTTACAACATTCGCGATAAGTAAACGTTTGAATGTCTACTGACGAAGCACTCGTCTGTCTCACTAGTTCAATCGTCGATACACAATGCCACGTTAATGGTCGGTCGTAAAACCAAAAGGTAAACGAGAAAAACAACCTAAACGGATACGGACATGCCTCTGGTCAATTGAAAAAGCTGCCGCCGATCTTTTTCGCTCTATCTCATAATTTGTTAGTAATTATTTTGCGGAATTTGCGTGAGCATGCATTTCTTCGCTTTTGTTAAATAATTTATTGTTACACAAAGCATTGTATTTATTTTTTATCCGGGGGGGGGGGGGGGGGGGGGTACAGAACACTTTGGAGGGAAGAAATTGCAGTGACGAATAAACAAATATCGCCTCTTTCGTTACTCGTTCAAACTATTTTTTTTTCACGAGTAACATTTTTTTTTCGTGAAATTATCTTTCGCGAAATAATTGATCGTAAAGAAAAAGCAGGGTGAATAAGGGCACAAAACCTTATTTCCTAGTGACGAGGGCCGCTTATTTCATGAACGTTCTGGACGAAGAGCATTCTTTACTTGCTTTTTCGTATCTGAGAAAGAATCAAAGTGAAAAGACAAGAAAGAAAAAGTGAACCGAAAAAAGGAGAAAACTCTTAAATCGAAATTGTAAATAATTCTAATATTGGGGAAATTGCCAAATGTTAAAAAAGCAAGATCAGAGTAATATCAAACACATACACACAGAGAGGGGCGCGTGCACGCACGTCGCTTTTCGTTGATACTTATTAATGTAATGTTTAATTTGTATTAAAAATCAAAACTCGGGAGCAAGTATTTTATGTTAATGTTTTTCCAAGTAGCCTCGATTTCTTGCTATTCCATCTATGTACACACACACACACATACACACGCGTACGCGCACGCGCGCGCGCGCGCTCGCACACACACACACACACACACACACACACACACACACACACACACACACACACACGAGCGTTTCCGCGCATACTCACGGCACTATTATTTTTTTTATAGGATGTAAGAGCTAACTACAATTATCGCGTACAACTTTGCAACTTCCGAATTCGAATTTTCAGCTATATTTATATATATATCCGTATCCAAAAATGGAAATTACTGAGTCTACGGGATAGTTGTAAACAATATATGGAGGAAATGCAGCCTTCAACGAAAAAATACAAGGTCTTTTTAATTGAGAACTTTAATTTTTTGTAATAATGGAATCTTTATACTCTGCGTTAAGAAAATGGTTAATAAGATGAAAAAAAAACTCCACGAGCATTCGCGTTAAAACAACTAAGCTTTGGCCACGTTTCATTCCAATACAAAAAAAATTCTCTAAACTGGCACACCTATCGTGTGGGTTCAAACGAACTATTATTTAGCCTGGACCAGGAGGTATGAAAATAAAAAAACCAAAACAAAAAACAACATAACACTGTTTTTGCGGGAACAAGAGATCGGATGAATTAGTACTTACCGTTCTTTGTGCAGCTCCGTACACCGTACAACAATTCGGTTAATTTTTTTCCCAACACTCGTCTCCGTAGGACGTACATCACAAACGCGGTAAAAAATATGTAACTGTCAATGAGTAATATATAGAGAAATGAAAAAAAAAAAAACAGAACGAACAGAAAAGCAAATGTGAAAGAAAATAATAAAAAAGTGACAACCTTAACATACGAAAGCAGCTGTGGACTTGCAGAACCAATCACCGATGCAGAATGGATCCGAATCGGAAGGAGAAAGCGGCTGCATTTGCTAGGACGCCCTCGGCTTCTTGCGAGTTACGTAAAGGAACGAAAAACATTCGAAGCAACCATAAAAGGATAAAAATTTAAGAAAAACCAAAAAAAGAAAAGAATATAAAATTGAATCATAAATTGTCGCGCATAATTTTGTGCTGGCTTCTTTTGACGTGAATGTGCATCGTAAGCCGTTATTGGCAGAGCTCTGCATCAAGGAATCATTTGTAATAATGCATTCAAGTGAAGCGGGATGATTGTTGATATTTGAAAATCGGTCGACGCACAAAAATCATAACGGCTAGAGGGGGCAGGGTAAAGGCTGCATGAGGAGGAGCGAGGACGAAGGGGAGGTGGAAGAGATCGGTAGTAAGCAATTAATTATTACAGATTTAAAAAGAAAAAAGTGTGCTCCTAGCGTTCTGCTACGGTACCAAAGCTAGATCATTAATAACGAACTGTTTTGGCCTTCTTGACTTTCATTGACACGGCGCAATGTTTTATATATATATTGTAAAATGATGGAATATAACTCTAAAATATTTCGTTATCATCATTATTGTTATTACTATTACGATTGTTCTTATTGCTCAATTATGTTTCTTTCTTCGTTTCACAAAAGGCTCATTAAATAGTCAATTTGCTTCGCATTTTTACATAATTGAAAAGACATTTGAATTCGTTTTGAAATCGAAATGACGAATTTAACACAGGTTCAATACGAGAGCATTTTTAAGTGGCTAGAATATACTGTAACCACGCTGCGACATTCCCCTAGGTAACAACTTTGAAGTTATTTCAACGCTGTCTAAACGCGTATTGAATGACGTTTCGATTGAGCTACTTTTGTGAGCCGACAAAGATTGTAAGAGAGGGAGAGAGCACTTGGAATGGACTGCGTTTGGAAACACTCGTTGCCTGAGATTAAATTTGCGAGGGAGGTGTCTTCTACTGGTTTAGTATACATTTTTTTCTCTCTTCCCGTCGCTGTCTCGTGTTATCCGTGAAAAAAAATCTTGCCTCCTTGTGGCTGTTTTCTTTCGACGCGGGTGATAGAAAAAAGCGCGCAAAGTGATCATAAGAAAAGAAAAAGGAGAGTTTGAAGTGCCCACAGCTCGAACAGAATTTGTCTGTGTCGTCTCGAACGAAGATAATACGCACAGATATGCAAAGTTAAAGAAAGGAATCGAAATTAAATTTAGGGACGAAGGAAGAAAAACGTAATAATAATTGCGAGCGAACTATTTAACGAAAACATCTCCATCTTGACGTGCATTGGCATCGCGTATGAGTGTAACGGCTATGTGCAATCGCACTTTTACTCATCAAATATGCTTTTTGGTTTGTCGATATAATATAAATGGACTCGAGACTGGCATTTGAGGTATTCCTATCACGAACCGAATATTTAACAATTGACTGATTATCGTTTACAGTTAAGTAAAACTACATCCCAGTATGCTGGCAAAATTTGAAGCCAAGTTATCGAACTTTCAATTAAAAATTACGATTTAAAAAATCGTCTAATTTATACGGCACTTTATGGAAATGACACGCTTGCCACATTTCTATCTAAAAATGTATATACTATACACAATAAAACAGGGGGTCACCGAATGTTTAAAGAAAATATTAATTATAAGACTTTGAAAAATATGACTAGCAGAAGAATTTTCTTAACCTCGACTTATCAGAGAAAATGTTAAAATATCTAAATCTCCAAAATTTATGCGAAATTCTAAATACCGGTTTTTTGTTCGGAATAACAATTGATTGTAACTTATTTTTATCGAGCGCCACTGTAATTTACTAATCATTCAAAAGGGCCATGTTTATGCGCCTATAAAATACGGCTCTCCGCGAAAGGAATACCTTAAAAGAAAAGTAGGGAAGAGAGAAAAATCGACAGATGTAGGGACAAGTGCGGAACATGTGGACACTTTGCAGAATTTGGAATAAAATATTTTTTATATCTAAATAGGTAAAGTTAATTTTTTTTATTTTTAACATATCACATGTGTTGAGGTGATGTGATAATCAACTTTTCTTAAACAAAAATTCTAGTCTCGATATCACGTAAAATTACGAAGATAATTAACTTAAAAAAAAACAGCAGTTTTGTCTATAGGTTCAACAGTCAATTGTACTTATGGACAGACAAAATGTACCTATCGACGGTGTTGTACCTAGGGACGGTTCACATTAATTAGATAATACGAAAGTAAAAAACAAAAAAACAAAATCAACTTCAAACAAACATAAACATACTCTATTATACTTATTTGTGTACATTACGACACTCTGCATACACATTTTGAGTAGATTCATCGCTATCCCTATCTTTTCCTAATATGGAACTTGCTACGCAGACGAAAGATTCATTCCCCTCATTAGACTCAAAGTTTTCTCTGTGTGACTTCGGAATACACCTAATACAAATATGATAGCTATGATCACAAAAACTACATTTGAGCATTTTGTTTCTGTTTTTGGAATAAGTTTTGCACTTCGAACACCTTATAAAGAACAACTTCTCGCGTTGAATTGCCTTAATCATGTTTTCGCTAGTCAAATACCTTCCTTACATCGTTTTTCAATAGCTGAATGCTTTCTTTCTTCAAATCTTTGTTTTCGTGTAATGTCAAGTATTTGAAAATGGTTGAATTTGGTAGTTGATACTATTCAGCAACTTTTCTTATCGCATTGCCACTTTTGGCTTCTTTTACGGCTGCTGTGAGGGTATCAGGACATATTCCCTTTCTTTTTATACCAGTTTTACTGCGATGCACTGAAAAAGATAAAACAATACCAACTGATTAGAGCAAAGCCACACACAAAATGACAACATTTTGCACCAGTGGACGATCCACAGGTACACTTATGTTTTTGTTCACAGGTACAAATTCAGACATAAAAAATAGAGCTGATTTGACTTTGAGGTGAAAATCGACTTAGAGCCCGCGTAAAAGCACTAAGCAATAAACAACACAGATCATACTGCAAACACGATCAAACCGATATCGTAAGTATTTTCAGGGTAAAACTCTTTAAAATCAAGCGTAAATACTTACTTTTTGGGGCAAAAAACTTTCACAGCCGGCACAACAACAACCGCAAAGAAAACAACGACGGCGACACGTCAATTGTATCAACCATAGACAAAGCTTCATGGTCGCGTTGAAATTAGAATTTTAGGGTTGCTAGATTCGTCGGAATCGATGGTGTCCACAGGTGCAAACGTCCATAGGTACAGCCCCTACGTCAATTTTACGTTTCATCAGAAAGACAGAAGTTTTTCGGAAAGCTTTTTTGTACTTTCATCACGCGAGTATTTAATTAGTATTAGCTTATTGGAAGGGTAGGGAGAGAGGCAAAGAGAAAGAAAGAGAGAAAAATCAAGAGGGAGTTGGAGGACAATATAGGAAATTGATAAACAAGGATAAAAACCTTTCGCAACACGGTTGTAAGAAACGAGAGCCGTCAAAACGTAAACAAAAGAGTTCCCTCGAGGAGAAAGAAAGAGAGCGCCCAATTTTTCACAACACCGGAAACGCAGCTGGGTAAAATAAGACCGGTCTACGAAATGTCATTTAAAAAATTTCAAACACAAAGTCACCATTACTGGTTGTTTTTTTTTTATAATATAATTCTATATAATTTTGTTCACTAAGTGCGTAGGTAGTGTCACCGCGCATGTCGGCGCCTTTTTACTATTAAGGGGAAAACGAAAAAGAAGAAACAAAAAACCAACGAACACCAACGTGCTTACCCCGGCAAAATCTAGCATTGTTTCTACGCTAAACTGTCTTTCTAGCACCCTAATAATTTAAAAAAAATAACTATTGTACTAGCGAAATGAGCCAATAAGCCAGTAATATATGAATTACATGGTAGATTTTCGAACTTTTATTCGTCTCGTCTAATTTTTTCGTTCAATTATTTATTGTTTGTTCGGTCTTTTTCTTTTGAATTTTAACCATCGATTCTTTTGTTCTCTCTTTCCGATATGCGAATAGTTATATTTGATCCCCGTTAGAAGTTCTCCTTTCAATTCGTTTCATTCTCGAATTTTGACACGAAAGAGGAAAACAAAGAAAAAAAAGACTCAACTCGCAAACACTGGTTATTTCCTTGCATTTGTATCGTTGTAAAGAAGTACAGTATTGAAACAAGCTTTTCTGTACGATTGTCTACGGCTAACAGGAAATTATGTCATTACGGTAGTCATTATTAATATCATTATTCTTATCATGAGTATTACGCGAGAAAACTTAGATGGAAAATAACAATATTTGCTTTAATTGTACGGTTTGTCGTAGGAGATAAGAGAAAAACATAGATTTTTCCTAGTATACCCAACTTGGATAATTTTCATTCATCGATAGCTTCCGTGATATATATATGCTTATAGATATATATAAATACTATATTGGTTACGCTTACTTTATTATTGCGATGCCGTTTATTATTAGCGCGTGCTATTGAAATAGCTAAATAGCGGTAAAACTTTGACACGAAAAGAATTCTGTATCACTATGTTGGCTTGAAATTTTTTGAGAAAATGACCGCACGTTTTTTCATAGACATGTACACCCATCTGCACACCTACATATACACACGTGCGTGCATACGCACGTGTGTATGTGTAGGTGTGCGTGCATACGCACAAGACGTGCGCGTGAACACACGCACGCACAATGAATGCCCGCGCGGATACGATGACACACACACACACACACACACACACACACACACACACACACACACACACAGGGAGCTTCAAGTCATGACACAACGTTACGGAGTTTCAAAGCGAAAAGTCCTTATTTTTTATTTTATTCCACGCACTTGTTCAGTTATCGTTGTCATTATTCATTGGTATATTGGCTAATACTGTGCGCCGATCAGCTCCTCAATACGCTCCAGCCTTTCCGATTTGACTGGAAGGGGGCGGGAGGCTTTCATTGGACACCCACCACTATCGATAGAGGTTCGGTTCTATACTCAAGTTTACTGGAGTTGAAGGGTGAATGGACCAATTAGAACCACGCTTAGCGCGCTCATCTCGGGTTAATTCGAGTTCGGAAACTGGGTCTGCTCTACTGACTTGGCAGAATGGCTGCATAAATGAAGTAATATCTAAAGAACGGTGGGTCGAATAAGAAACTGTATGAGGACTTTTCTTTTTAGAACTCTACGTTTTATTCGCTCTCTGAATATACGACGGGAATTTCGAAATACCCTGTAAATATTTTATCGCGAACTAAATGTTGTTTGCTTTCGTTCAGTATTTGTGATAGCATGTCTTTTTTGTATTACGATCAGCATCGTATGTGGGTTAAGGGGAAAATACGTGCAAATGAGACTGAGAGAGAACGCATGATAGTGAGAGAGAAAGAGAAAAGATTACTTATCGATGGTACGAAGAATGTGTAAAAAGATGGTCGTGGTTGAAGCAAAAGTACTTATAAGAAGTCTATTTCAAACGTTATCAGGCTCATTTTTTAAACAATTCGAAACGCGCGCTTCGGTAACATGTAAGTTTTTTTATGTTACCATCTTTCATTCGTTGTGACCACTGTTCGCTCGCACCACCATTTCGATATTAGTCTAGTGGAACTTTCACTAAAATCGAACGAAAACTAATTAAAAGAAAAAAAAGAATATTAATTATAATGAACGATGGAGGGTTTGTGTTCACGATTGATGCCTTACTTTTCATTTATTTAACTATTGGTATTATAGTCGTTTAAGAGCTTACAATTTCATCAATTTCTACGTGTAACACGCAATGCCGTAATTATTGTGATGCAAAACGCAATTAAAATGTATCTGTATGGGATACAATAAAGTAGATGGTTATGATCATCACGATTTCCCATTGACGTTTGACCTGTTTTTATATGCTGATCATTTTATATTGTACTTCGGAGTTGTATTAAGGCCCGGTTATACAACTCCAAGTTTAACTCAAGTTCACGTAAACCTCTCTTAAATTTAACTGTGTAGGTAAACTGGTATTGTATTGAATATCACATTTTTAGGGGCGGTTCCACAACCCTCGGTTAACTGAGGTTTGATTGAAAAGTAGCGCCCCACAAGACTACTAAACTAATCCTCGGTTAACGAGGATTTGTCTCGATTAAAGTTAAAGACTTTGGCCGTTTAGCGACGATAACGGAGGTTTAATTCCGCGGATACACCGGCATTGTGTTTCGAAAGCTTTAAATATAGTCTCATTGCGTTTCGGCTTGACGGGGAAAGGAGTATTTATAAAATAAATCGGACTTTATTGTGTATTCCAAAAAGTAATTATTGTATAAAAAATAGACCATGCATTCTTACATGATGTTTTTTCGTCATCGAATGATGAAGAACTTGCGACATCATCCACCGTAGGGCACGAAAGTTGACAAGATGACCATTATATGTCGATGAATTTGACGACGTGGAGTTTCATGCTCGATTTCGTTTTTTTGGAAGAAAGCGTTATGGCAGTGCTGGAAGCTATCGAACCTGAAATTGTACATCGGGCCGAACAGTAAGTGTACAGCGTTATAAATATGAGTGTATATGCGTTTATGATCAGAGTAACTGCGATATACAAATATTATGGAATGAATAATTATTTATTGTTATCAATAGCAAACAGAAATAGTACGAAATTAAACCATCAATAGAAAGAAGTCCATTTAATTTTCGATTTTACGATCTAATGTATATATTGGTACGCCAATATTTACCTTCACGTATTGGTTTTACATAAGTAATTAATGTTATTTTGGATGAACTTATTTTTTTATCAGGAATAATGCCATCTCTCACTGTGTAACGGCTGCTGTTGCTCGTCTCCGACCGAGGTTCATAGCGTTCCTATTACTTGCAGATTAAATCAGAAAAAATCAAATAGAGTTCTTCGATATACCAAGATATCCCAGAATCGTGGGCTGCATGAACTGCACTCATGTAAAAATCCAGTCATTTTGGAAGTAATATATAATTTGCACACTAGATATTCGTGTTATTTGAAATGTAATTTTAAATATAGATTTGTGTATTATATTTTGATTTGCAATAATTCACACTTAACTGAAAATGAATTAAAATTAAGTTTATTTATGGTCCGTTACTTTTTTGGTATGCGCAAACACACGTCTGACTACTTCATTAAAAAATCCATGAAAAAATCCATTGATAATTGTAATAACTAATTTAATATTAACTTACTAGTGTTGTGACGAGGATTCTCAAACCTCGTGAATTCGAACCGAAATCCGTTTCCTAGCGAGCTTCAGGTGCGAGAACAGTCATCTTCGGCCGTCCATCTGTGATCGTGCATCCGTTTTTCCCGGAGGTGCCAGAAAATTTTGTATCGCCGGGTTTCTCAACCACCCTCTGGTGGTGGATCCCCTCGAGCCACTGGGTTCGAGTCCACCCCGGTCCGCCAACGGAGACTGAAGCGCTCCTTGATTTCTGTTTCACCGGAATTATAATCGTTATGTCCTGGATGTGCTCACGGAGGGAAGGTTGTGGTATTGGGCGGCGGTATTATCAGGCTGTGGTTGTGATAGAGGCGATTCACCGGGGAAGTGGCTTTGACAACTTGCACGGAATGCGTCACTTTACGTAGCACCGGTATTTTTCCTCAGCATAATCAGGAACGACCGGAAAAACAGAACGAACCGATAGAACGAACGAGACGGCGATAAAATGAATTATTTTTTATTTTATTGTGCGGGAATGGGCTAATTGAAACATTTCAAGAACCTCGCGCGAATAGGTAACGCCAACGAGGGCGACACTCGTATGGGAGCGCGAGAGAGAGAAATTATAGGGGAAGGTGGGGCACAATGTGACACTTTTTTTAAACGTATTTTTATTCTTACCAAAGTAGTCATATTAGAAAAAAAAGTCATAACCGATTTTTATAAACCTTCGGGCGTACAATAAGGCTACCATTTTTTTGCAAAAAGATGAAAAATACCAAAATAATGGGATCGAAAAAACTTTGCCGATCGGCTCATTGTAGTACCCTATGCGTGGAGTACAATGTGTCAGATACATGGGTACAGTGTGTCAAGTACTGCGAAACGGGGGGTATGTATGACTAAGGTGAATTTTGTGTGACTGAAGTGAAAAAAAAGATCATTTTTCGCATTTTTACCTCAACGTCGTGGTCATAGTATTTGCCAACCACATTGGGAGTGGAATTGTAAATCCCCCCCCCCCAGCGTTCCCCTCTCGAAGGGTAAACGTCCAAAGTTGTTACCGTGCGGCATGAACGACAATTTGGAGAAATCATGTAAATGGGTTACAATAAAAGTACTGTAACAAAATGCTTCTTTATTAATTGTTACTTTATTTCTTTAACAATTAACTTCATGAATTCATATTACATGTCGACGCATTCGTTGAGGAAATTTTACAAGGTAAGAATGAACGACTTCCGGCTCGCTGACCATTTATGAGGAAATTTATGTCACTTCAGGAATTTTATAATGTTAGAAGTAACGATTTTTGGCTTGCGGACCTTTCACAAGGCAGTGTATATGAGGAAATATGAGAATCAACGACTTCTGGCGCGTCAACCAATCACATTTAAATTTCTCGACAATGTTAGAAATAACGACATTTGGCTCAAGGACCATTGACAAGAGAGTTTACGACATGGGAAATAACGATTTCTGGCTCGTTGATCAATCACAATTAAATTTCTCTATAATATCCGAATCAACGACTTTTGGCTCGTCGACCATTCACAATTAAATTTCTCTAAAATGTTCGACTAAACGACTTATGGCTCGTCGACCAATCACTATCACATTTCTCTAAAATATTATATTCAACGACTTCCGGCTTGCCAACCGCTCGAATCAAATCGCTCTTATACTTCACCGCAGATATCCCCGTCGAGGGGTCGAGATCAACGGCTCATCGACTTTCCATCTTCGCATACAAATTTCAAATAATGACAATGTTCACATGGTAATTTACATATAAGACTAAACGACTTTCGGCTCGCCGACCAATCTCACTGAAATGTTTCTCTAATCACAACAAATATCCTCTTCATGGATGCGAGATCGCCGGTTCACCGTCTTTCCCTCTTCGTGTACAACTTTGGGCTCAAATCATTATTCTTACAATGCGCAACGCTACATTCTGGTATTTTCGCTCCCTTTTATCTTATTTTTAACACCGTTATTTTACTCATGGTTAACGCATTGTGAATTCCTTTTGTATGGCTCTTTTTACACGCAAATTTCCAAATACTTTTTCTTTCATTTTATTGATTTTTCTTTGTATTAAATTAATGTCTCGTTTCACCAATTTCTCGGAGCCCTTTACGAGCGGCCATTTTAAATCACCGAGTTACGTTTTTGTTCCGATTTTTGCTTTGTCGCAAATTGTTCAAATACTCACACATTTTTGTCCGTATATACCTTACGGGCCCTCAAATCAGGTGTGTTTTGAAATCGCACTTCCTTGTTCGACTACTTGTCGGCCTTTTTATCACACGTCCCTTCAGACCAGGGATTCAGCACGCTTCGCCGGTAAGATGATTTTCGCCGGGCGTATCTCGATGTTCGAACTCATTTGAAGCGTGATCCCCTCCATGAACGCCCGAATTCGTCCCGTGGGCAGGAATGTTGACTAAAGTAGATGATAGGTGCCAATTTTGTAGCGCGCTGCCTACTACCGACATTTTACCCACCGAGTTCGCCAAGACACGAACCATTGGTTCGTGTCCGAGCTAAGTCAGGTTCGGATGACCGAGTAGGATTTTGCTACAGAATTGACGCCATTATCTATTGTCTCTACTTATCGACCGATGGTAGAGCTTCCTTGGTTATCGGCTGATGGTGATAAGTTCCGTTACCGACCTATGATAGGGCTCCCTTGGTTACCGGCTGATGGTGGTAAGTCCCCCTCCGCCCTCACGAAAGGGAGGGGGGCGTCCAACTCTCGGCGAGGCCGCGCAACGACTGACAAAGAATCGTAGTGCTTTGTAGTAAAAGGGAGGTCCCCACCCCTCCCGCCAGAAGGAGGGGTCTAGTGTCGGGAGGTAGGGAGGCAGATTTCTCAGAAATTGTTAAAACATTTGTGGGTGGTGAGTTATCGGGCGCCGTGGTAAAGGGGGCGTGGTCGCGGGGCGAGGGGGACCCCCCTCGCCCCGCGACAGCTTTGTGACGTGTTGAAACCTGTCAGCGAATCATTGATGTGTCAATTGACCTGTCAGCGAATCATTGATGTGTCAATTGACCTGTCAGCGAATCATTGACACGTGAATGTTTACATTGACGTGTCAATGATTCGCTGACAGGTCACGTCAATGTAAACATTGACGTGTTGAAACCCGTCAGCGAATATCAAATGCACTTTTCTCAGAATTTGTTTAACCCGGCGGTAGAAGAGTGAAAGGGGGTCACGCGCTGGGATTTCCTCAGATTTTTTAAACGCATTGTTTATTCTGGTGAGTCATCGAATGCTTGAAATTCTTCGGCGCTTGACAAAGGAGTCCTCAAGTGCTCATGCGATCACAGGAAATAAACAGTGTCAAAAGACTGCTGTTTATAATATCGAGCCATGCGACCGCACGTTCCATTTTCGCGCCCGCGCACACACACACACGCACACACGCACGGACGCAGGCACGCAAGGACGCACGCACGCACGCACGCACGCACGCACGCACGCACGCACGCACGCACGCACACACACACACACACACACACACACACACACACACACACACACACACACGCACACACGCACTCACGAACGCACGGGGAAAGTATATAATCTTGTGAAGACGGCTTCGAACAATCAGACGAACGGCAAGTGAAAAATGGAGGCGATCAATAAGGTTGGTAAATATGACGATTTTTTTTCGCGGCGAAAAAACTGAACGAGCTGGCACCCGTGTCCAACTATCCCATCACCAATATACGGGAAGTGAGCATCAAATATGGAAAAAAGTTCGTGATCGACATCCGCAACGAATTCACCATTTTTCTACCGGCATGGATCAGCAAGGCGCTTGAAGCGAGTCCAGCAACATTCCAAACGATGTTGGCCGCCGCGTACAAACGAGATCTCCGCATGGTCTACATCGGTGGAAAGTTTCACAACATAGAATTCAAAAATGTGTCAAACGAACCTCGCGAATGCTTATCGGTGGCGATTGACCGCTTCGTCAAGTGAATTGCGAGTGAAAAAAAGTGCCGATTTTTTCCCAGTGAAGAAACTTGTCGCCCAAGTCGCTGTGGGGGCTCGAATTTACCGAGGCTCGGACGATGTTGGCAGAGAAAATCCGGGACACAGCAGCGAAACCGTCTTTGACAACGTGGAACACAAACGAGACGATGTTGCCAGCAGCGCTTAAAGGACATCCGTGTTTTACCGAAGCGCTTGATCCAGACGATGCACTTAGAGATCTGGTGAGAAGGAATCTACGAAGCCTCCGCCATCGCTATTTGGAAAAAAATTTGTGTAAATAAGAGAACACGTTGTAATCAATAAAACAAATTATTTTCTCGTACCCTCTTTCAACCATTTTTCCAGACATTTCACATTTTCATAGGCACATTTGAATTTTGGGTCGAGAGTTGTGTTGTGCCTCTGGATACGTGGGCTCGCAGGGCACGTGTATTGCCCTTGAGTTGACTGACACCGTGGGTTGTCAAATGCTCGAGGGCAGGCAATTTTATGGGATCTTTTCCAATCAGAGTAAATCTCCAATTCGGGATTTATACGAACTTCAACAATAATGTTTTATTTAAAACTAGGCAACAAAATTACAATACTTTTGGGTTGCCTTGAGACCGACCGCTCCGGATTCTAGCCGAAGACTGATTTTTAATAATTCGTCCGGCTAATTGTTAGCTCGGTTCCCCCAATCGATCGTTCGACAATATTCGAATCGTACGATGTTGACTCGGCATTATTACTTGAATCGATTTGCAATTTGGGGATGGCGAAATCGTCGTGCCTGTGGTCGATGCGTAGGGTCTTTGAACCCCATACATCAGCAATAGTTTTGTCGCTACGTGCGAGCGGAAATTTCTGTTTATTCAGGGTACAACATTCCTCCCCCTTGGGAAGACGAAATTCCCAATTTCGGCGATTTAAACTTTAACACAATAATTTTTTTTTTTTTCACAAGTTTCTCTTTTCGGTCGTCTCTTGGCTTACAATATAGCGTTGATACATGATATAATATATGATTCGCTTTTTTTTGTGATGTTTTTTTTTTGTTTAACGCTTATTTCCTTTACATAATTATATTTTCATAGAATTATACGTTTAACCCAATTTTCCTTATTTTCATTTCCCATTACGTTGTGCGCGTACGGGGTGCATTTCGAGTAAACGTGACTCGTGGATATTTTGAGTCAGCTGTTGCTTTTCGTTTGGCAGCTCGCGGGCGATCCGCTGCTGCGTCGGCAAGGCCGTTCTCTGGCGACGCGACATGAGGTCGTCGACGTCGCACAATTTTGTATACAAAATATACAATACTTATTCCAATGGGAATTATTCCACTGAAAGCATAATTTCCTATGATGTGATTTTGTGTCATCATATTTTCGTAATCGCTATTTAATTTTGTTTTTAATATTTCTATCCGTCCTCCAATTTTGTTTACCTCGTATGGATCGTTGATTATTGTATGAGGAATACTTTCCGATATTAATGGATGAGATATTTCATTTTCTGAAGTCAGAAAGGTTAAGTTGAATGGCGGTAAGAATTGTAATATTTTTTCGTGGACAGTTTCCTTCAAATTTTCAATCTTAAAATCTATGGAGGTGACGGAACATTTCCCATCCAAAGCCAATAAACCAGTTCCAGTAATAGTCACTTGAGTTGTCGCAGAATTTTTACAATTTATCGTGAGAGCTGTCGTCTCTGGGGATACATATATCCAATGTCCTTCTTGTTTTAAAGTAATGACCAATGAATTTTTTAATTTGACTAAACGGTGTGTACAATTCGCCTTTTCGGGGTTTTTTCCTAAAAATATCAATAGTTCGCATGGCGCTTCCGATCGTATTATTTGTCTCGCATGTTTCGGATGACAGTAATATTGATCGTTTTGTCGTTTACATTCGCATAATTCGCTTCCTGATAATGACAAGTATTCTTGACGCTCTCGATCAATTACAATATTTTTTACGGATGTTTCTATGAATCGAAATGTGTCCTTTTCTACTCTAACGGGTAGAGGATAGATTTTATTTACATTGAATTCGTCGTTGTTGATTAATGGAATTTTGATTACAACTGTGAGGGTATTTTGCATACTATATGCGCCTAACTCTGGGATTTCCAATAATTCGTTTAATTTTTTTGGACTTATTTTTGTGGGAAAATTCAATCCTTTGGGTAGATTTGGTAACGCTTCTATTAGATACGCGTAGATTTGTCTAGGCGACAATATTGTGGGATTAACAATTCCTTTTGGTAAGCCTACTAGAAAATTCGATAATTGACGTATGTCGTTCAATCAGGATTCTATTATTACGCTAATAGCTATTAATTTTTCGTCTAATTGCTGTGTTAAAATATCTATTACTAAGTTTCTCATTCCGTGGTGTAATTCATTTACAATGCGATTGAGTGATTCCTCGTTTGCCGTAAGGCGATTCGTTGTTCGATTGAACATTTCCAGCGTTGCTTGTTGGATTTGTAGATTTTCTTTTAACGCATCTTCTGTTGTTTTCTGATTTTTACTTATCGCAGTTATTTGATTTTCGATTTTTATTGCATCACTTGCATCTAAATTACCAGTTATGGATTTTATAATAGAACCTAATCCGTCTATTAATCCTCTTTTATTTATTCTTTCTTTTGCGCCGGTAATGTCATAAATAGATTGCATTTCTAATTTTATTTTTCTTTCCATTGTTTCGAAGGAACTCGTTACGAGAGAGCATAGTTGATCTTCTGGCGTCTTTCGACATAATTGTAACAGTTTTCCTAGCGTTTCCCTAATATTCTTCTCTCTATGCATTATAGGCAGTAGATCCATGCGGATTACCAATTTCCACATTTCCTTAATCGTATGTAGTTTTCCGATTTCCTCATAATAAATTCCTGGGGTCGTGGAAAATTGTGCTACGTGGAAATCTGCATTTTCCCTTTTCTCGTCAGTTCCTTCTGTCGTCCTAACGGTTGAAATTAATAACCTGTAAGAAGGTTTACCATTTTATGTTCGTTTATTTATTTACTCTTTTATTTATTTATATATGCAAAAAATATTTTTTTTTAATTTTTTTTTTATATGAGTTTGGATATTCGTTTTTTTTTTATTTTTTTTTTTGCGATTTCTGGAGCTCCGTTGTCCAGTCGGGGCTTCGTTATTCATCCGATCGTCAACGAGCTCAGAGGAATAACAATCAAGGTAATTTATTTTTTATGTTAATTTTTCTTTTTCTTCTCATTTTTATTTATTCTATTTTATTTTATTTTATTTTATTTTACTTCATTTTCTTTCAAAAAAATTTTTTTTTTCTTTTTCTTTTCTTTTCAATTTTTGTTCATTTTATTTTACTTTATTGTTCATTGAATATTTTTTTCTTTGTGTTTAGATGTCCTTTTATGTTAGCGGGGACCGTGTTGTGTTTGAAACCGAGGGATTGGACCTCGTTCTGGTGAGAAATATATAATTTTTGTGTTTTTACTTTTTGTTGGTTTTTTCTTTTTCGTATTTTAATTTCTTCTTTTTTCTCTCTTTTTTTTCAGTCCGTGCCCTTTTTGGGCTTGAGCCCCTAGAGATGGAATTTCTCCTGGCTCCGATCTGGGACGCTTATGCGGCGTCCTTGGGATTTTAATCCCTGCTTCTCGCTTTAAAAAATCTAACAATATATGGAAGATTGTTTGTTTTATATTTGTATACCGTTATTTATCGCCTTTTTTCGTTTCCTTTTCCTTTTTTTTCATATAGATTATTTTATTATTATTTTAATTATATATATATATATATATATTTTTTTTAATACAAACTGGGTGGCCTCGTGCCACCCGTACGCGAATCGTCGCGTAACGATGGCCGCTCATGTCCGTTGCTGTGGCGACGGCGTGAGACGGGGGGGCCTCGCGTTGCGGCCCGGGCCTCAGCTGGCCAGGCGAGTCGTCCCTCCTACTCTCTTGGTTAGTGGGTAACGTAGAGCTTAATGCGGTCTACGTGTACTCGCACGGTCCTGCGCCCACGGCCGATATTATAGTTCACGTTGGAGTCTTTGCTGCGTATGACGTAAGGCCCCGTACACTTGGGGGACAGTTTCGCGGATCGGCCTCGGCGGATCGTAGAGTCGTGGAGGAGGACTCGGTTGCCGGGGCGGTATTCCAATGTACCGGCTGAAGCATCATGCTCCTCCTTTACCTTTTCTTTTCCTTTTTCCAGACTTTCCTTCGCCACGTGCCACGTGGCTCTCAGCCGTTCGCGTAGCTCGGAGACATAATCGTCGTACGAGTACGTTTTTCGCGGTGCTTCTTTAAGCGCTGTCGGTAAATCGGCTTCCTTTCCAAATACCAATTCATACGGTGTGAACCTGTTGCTGTGTGGAGTGGTGTTATACGTGAACATCGCGTATGGCAACCACTCATCCCAATCCGTTTGATCCTCTTCTATGAAACATTTCAGATATTCGGCGAGTGTTCTATGTGAGCGGTTCAACGCTCCATTTGATTGTGGATGATATGCCGTCGTTTGGATCTTTTTTATGCGAAATAAATGACACATTTCCTTGAAAGTTTCGCTTAGGAAATTCGTTCCCTGGTCGGATAATATTTCTTTTGGAGTGCCGTATTTGCAAACAATTTGAGTTGCAAACCCCTTGGCTACTTCTTTGGCTTCTTGATTTTTTAACGGTATGGATGCGCTATACTTTGTCAATGCGTCTTGAAAAGTCAGGATGTATTTGTTTCTTGCTTCGGTCTCAGGTAAGGGACCTACTATATCGACTGCACATTTGTCGAATGGTTTCTCGGGCGTATCGGTAATTACCATAGGAGCATTCTTACGTCGCATGATTTTACTTCTTTGGCATTTGTCGCATGATTTTACGTAGTTCTCAATATCTTTATTTAATCCAGGCCAGTTGTACTTTAATTTTATTCGCCGTGTCATCCTTTTTATTCCTAGCTGACCACCAAGAGGAGTGTCGTGGTATTCTTTTAGAATCGTACCTCGCTCCTTCTCACTCGGGCACTCTCGATCTCCTATTTCCATTTCTGTCTTGCTGTCGCTTGTCATCTCGTTCGCACTTGAGTCTTTCTCTATTTCTTTTTCTTTTCCGCTCGGGCCTGCTGCCAAGTCCGCCTTCTCTGGTGGGAGGGGCGTTTCTCTCTCGCTTGCGCGGGCCTCTGTCGCCTCGCGTGGGCGTTCCTCGCTAGCGGGCTGCATTGTTTTTCTTGGCCGGCCACGTGCTCGCGGGGCCAGCTGAATACGGCCATTATGGCTCAGGTCGCTGGGCGCGGATGACAGTGGAGCGGAGCGGGGGGCCTTCCGCGGCCTTCCTCGACCACGCTTCTCGGCGTCCTTGTGACGCACCACTGCCTCGGCTGTTTGCCGCGTCGTCACTAATACATACATGCGGCTTAAAGCATCTGCGTTTGTATTTTTCTTGCCAGCCTTATACTCGATGGTATAGTCGAACTCCTCTAATTTTATTCTCCAGCGCATGAGTCGTGATCCCGGATCTTTTACGTTGAAAAGCCAAGTAAGGGGCGTATGATCCGTTACGATGGTGAATTTTGTTCCGTATATGTACGGTCGAAATTGCGCTATTGCCCAAATTATTGCTAGCATTTCTTTTTCCGTTGTTGAATAGTTCCTTTCCGCTTTGTTCAAAGTGCGACTCGCGTAACAGATAGGTAGATCTTCTCCAATTTTTCCTTGTGATAAAATCGCGCCAATTGCCTTGTCAGAGGCATCAGTTGTTACCACGAAGGGTTTTTCGAAATCTGGATACTGCAGAATCGGTGCTGTGCTGAGAGTTTCCTTTAATTTTTGGAAAGCTTGTTTGCAGTTTTCGCTCCAAATGAATTTGTTTTCCTTTTTGATCAATTCCGTTAACGGCTTTGCGATTTTTGAAAAATGCTGAATAAATTTTCTGTAATATCCGGCTAATCCCAGAAATGATTGGACCTTTTTTACGTTTTTTGGGGCTGGAAATCGTTGTACAGCCTCTATTTTTTCTGGATCGGGTTTTACTCCCACTTCTGTTATTATGTGACCCAAATACTGGGTTTCTTTTTGCAAAAATCGACATTTTCTGGGCTGAACCTTTAATTGGGCTTCCCTCAGTCGATCGAATACTTCTGTTAGTCTTTTGTTGTGTTCTTCGAACGATGATCCGTACACTACTATATCATCGAGATATACGTAGCATTTTAGTCCTTGTAATCCAGCAAGTACGGCGTCCATCAGCCTTTGAAAGGTTGGTGGGGCGTTTTTTAATCCAAATGGCATTCGATTGTACTCGTAATGTCCAAGTGGAGTGGAGAAAGCGGTTTTTGCCTTGTCTTTTTCGGCCATCGGAATTTGATGAAATCCAGATGCCAAATCACGGGTCGTAAAATATTTTGCTCGTCCCAATTGGTCCAATATTTCGGTAATATTGGGCAATGGATACGAGTCTCCTTCCGTTGCTTCGGTTAATTTTCGGAAGTCTACTACCACTCTCTTTCGTATGTTTCCGTCGGCGTCAGGCTTTTTTGGAATGACGAGTAGAGAAGCATTCCATGGGCTCTTGCTCGGTCGAATTATTTCGTCTTTTAGCATTTCTTTTGTCTGCGCCATCACTTCTTGTTTAAGTACTTCTGGTAATCTGTATGGACGAATTTTTATTGGGGTTGTCCCTTGTCGTAAGTTTATGAGGTGCTCCACTATAGCGGTGCACCCAAGCCTCTCGTCCTCCAGGTGGAAGACGTCAGCGTATGCGTCAGCGAATTCGCGTAGAAATTTTTCTTCTCCTTGATTTAAATTTGAATTTCTTTTTACTTCTTCCCGTATTTTTTCCTTTCTTTTGATTTTTTCTTCGTTCGTTATGGCATTGATCCCTTTTCTTCTGTCGGCGTTTCTTCTTTAATTTCTTCAATTTTCACCATTGGCCTTTCGATTTCGATTTCTTCATCGTTTGTATTTCGCACTACTATAAGGCAGGAATGTCCTTCTGGCTGGACGTAACTTCCGCCTATTTTTACTCCTGGTCGTACTTCTTTTGCTGCGACACATCCTATTTTAGCCGTCAATGTTTTCGCGTATAACATTTGTTCTGTCCTGGGAGGTAATTTAATTTTCTTTGATCCATCCAGCATGGGCATCAGGTGTCCATATATTTTTATGTATCTTCCTTTTAGAATATCGACGTTGTGTTCTCTCATGAGATCTAGACCCAATATTCCGTCTACTTCTAGCGGTACTGAGTCATCTATTACGTAGAATCCATGTTCTACGTTTACAGCAGGCGTTTCAAGCACAAGCATGATTTTGCAGAGTGCGTAAAATTTTTTTCCTCCGATTCCTTTTAGTTCGATCGTTTCTTCTATTATTTCGGTTTCTTTTTTCAATACGCTTTTTTTTATGAGACTACATTGGGCTCCTGTGTCTCCTTTCAGTGTGAGCATTTTTTCTTTGGCCTGGGGAGACGCGATGTGGAAGTCGCTAGCGGCTCCTCCAGAATTGATCGTCGTTACCCAGTACGACTTTAACTTTTTCTTAGAATCTTTTCCTTTGGACGGTCCTGTATTCGATGCTTCGATTATTTTACTGACGCTGCGTTTTTTGTCTGCGTTCGTTGCCCGTACTGTGTTGAGCGAGAATGACCCAATTGTTTTCCTTTTTTCGCTGTCGTTGCGATTTTCTTCCTTTGGCCTGTCTTCTCTCGGCTTATTTTTATTTGCATTCCAGTGATACGGATTTGGGCGCCCAGGAGGCCCATTCCTGTTGTAGTTGCTGGTTCCTTGATCCTGTTGATAGTTTGTTGGACGATTTTGGTGATATCCAGTTCCCTGTCCCTGACGATATCCGTTTCCTTGTGCTTGTTGCCAAATTCTTTTTCGGCAATCTTTATATGCATGTCCCGGTTTCTTGCAGTAATTGGAGGTGACATTGATTTGATGCACGCTTTTCGATGGAGCTGGTGGACTGTATCTTCCGTAGGAAGACGTGTTTGTTCGGCAATCCTTTGCCATATGTCCTACCTTGTGACATTTATTGCACGTCACGGGTGTTCGCTTTTCCAGATGAGTCTGCTTATTGATGGATTCACCACCTTGTATCGATTTTTCCTCTTCCATTGCTCCTTTAAGGGCTGCTCCGAGATCCTTGAATCCTCGAGCCTTTACGATGATTTGATCTTCGAAGTCCTTTTTCGAAATTGTACAGGGCTAGTTGCCTTACGTATCCCTCAATCGTTCTTTTTTCTTCTTGCGTTCTTGCCTCGATTATGCTGGCTTCGATTAATTCCATTATCACTGCTTCGAGTCGTTGACCGTACGCTAACACGCTCTCGTTGTATTTTTGCTTACACGTATTAAAATCAACTTGTAACGCGGCTACTGTACGTCGCGTTCCATATAATGCTGTCATTTCGTCTTTAAATTGTTGATATGTTTCGATTTGTTTATATCTTGTGTCTTTTCGCGCTTTTCCTATTATTTTTGTTGCTAACACGGAATTTAAGAGGGAAAGCCTGTCGGCAACTGCGACGCTTGCGTTCGCATAGTCGAATGCTTCAAATATATCGTCGACTTCGTCAGGTTTTTCACCGTCAAATCGGGGAATGAGGCTTCGAGCCTCCTTTAAGGTCATAAATTCATTTTCTTGTGCCATATTGCCTGTATTAATTTGAAGTAGGGAGAATTCCTGAATTTCTACTTCGCGACCGCGCCTAACGGCTATATTTTCGGGAGGTTGATCGGAATCTGTTGAAAAATGAACGGTTCGATCTGCTGCGGTTCGAAATTTGGTACGTTTCGCAGCAGTTGGTTTATTTGGGGAATTTTGTGAATTTGGACTTTCGTCGGAACTTGTTGCGGACCGAAATCCCTTTTCCTAGGTTCCTGTAATTCTTCTTCTATTTCTTTTTCTATTTGAGTTTCGGGACGATCTCGTGCAATGAGTTCGCCGAAAATGGAATTTAATGAACGCGATAATTTATTATTACCCGGTAGTCGGTATAATTTACTACACTCGTCTTCGTTTGACATTAATTTTCAATTTTGGCTTTGGAGGTTATTTTTAAATAAATGTTCCGTTACTTACAGTACGATGATTCGCCTCATGTGGATCGATGACTTGTAGTCGGCTGTTCTCGGATTGTTGATCTCCTTTTCGTCGTTGTTTGACAGGAAATTGACAGTGTTGTTTCCTGTTGTCGTGTTGCTTTGGTACTTGATCTCGTGCACGTTGTTGGTCCTCGGGAGTCGATTTTGTTGAGTCTTCGTCCTTGGAGTCGGTCTGGTTTCGATGATCCTCGGGATCCAGTTTATTTTGAACAGCTCTGTATGTACTGTTCGGCAGTCTGCTTACGCCAGCTTTTTTTTTTTTTCTTTTTGGTTCGACTCGGTCGGGCCTCTTCTCGACGGACTTCTTTATTTACGTTTTTTCTTGCTTTTTTTTTCTTTGCTGAGTTCGGATTTTTGACGTTGTGGAATTCCAGTTTACGGTATCCCATGTTGTCAAATCCCAAGTTGTGGTATCCCACTGCTGCCACCAATGTTGTGCCCCTGGATACGTGGGCTCGCAGGGCACGTGTGTTGCCCTTGAGTTGACTGACATCGTGGGTTGTCAAATGCTCGAGGGCAGGTAATTTTATGGGATCTTTTCCAATCAGAGTAAATCTCCAACTCGGGATTTATAAGAACTTCAACAATAATGTTTTATTTAAAACTAGACAACAAAATTACAATACTTTTGGGTTGCCTTGAGACCGACCGCTCCGGATTCTAGCCGAAGACTGATTTTTAATAATTCGTCCGGCTAATTGTTAGCTCGGTTCCCCCAATTGATCGTTCGAGAATATTCGAATCGTACGATGTTGACTCGGCATTATTACTTGAATTGATTTGCAATTTGGGAATGGCGAAATCGTCGTGCCTGTGGTCGATGCATAGGGTCTTTGAACCCCATGCATCAGCAATAGTTTTGTCGCTACGTGCGAGCGGAAATTTCCGTTTATTCAGGGCACAACAGTTGCATGGTAGGGACATCCGTTGTGTCGTAGCTCTTTTGCTACGACACAACGGATGTCTGACTCCGTCGGGTCGGTAATATTTTTTTATGAGCATTCGTGGCAATGATAATATTCTCATAATTTTTCAAATCGTTCGGTTCAAGAATCCCGACGTTTGGCACTTTTTTTTAAATAGGAGCTCCGCTAATCCAGCGGTTTTTGCATAATCTTTCTCCCCCACATGAATATGCTGAGAATCGAAATTGATGCGAGAATCGCCAATCATTGGTTTCGTATTCGCGAGAACTCGTACTCCATACGATATATCCAGGCTTTTTTTTTCTACCCATGCGTAATAGTATGAGATATTTATTTATCAATTCGTCGGCGCGATTCGATGAATAATCTTCAACGTCTTCTTCTTCTTCTTCATCATTATCATCTTTGTTGCCATACGCCTCTGTGGGAGGTGAATCTCTGGCATCTTCATACATCTCTGTTGAAGGTGAGGCTCTGGGTAACTCGTTCTTTACTTCTTCTATCGTTGCATACTTGATTTCCTCCTCCTTCATTGGTGGTATCTCGTTCTTGCGAGAAAGGAGCTTTTCTAATGGTGTGACTATCAGCTTAAAGACATCTTGCATCGCCTGATCAGCATTATGTCTACCCATCTTTATCATTCGATTTTTTCGTCTAATTGCATCACTAGCCGTAACGATTTGCTGCAGCACATCTGTTTCTTGCAAAAGCTGTCGACGCTTCATGCTGTAGTCAGTTTAGCAGCACAAGGAATACTGTTTGCATTGGAAAAAAGAGCACCTCATTTATTGACTCGTAGGAAAGAATCGAACCCCCGTCTATACCTACCCTCATTGATACTATTATCCTTGTCAATTGGAAGGAATCCATATTTGCTGGAATTCCAACATTTGAAGAGAACTATGAAATTCGTATTATCCCGTACAAGATGCTTAGGAATACGCGTGTATGTTTGAGAAAGATAGAAACAGTCAACGTTCTCATGCCTTCCCATAGAGAAAAAGGCTGTGACGTTGTCTTGTTTCTCGTACGCTATATCGTCAAAGATGAATATCGAGTTTGGTCGTGCTTCGCTCTGTGACACCACTTGTTCATGCTCGTTAAATGGTGTGACCTGATATCCTGCCTCGAAACTCGTTCTGGTTCGAGCCCGTGGTATCCGCACTAATTAATCGGTTTTCCCGATTGAGCTGGGCGCGAGCCACGAGATTGTCCGTGACAAATTTTTTTTGCTCCCTCGAGTAAGCCATTCCCGTGTTCCTGGCTACTCTCTGACGATCGACACGGTAGAGGGGGCGTAGGTGACGCGACAAATACAATGAAATTACAGCGGAACCTTTTAACTTTATTTATTTTTACATTAGCCGTTACCCGGCTTTCTCGGCAACAAATGGGCGGCTTATGGGGTTCACCCTCACGCACACTTACACACTCACACACACTCACCCATGCAACACACGTAGGAGGCGGAAGGACTCTGTCTCAATCTTCTATTTTAAAAATAAACCCCCCGCGGCGGTTTTTGCTAATATCCCGAACGAATCGAAAGGAACGCCGCGCGATCTTTTGCCGCTAATTTCTTCTCGTTTTTCTTTTATAAATCTACTCCGCAAAGATTTCCGCCGCAACAATACCGCTCTACTCGCACAAATTTTCTACAAAAATTTCTTATCTACCCGAGATGAAAAATTTGAGTCTCCCGCAGCCGATAGGACAATGAAATCTCCGTCTCCTGAGAGTCTCTCTCCGCGCCACGAGGGTTACTCTGGGAGAGTCTCCCTGAGTCGTTAAAAATCTCGATTAGAGAGACGATAGTATCCGAGGAGGGAGACTCCAGTCTCCGAAGGAGAGAGACGCTAGTATCGAGGAGGGAGACTCCTAGTATCCGAGGAGAGAGACGCTAGTATCCGAGGAGAGAACGCTAGTATCCGAGGGGAGAGACGCTTCGAGTCTCCCGATCAGACTCACCTGCAACTTTTTTTTGTAGACAATAATTAATGACAATTAAAAAAATATTAAAATTGTTTATCGAAATCAATTTTAATATTTTCCACTCACTTACAGTGTAAATGCAATAACAGTAATAATAGGTAAGTACAAGTACATTTCTTCTTTGGTGGTCGTTGTTATAGATTTAGTAATCGATAATATATTAAATTAAAGATTATAAAAAATCGGACTCGCGGGTTCACAGTTGTCCGATGGCTGATCAAATGATCCAAAGTAATTCATCTGATGATGAGCAGCATTGGTCGGGAAATGCATGTTACCGGTTTGATTAAAATAATTCGCGTATTGCGGTGAGGGTGGTGGATATGTCTGCTGATGCCCGAAATGTGAATAACCCCATTGTTGCTGCATTTCCGGTACGTACAGTTGAGGTGTAACTGCTGCTGGAGGGTGAGTGAGGCCGGTCAAGTTCTCTTTGTTGGGACCTGCTTGTGAAAGATCCGTCAAGATTGGAGGCTCATTCGTGACACCTGCGTCTGTTCTGTTGATCTCCGCCTTGTCGTTCTCGGGGCTTTCGTATTTTTTAGATTTTATTCGACTCATTCCATCGGCAGATTTGTCGAAACTCGACGATGAACGACGTTCCAATATTTGCGAAGAAACATTTTTGCGAAGTTTCTTGGACTTCGTTTTTGTCGGTGTGGACGTCTTCTTAATTCCTTTTTCACGTGAATAACCGACGAGGTCAACAGAGAAATCTCCTGATTTCGAAGAGACAGATGACTTCTTGATGAACGATTCGGAATCGGAATTTTCCACCTCGGAATTAATTGGAGGCTCAATTTTTGTTTTTTTTTTTCGTAAGCAACGGTTTCTCGAGGGTTTTTTCCCAGCATTTTCGCACTACCTCTTGGATTGGGTGTTGCAGGTTTCTCTTGATGGTTGGGTGCAGGTCTCCGTCGTTCTCCGCTTTTGGTCAATGCCGTCTTGTTGTTCCCAGGGTTTTTTTGCAATTTTATCGGGCTTATTCCATCGATAGATTTGTCGAAACTCGACGATGAACGACGTCCCAATATTTGCGAAGAAACATTTTTGCGAAGTTTCTTGGACTTCGTTTTTGTCGGTGTGGACGTCCTCTTGATTCCTTTCTCACGTGAGCAATCAACGCGGTCGACAGAAAAATCTCCTGATTTCGAAGAGACAGATGACTTGTTGATGAACGACTCGGGATCAGAATTTTCCACCTCAGAATTAATTGGAGTTTCAATTTTTGTTTTTTTTTCGTGAGCAACGGTTTCTCGAGGGTTTTTTCCTAGCGTTTTCGCACTATCTCTTGGATTGGGTGCAGACTTCCGTTCTCCGCTTTTAGTTGATGCCATGTGATACTTAACTGCCAACTTGCCACACATCAAGTTGACTATACGATTAACTTCGATTCGGCGCCCAGTAACGTCTTCAACGTAAGCTGAAATGCAGATAATTTTATTTAGTTTGATTAATTCGATTAATAGGCTAAGAGCTGGTGACCATAAAGATTGGATAATTTTATCAGACACTATAGTGAGGCTTATGGTTGTCATAGGGGCTCCTATTCGAAAACTTTCAGTCTGGCAAGTCTTATCGGCGGAGAGAGAGCGACAGATATTTCGAGGTGGGGAAAATTGTTTCTTTTTAGTCAATAGTTTTAGTGGTAATTTTTTGGTATGTTTTTGAAACAACATACAACAAATTTACGACTGATACTATTACGAAAAATAAAAATTTCGTCTTACCTTGAAAAATTTATTTCCCCCGGACGAGGCTTTTCAGACTAAAAATCTTCAAACAAGAGCCCCTCGGGTAAAACCGTAAGCCTCACGATCGTGGCTATTAAAATTACTTGGCCGCTTTTTTGATGGAACAACCCTTTACAGTATTACTATCACAAAACTACTTTATTTAAGATTCTTTAATAATTTTGTATGAACATTCTTGACATCGAAACTAACAATATTCCCCTATGAAGAAAAATTTCCTGACGTCTAGAATTTGAGATATTTAATTTCCAATTTTTAATTTTTCCCATCTAAACGCGTGTAAATTGAAGTCATGTTTCGTTAATAATGAGTTGCAAAAAAAATGTATTTAGGATTTTTTTTGCAGATAGCCAGAAAGGCTATGAGCCGAAATTTTTTAAGAAAAATCCTAAATACATTTTTTTGTAACTCATTCACGAAACGTGACTTCAATTTACACGCGTTTAGATGGGAAAAGTAAAAAAATTGGAAATTAAATATCTCAAATTCTAAACGTCAGAAATTTTTTCTTCATAGAAGAAAATGGTTAGTTTTGGTGTCAAGAACGTTTATACAAAATTTTGAAAGAATCCTGAATAAAGTCGTTTTGTGATAGAAATACCTTAACAACAGAAATGAAAAAATAATTATTACCTGCGACTGCTGTTCGTAGAAATGGATCCAACGCTTGTTTTTGCTTTGCACCACCGCCAAGAGCGCTCGTTCTAGCCAATGTGGGTTCCCCTACGAGCCACTTGAAAAGTCTCCTCACGAGTTCATTTGGATTTTTTCGCCAACTCGTTGTCAAAATTTTAAGTTGTCCGCTGTCTACCCACACTCCTGATGAGCCTAACTGGACCTGCACAATCCATTTAATACGAATTGCAATAATTTATCAAACGTTTCAATAATTTATTTAATACTATTTTGCAATAATTTATCAAACGTTTCAAATGCATTTTTTTCACTTTTTCGACACCAGGGAGTCGCCATGCAGGAATAGGGATGTCCTTCGTTCCAGTGTTGTGAGACAAAACCTGGTAAAATAACGTGTTGATAAAGAAATTCTCTTAAAGAAAAATGTATTCTTTTTTCTATTGATTTATTTTAAAAATTAATTTCTATTAAAATATTTATTAAAAAAAAACGATGCTTTTGCCTAAAAAATCAGAACAACCCCTTTGTTGAATATAATTTTTTTCTAAAAAATTCCGGAGAAAGTTTCCACTTTTATATTTACCTGGGGATTCAGGGGAACAATCTGAGCCTGTAGATGTGCCCTCAAGTAATTTGTTACGTACTCGAACGCCGTCACTATCTCAGAAGTTACTGAAAAGAATCATTTCTATTTTATAACGATTAGTTCTTTATTATTGGAAACCAAAATCATATATAATAAATATCGAATAAAGCAACAAACCCGTCAAATGCGAAAAAACTTCATCGAGAGAACAAAATTGCTCTTTTTTTATTCCTTCCGGGTCAGGATCTTTTGTTTTTAAATCGTCACCGATCCTGCGGCGTTTGGTCACATTTTCCTTCTCAACTTGAGCATTTGTCTCCTCTTTTTGAGTTTGGGTGAAATTAGAACCTTGATGGGTTTCATCGAGCAACTCTTCTCCTCCGCTGGCTTGTAAGAGTCCGTCCATCTTTTCTAGTAGAAGTTCGTCGTGTTTTTTTGTGTGTACGCCTTCGATTGATCAGACTCTCTCTTAGTTTTTAATATATGTTGCCTTTCCACAGTATTCCGTTCTTTGCCCCTGGCCGATTTGACCTGTGGCGTTACAATTTCTCCCGTCTTCACGTCAACGTGCAGTTTCTCCAAGTACGCTTTTGTGGCTAATCAAATATTCATAATTCACACGGATTAATTATTGTGTAAATTTATTAATGGAAAAAACGTCACATTTTGTAAAATAAAGAATGTTTTGAAAAAATTATTTTTTGTCTGAAAATTTTATCAGAATATAAACGAGTTCATTTGTTTCACAAATCGTCTTAACCCTCGAAAATTAATTCTAATAAAAATGCAAAAACAATTAAGCCCTCATACAAATTTTATTATGATAACGAGGTTAAGTTGAATAATCAAAACATTCACTGTACTTACAACTATATCGAAGCAGTTTAGCCCGGTGTTTTGATGAGTTCCACCTCACAAACACTTCATCGCCTGGATCTGGTTTCTTCCCGTTCGGTTTTGCAAGAATTAAAGTTTCTGTAACGACCGAAGATTTTTTCTCTTTCGGGAAATAAATCAGCACCCACATCGTCCCAACCGTCGTTACAGCACTCTACATATGTATTCACGTATAAACGCGTAATCGTCGTATTTGTCCCGATACTGAACGTCACTCACGAGATTTTTTTTTATTACTTTGGCTACTCACGAACAATAAAGCACTACGAGGTGTTGACAACGCGATACTACACTGAGACGGAGAAAGCTTTCTTCTCCTTTGTCGGGGGCACCTCCGAACTTCTTCTTCTCCTTTGTTGTTATTGTATCACGCCACGAAAAGTGATGGGACTGGCTACTACACACACTCGTCAGTCAATTAGAGAAACAAAGGAAATTTCGGCGCGCAAAAGCGCGGGATATCCTTCCCAGGGGCTGTTCACTCAATGCTTTTAGATAGGGCCGAATTTTGTCATCCCGAGAACATAATCAATACCAACATAATTACCCGAAGTCAATAGTTTCCAGATTTCTATAGTAATTTCGTTTTACTATGGCAGTAAAGCAATGACCTGGGCTACTAGTGGCGCTCTCTCTTGACTAATGTCTATGAGAAACAGCGCCAAAATTTGAAAGAACAAAGGAACAAAAAATTTGTATTGACTTTTCATGAATAACCATTCATGATGTCACAATATTTATTTTTAAACAAACTTATATAAAAGATGCTCGTAGTTCAACGTATATTTGGTTATACAGATTTGACTATGATTTTTTTTATTCATGTATAAGGTTTCAATCTACATAGGAATTTAATTGTTTGTAATTATTTTGTATACAATACATACAAACTAATTACAAACTAATTGTATACAATACAATTATATTGTAATTATTTCTACATATTTTTTACCAGAAATCCGATTAATACATCATGAATTAGCATTTCAAATTAACTTAAAGATTCTACGAAAAAAAAACATTTACTTTATGATTGGTATATATTGTAGGTTTAAATCTTTTTTAAGGAATATTATAAAGTTAAAAAAATTATTGGTAATTGAAAGAATATAGTAAAATTCAAACTGGAAAAAAATTATTTACAATTGAATAAATTTTTGTACAATTCGGACCCGAAAAAATCAATTCTATAGCATATGGACAATTATATAAAGTTAATTTGTTGGTTATATAATCCTTCCATTTATTATTATTACGATACTTCCATATAAACAGTCGCAATTTTAAAGTTTATATACAATTTAATTGTAACCTAATTATTCTGATTGAAGTGGTTCCGAATCTTATATATAATTATTTGGCTTATCGTAATAACTCAATAACAAATTTATTTTAGACATTAAAGCTTGTACCACTGAAGGCTTCATTAAGGTGGAATACTGTTCTAATTTTTTTAACATCAAATTTGACTTGCTAATCGTCTCTTGATTATCCTGGTCAAAGTCAGCGATATCATTCAATTGGTTGAATTTGGTATTACATTTTTTAACTGGATGTATACCTAATATGCTGGGTTTCCCATTGAAAATAGCTGAAACATTATTAATGTGTCATATACACCGTTCAAAATTGAACAACAAAGAACCACACTTCTTCATTATTTTCAAGTGCCTTCATTATCTTAGATTCTTGAAAAATAATAAGCATGGTTTTCAAAAGCAAATGTTGAAATAAAAATAAAAAAATGTGTGAAAAATTGTCTTCCCAAAAAATAGATTGAAAGTTATTAATTGACAATTTGTTTGCAGGAAAGTTTCGATTGCAATATCATTTTTCAAATGCATGCATTAAATGATTTATAAAATGAAACAGGAATAAACAATTGCTCCTTTAAAAAATATATTTATCTCATTAATGTAAGTTTACAAAAATTGTTCTCACCTGATGGACGTGATTTTTTCACTTCAATACCACCACCAGAATTTTTTGTTGTTCCAGGATCCTATAAAATACACAAATATACTTGCTACTGACAATTGATGCTTTTCATATTTTAATCGCTATTCAATTTTTTATCTCAAATTTTTACCACATCAGACGACTTGCGTTTATCGCCGACTTCTGATTGAGACGTCAAATTTATGGAAGTTGATCCGAAAGCAACTCCGGCGTTGTTCAGTTCTATGTTCGAGGATAACACTGCATCAGGATTTTCAGTTTCAATCACGGATTGAACACACTCTATCAAATCTGATGGTTCCTCCTTTTGAGCAGTAAATTTATCCTCAGACTTTTTTTTCGTTCGTTGCACTGCTTCGATTTTCAGGTTCGTAATATCCGTAAATGGTTGTAGAACAGCTATAAAAAAAATATTGGTCGTAATATCTTGGAGTTGATATATAAAATAAACATTATTTTTAAATTTCATGAATTCAATTATCACAAACCACATGTTGGGATGACATGTATAGGAGTTAAAAACATCTCCATATTCTCGGCGCTTATAGGAGGTGTCACGGCACTGAATTGCGTTGGAATAACTCCAGGTAAGAGATGTTTCCTGCCACTCTTATAATCTGCATCCGTAAAATGACAACCGCAAACATGTTTGCTGTCATGCAGTGTTTGAATGTCCAAATGTAAGAAGTCTTCATCTCCGATGACACGGACCCACTGTTTACATCTAAAAAGTAATATTTATATTTAAATAACTTTTCATTCGACAACTTTAGTAGGTATCAAAATCAGTATTTTTTATTTAGGTTCAGGATACAAATTTTATATTAAATAAGATTTTAATATATTTGTACTTACAGTTCTTCATTTATTGGAAAACGATGGAATTTACACTTGCTTTTTCTTTTGCTGTGTTGACAAGTGGAAACACTGCAACTTGACATTGTTAAAAAAAAACCATTACCAGTAATCACAATTACTCTGTAATATGAATTAACGAAGACAACAGAAAGCAAGAAAGGAAATAAACTTTAAAAAAGTATTAAAAATTGCAGAATGACAAAATAAAAGGACGATTCAAGAAATAACGTATTTTCTACACGTGATCGCAGTAAAAATGGTTGCAAGCAGTTGCAAGAATGCGGCAGAGGGACGGACTTATTATTATTTCCAGTGCTGCCACACTTGGGCTATCAGGTTATCGAGATTTTTATTCCGTTAAGTTATCACTTGCTTGTTCTCGCGCTCTGACAAAATTCGGCATGGTGGGGGGCCAGAGTGAACAGCCCCTGATCCTTCCGTCGTATGGCACACGCATTCACCACACATTCTCGTCATCGTATTGTGACGTCCGTCGATTTCTCATTATTACATTTTAAATAAAGAGACTCATGCTGAAGGATAATGCGTTCCCGAAACATGAGATCCAATAAGATTCGACACATAGGTAGCTCTGATCCCGTCATTACTAAGAAGTCGGTAACAACGAGATCGAGTGCAGTTACCTATGTAGGATAAAACAGGCGTTTATATTAAATCCATATTTCTTTTTTTTCTTCTTATTGTTTAATATACTATTCACATAATACTAATAATAATAATATATCAATGCCTAATAAAGTAATAAAAATAAACAATATACAATGAAAGGAAAGATTATGTTTCTCGCGACCGCGTGTCAATCACGTTGCAAGAAACACAGTGCGCTTTCGTTTGTCCGCGCGCGTAACCCCGAGCGAGCACGTGCTCACCGAGGTCTCTTCATTTTGCCGTTCTTTTATTTTTTTTCATTTGAGTAGTTGTGATTTAAAACGGAGACATGGCTGATGATGAGCCACCCCGGCATCGGCCCCACACATTTGAAGAGTTATCTCGTCGAAGTCAACAACGAACGCCACGTAATTATCGACTTGCATCATTGACGCAACGGTATCACGACGAATATGAGTTCGTCGAAAATTTCAATAGAAGTGAATGCAGCGAAGGCTCAGATCCACTTGTGCTCAACGAGAATCCAAGTCACAGGTAAATAAATTTTATTTATAATTGAAAACTGAGAAAACATAAAGAATATCTAGTAACTTCGATAACTGTTTAAATTTATAGAGAAACGAGGTATATGTCGAATGACATCGACATGATTTCATCATTTGAAGTAAATGAGAGTACCCGTGATAATATTGGTAAGTTTTTTTGTTTGAGGTTAGGTTTTATTGATTACAATGGGAAAAAGAGAGAGATAGAGAGAGTGAATCAAAAGCGATTTTCTTCCAGTATTTGTAAATAATATTAAATTTAAAAAAATTTTACGCCATCGCCAATAACGCACTTTTTCTTTTTTTTTCACTCAGTAATGAAAAAAAATCGACAGTTTAAGTTGTACTGTGAATTTTAAGTTGTACTGTCAAATCACAGTACAACTGTGTAAAATTACAGCTGTACTGTGATTTGACATTTTAAGTTGTACTGTGAAGTTTTAAGTTTGGAGGACAACAGAAACATAAGTTTTTTTTCCTGACGGTTCGAAAAAAATTAGCAGAATAAATTGATTTAAAAGATAACTCAAAAATATTTTCCAAAGTCACTTCATTGGATAGTGGTAAAAATGTTTAACTGAATCCAATTCGTCGATATTTTATTTTTAACCAGATCCATTCCTTCATAATTTTTTGTTTGTCCTAGGTGAGACAGACGATGAAAATGAAGAAGAAATGTTACAAGATGAGGAGGAAGATGTTCGCGTGAGCGATAACGAAGAGGAAGATGACGAAGATGACGAATATGCACTCGAGGATCTAAATCGACAAGAGGTCATAGAACAGGAAGAAGACGTTCCATTATATGAAGGTGCAAGGATTACGGTGGCTGAAAGTTTGTTGGCGATTTTGACGTTTTCCCTTCGGTATTCGCTGACGGGTGCGTGTCTAGCAAGCATTCTCGAACTAATCGAAATGCATTGTCCACAACTTAACCGCTGTAAAACGAGTCTTTACTCGTTTAAAAAATATTTTGGAAACATTTTCACGCCTTTACAGCGACATTTCTATTGCTCGAATTGTTATTCACGATTGCAAAGTGAGAAGGAACGTTGTGAGCAATGCCGTGTGGATACTGAAGTGTGTTATTTCATACATATACCACTCATCGGGCAGCTTCAGACGATGTATAATCGTTTTGATTTCATTCATCAGCTACAGTCTCGATTCAATAGGATAAAAAAAGGGGAAAGCAATTATGAAGATATTTCCGATGGCAACATATACAAAAAACTCACTCGCCCGGGTAATTTTCTCTTCAATCCGGACAATATTTCGATGACGTGGAATACCGATGGGATTTCGTTGTTTGGATCGTCAAATTTTCAAATCTGGCCATTCTTTCTCAGCATCAATGAGCTTTCCATCGTCGAAAGAACGAAAAAAGAGAATCAACTGTTGGCCGGTTTGTGGTTCGGCTCTAATAAACCTTTTCCAACACTATTTCTGCAACCCATTGCAAACGAGCTGGAAACGTTGCAAAACGGAGTCAATTTCGAAATACGAAGTTTGGGAATTTCGATTCGAGTTCAAGCCATGGTGGTATGCGGCACTTGTGATTTGCCAGCGAAGGCGTTAATGCTCAACATGAAGCAATTCAACGGAGAGTATGGCTGTCAAAAATGTAAAATTCGATTAGAACGGTTCGAAGACACTTCGATACGTATTTACCCGTTTCAAAGAGAACTCGATGAGCGTACACAGGCAGAAACGAACCAATTTGCAGCTCAGGCTCATTATGGTGAGCCCGTTTTTTGGAGTAAAAGGACCGAGCGCTCTCTCTCCGTTTTTTTCCTAATTATATCTGCAATACTGCCGTCGTTGAGATGCATGCGGTTTTCTTGGGAAACGTTAAAGCTCTTTTTATACTATGGTTTTTGCCAGGTTTCAGCAACAGTAATTGGTCACTTGCGAAATATATCACAATTGCTGATAAATATCTTCTAGTCTAAGAACACCTCAGTTTATTTCGAGATTACCACGTTCGATTTCCGAACATATGAATTATTTTAAAGCGTCAGAATTGAAAGCTTGGTTTTACTATTATTCGTTGCCAATTTTGAAAACAATAATACCGGAGATCTATTTCAATCATTACTTGTTGCTAGTAAATGCTATTAATTTATTAAATAAATCAAGTACTTCCAAGGAAATGATCGGTACAGCTAAACTTTATCTTGTTGAATTTATCGCGAGGTTTTCAGATTTATATGGCACAAGACATATGACTGCGAATTTACATTCGTTGTTACATTTATCACAAACTGTATAAGATTTTGGTCCTTTGTGGGTAACGTCTTGTTTTTCTTTCGAAAATGCCAATGGGCAGTTAAAAACCCTTGTGACGAGCACACCTTTATCAGGTTTACAAATATGCAATGGCATTTCATATTTTATGGCTATTCCTGAATTACTAGAAAATGTACGCCCAGACAGTATCGTGCAAAATTTCTGCAAACGTTTGCTAACTCCAAACAAAAAATTTAAATCGTATTTTCTTGACAATGATTTATCTGCTGTGGGTCCAATAATGGAAAATTTCATGCCAGAGTTTGTTTTAGAAATTTTACGATCTAGCGATTTTATCGAGTCAAATGTTGGAATTTTTTTTTCGGCTCATGAAGTCGAAAACTCTGTACACCTCTCAGATGTATCGACGAGCAACGAAAACTAACTCGACATACGTTAACTTTGAATATAACGGTGCAGTAGGTTTTGGAATTACAATGTGTTTCATACGAATTTCTAACTGTGAATGTAAATCATACTGTGCAACAGAATGCGATGCAAAATACATGGTAATAATTAAAAAATTGATTGCCGTTCCACAATTCCACACAGACCAACACATTTATAAGTACACTGTAACCGATGAAATTATTGTAATCGATATAAAAAATCTGTTATGTGTTTGCTTTCATATTGAACATCCACGTGGAAATACATACATTTTGGAACCTGTGAATATGATTGAAGCCGAATGAAAAAAAAAAACAAAAAGTTGTTAAACAAATTAAAAAAAAACCCCTGGCCAATTTTTTGTCTTCCTATATGTTGTGACTTCCTTGAGCTGAATTTATTAATTTTTCATAAATCAATGACTCACTTTGATCAATCTTGTTACTTTTATCGATTGAACTGTTGTTGATTCCTCAGTTTGTATTCTACAATTTTAACGAAACTATTCTAAGTCCCTGACTCCCAGGGAGTGACTTTCGGATACTGCGAGACTCGGTGACGATCACGGGGGTTGGTCGGAGATGGTTGGAGATGGTCACAGGAAAATGGGAGACTCGCGGAGAACCGAAGAGATTGCCGGGAGACTCGCAGAGAACCGGAGAGATTGCCGGGAGACTCGTAGAGTCTCTGGGAGATCCTTTGGAGTCTCCCGGAGACTCTTGGAGACCTTCAGAGACTCAAATTTTTCATCTCGGGTACTCACAACCCCAAATACAATTTGTGCTGACACGAGCTACGCTCGCGTCAGCACAAATTATGTCAGCATGACAGAGCCCCTAAGAGGTGTCTCGCGATCGTCTTCGCAGACGCGGGCTCCGGCCCCCACCCCTCACCTATTCGTGGGTGTCGCTAGCCCTTCTCGATCGCAATTAGCGCCGATTCGCCGATGGATTCAAAATTGCGACGCTAATTGAGGCGCGACAGTTTGCACTCACCTGATGGTAGGGCGGACGCGCAGCTCTTCGACAATACGGCCTTTATTATATTTTCCTGGGCGATGCACGGCGACGTAGCCCCGAGTACAACGGTTTGGGGTGAGGCTTCGAGCCGGCAACCCGCCGCTCGACAATGATTTGGTGGGTGGAATTTCGCGTACGAGACGCTCGATCTGCCCCGCTGATTCCTCGCCGCGACGATTTCGGCTCTTCCCCTTCGGTAGGTAACGACGTGGTTTCCTCCTCACCGCTCGTGCCCGATCACTCATGAAAATTTTTGGGGTCGAAATAACATCAGTTTAGCTATTCTTAAGAGTAGCACGATTGTCGGAGCGTGCTGTTTAACCGCAGGGAGGGGTTTTCGCCGGCAGAAGATGCCATCTTACCCTGCCAAGCCTCACCTTGTGACGTGAGCAGAATTGCCACGTCACAATGGATAATATTCGAGATCCTTTACTGGCTTGAAAAATTTTTCGAGTAACTGGTATTTCGGTTGTTTCAGGGACTTTGAATAGTGATAAACGTTTTCGAATCTGAGACCTTTCGGGTGTATTACGAAGGTGAGCAACGCGTTGGTTTTTCCGCAGTTTGAGGGACCGCAGAATACCGCACGAATCGTATTTGGCAGTAAATCACCATGACGCTTTCGTCCACCCTCTTCCCGAATTTGTCTACATTCATCAAAGTTGATTACCGGCAGCTTTCCATACGTCTTCTTTTTCATCTTTGTCGCGACTGACATAATTTTTTTCTAAAACGAGCTTTTATATCGATTACCACTTCAGTCGAGCGTCAACCTTCATCATGATCAAACGTCGAGGAAAGTCCGGTAAAGGTCTCCTCAATCGTTTGATCAACAATCTTCCCGTTGAATTGCACTTGCCTGGATATCAATATTGCGGATCCGGCACAAAACTAGTTAAACGTCTTAGACGCGGTGATCCTGGAATAAATCCGTTGGATGCAGCTTGCAAGGAGCACGATATCGCGTATTCGAAAAATCGTGAAAACCTCGAAGCTAGACATTCTGCAGATAAAATATTGCAGGAGAGAGTTTGGCAACGAGTTCGCGCCAGGGATGCTAGTATCGGGGAGAAAGCAAATGCGCTTGCCGTAGCAGGCATCATGAAAACAAAGAGAAAATTCGGCATGGGGGTTAAGAAGAGGGGGGCAAAAGTTGTTGGTTTGAAGAAAATTATCGATGCGGCGAGAGAAGCCATGGTCAAGAGTGAAGATTCAAGTGCAGTCGCTGCGTCAGCCTTAAACGGTACCCGAGCAGGTGTCAAGAGGGTCGCAAGGGGCACGCGCAAAGTGCGTACACCTCGAGTGTTACCCGTGCCTCGTAAAATCGGTGGTTTCCTACAGTTTCTCGTGCCCATCTTTGCCGGTCTTAGCGCTGCGGGGGCGCTAGACGGTGGTGCGGCCAACATAGTCAAAGCGGTCAAGGCCGCTCAAGCAGCGAAACGTGAGCTTGAAGAAAGCAAGCGTCACAATCAAATAATTGAAGCAATACCATTGGGCGAAGGCTTACATCTCAAGCCGTACAAATAGGGAATGGGTCTTTTCAGCGCTTGATCCAGACGATGCGCTTAGAGATCTGGTGAGAAGGAATCTACGAAGCCCTCGCCATCGCTATTTGGAGAACATTTGTGGAAATAAGAAAACACATTGTAATCAATAAAAAACATATTTTCTCGTATCCTCTTTCAACCATTTTTCCAGACATTTCACATTTTCATAGGCACATTTGAATTTTGGGTCGGGAGTCACATGGTAGGGACATCCGTTGTGTCGTAGCTCTTTTGACGCAAGCTTGTGCAACGATGGGCAATCCAGAGTCTCCAGTTCGATGATCTCCGATGCTTGGTCGGTGAATTTTTTCAACCACAGAGATTTCTCCTATCCCTTGATGTAGATGATTCGAGCGTATTGTAAGATTGATCGAATGAACATGGGGATCGTGTCGTGTGGAAAGTCGTCATCTTCCCATCGTAAACCATGGTGTTTGCGTTCCAACCACATATTCGTACTCTTGTACTTTACGGGCAGAGAGTGTCAGGTGTACGGTGATTCGAAGAGCAACGTCAAGGGCTTGTTGTCAACGCTCGTCACCTCGACAATTGATATTTCCTTTGGGATGAATTGGTTGATCGGTCGCTTGAAGCCGTGCACGTCAACGATGAACTCCATGATGATGACTGAGGTGGCGCGCGATCTCAACTTTTTTTTTGTATCAACTTTCTGACCCCGCCACCTATTGTGGCGGGGAATGAGACAGTATGCGGAAGTATTGGCGGGAATATTGGTCGTTGATTCAAATTCCGATTACCGATAAATTTGAGAAGCTGAATTTTACGTTTATCGGAGAGTGTCACATAAGGTACGAGCCATTCTACTTTTTTCAACGTGAATTTAAGGCAGAACACCACTGTGACCCGCTGTTTTTTTGCCATTTTTCAAGAATTTTTTTTTGTGGGAAAAAGAAGAGATAAATGAGTCAGAGATGTGTGCGGCCGTGTGGATGATAAGATGGTCTTTGTGGATTCGGCTTCAATCCGGCCAGTCAAGGTTATTCCAAAGTCAGCAATGGAAATAGAGGATGTTTTTACGTTTCGGCCCTCTGGTTAGGGTCCTCTTCAGAATTTTTATTTTTCTGTATACAATATGATACACATTTTTTTAATATAAAATAATTAACCATAATGTTTGAAGAAGGTATAAATATGAGCGTTTTTGGTCATAGTTCTTTTATATAAGTCTTAAGTCATGTAGGTTTTAAGTCATTTCGTATAATATTTCTGTTAGTTCTGTGTTTGGTTTTAATTAAGTTAATGTAATGTGAATAATTTCAGTTATTTCGTTATTTATTATTTTTGGTGTGTTAGCATTTGAATTGTATGATGTGTGGTATAAAGGGTTATTCAATTGTGGAATAATAGAGACATAAGATGTAAGAGAGAACTAACCTCGATGTTGTTGATATCTCGAATTTTTGCTGATCTTAGGAAGGTTGTTTCGAAGGTCATTATTTATGGGTGTAAATAATGTTAGGTGAGAAACTCCAATCAATAGAAATGTTGTCATTTATCGGCGATATTTCGTGTCTGTAATGGATAATTAATTATATAAGGAGAACTTTTTTTCCTTTTCTTTTTGTTGTTTGAAGAATATGATAAGTACCTATTGAGCTAGTTTTTAAAACTTTGTTTTCCTTTCCAAGATGAGCGAAAAAAACTCGAAATTTACAATTTTTTTTTTTTTTTTTTTTCCCCTACATGCTGACTTTGGAATAACCTTGACTGGCCGGATTGAAGCCGAATCCACAAAGACCATCTTAAAAAAAGAGATATTCGAAAAATTTTTGTTTGTTTTGTTCGTTGTTTATTGAAGATACATAAAAAAAAAATTTCAAATTCTTCACGCCCCATGGTGACGCTGGGTAAGCTCCCGCGTCAGGTACTGTTGCCTCTGCAGTGGTTCGCGGCACGCAGCAGAACTCTCTTCAAAGTCGATCTGAAAAAAATACCGAGTGTTTTCGTTAATAATATGATATTTTGAAGAGAAGTACACAGGGATTTGAAAAAATATTGATTTTTAAAAAATAGGCACGCTTTTGAAATTAAAGGACGATTTTCGAGCAAAATTTCTCGTCGAAAATAGGCTATAACTTTTTTTATTATTGAGATATCGAAAAAATCCTATGTACTTCTTTAGATAATCTAGTTTTATTGATGCAGTCTAAATTTGAAGTCGATCGGATAAAAATTGCTCGAGTTCTGCTGCGTGCCGCACTCAAAAAAGTGGTTTTGAGAAAAACGTGTTCAAAGATTTAGGTTTGTTAATTTATGCGATAAATTGGAAAAAAAATTTTTTACCTTTAATCAGCGATGCCGGCACCATATAGCTGGCCTTCAAGAAGCAAATGATTGTCCCTAGCATCTTTTCTCGAACTTGTAGAGGCTCTTCTTGCCTCTTTTGCAGCGTCTGTGAGCGAGCGCTCCGCCAGCTCGATCCGCGCTGCGTCGGTTTCAACGCAAAAATTGAAACAATTTGGGCCGATAGTTATCCCCAACGTCTCCAAAACTTTCATGAGGCTTCTCAGGCCATCATTGAATAATAATACCGCGATATCAGCTGCAATATCGACGATTTTTTTGCTCCCGGACTGACACTTGGGGGCTATTGCCCAAACTCATTTGTTGTAGCTTTCGTTGTTGTTTTGCGTGAAGCCGCCCAAGCAACGCGGCAGCAAATCGTCTCTGCTCAAATTTTCGAAGACTGGCGTAATTGCCTCCAATACTTCCTCAGGAAGAGGCGGCTTATGGCGATATTCAGAAATATTACCGCTTGCGACCGTTCGCTGCCACGAACACCACGACTCGGCTCCCTCTGGGCAATCGTCATGTTGTGGCTCACTATCTCTGGATATTTTATGTTTGATAGTTGCCCAAATTGCCTTCCTCATTTTTTCAACATCATCGCTGTTCCTCCGAATAGCCAAGCCGTAATATGTGCTCAACTCGTCAATCAATTTTCCGGTGAGCTTTCCTCTGCTAGACAATCCTTTTTGTTTTTTCACGATTTCGCGGAGGCGCGTCCCCATACGTTTTTGGACATGATCGATGCACTCTTTTTTGTTTATCTCGAAACCGTCGTATGGATCGCTATTCGATATGCCCAGAAACGTTTTAGAATCGCCGTCACCAATATAATATTTATATTTTATGCCATAGAGCTCTTCAGACCGTTGAAACATTTCGACAGCTGAGTCGACTTCCATTTTTCCAGAGGAGCCGCTATGGTTCGCCTGGCACTCATCGTCGTGGGTACTTTTCCATTCCCAGTACTCCGCGGTGCTTTCTCTTTTTTCCCAATGCTCGCAAGCTTTGCAATATTTCGATTTCACCATAACGTCGATCACTTTTTTAGTGTACCAGCCGATTAGCGATGTTATGCCGAAAAGCGAGCTGAAACCGCGCTTACGCCACGATCCGTCGCCTGAAACGATAATTCCGTCCTCCACCCTATTTTCCAACGAAATTGTCTCCTCCTTAAGTGCAGCCTTTTGTTTGCTCACTGTGCTCACAGCTTTAGTGGCAATCGAAATCGAATTTAAGATTCGATCGTAGAAAGACTGAAATATGGGGCGCGGTAGGTCCATAAATGCACAAAACTTCATCAGGCCATTCAAACCGACGCCAAGAAGACGCATACTGAATACGATCCGACGATTTATTTCGTATGCATTGTCAATCATAGGACACGAATTGATTTGCACTTTTTCACAATGGCCGCAATCGACCTCGATTTTGAATCCGAGTCCGCGCAAACTTTTTTCAGTAAACTTTATATCGCGATCACACACTTTGCACTTCACTAACGTCGATATAATGTTCAATGCATTGACGAGGTGTACTATACGATAACCGAAATCGTTAGTAACACCGACCTCTAAATCGTACGACGAGTTTAACTTTTTCGCCGACGTGCTCACATACTCTGCAGAACTATTTTCGGAGCTATAACGGTTCGGTGGTTTTCGATTCGAAATTTTCGTTCGACTCCTCGTCACATAGCTCCATTTTGTTCCCTTTTTCCCCGCGTACACTTTCGGATTATCCATTTCGATGTGCAAAGAATAATTCTGAGCGTTCGATATTTATAAACGAAACGATTCGGAGCGTTTAGACACGAGTAGCGTCGCTTCTATTCGCAAACTGACGCTATGACGCTATCCCTATACCTGCCTTGAAAATTTTTCAATTATCGCCACCTATGGCTTTTTTTCGAAACTATATTTATAACAATAGCCGGTTTTTGTGAAGGGAGACAAAAGAATACCTGGGAAAGACCCGCAGGACCTGGGAAAGGCCCGGTATACCTGCCGACCCTGAGGCGCGCAGCTGCGCGGGACCCCGAGCGTCACGGAGCGCTGCACCGCTCCACAAAATATTCAATATCTCCGAAAATAATTATTCTTTCGACCTGGGTCCAACGGCATCTTAATCTTAAATGTATTTTAGATTTTTCTAGATGGTTTTCAAAAAATCGATTTTTTGAAGCCGTCACAGTGGTGTTGTCCCTTAATGTCAACGTCACCCGCAGCTTGCCATATCGCATTATTATCAGTCTTCGATCCCAATAGAATTAATTTATGCTTCGCGTGTTAAAGTAACGTTGGACAAAAATTTGAAGTTCGCGCCGATTCAAAACATACTACGAGGTGGCGGGACAAGCGCACTTCCTTGCGAGGGGGTCGGATGAACCCGTAGGGCGCCGAGTAACACGCGGTGAGTTGCGCGTTGCGGGAGGACAGGGCAGCCGCCATTACCGCGCGTGATGCGTGAACGACCAATCGCGTGCGAGTCGCGTGATACGCGAGTAGCTACGAGACGGTAACGAATGCCGGCCGGAGTTGTATGAGACGACACACGAGAAACGGCATTCAAACGCGACGGAGTACGACGGACTGTGTGCCCCGGTGAGAAAAGACTGTGTGGACTCGTGGACAAATTAAAAAAAGAACTGTGTGGGTTAGGCGATCGAAAAACTGTGTGGTTAGAAAAACGTTGTTCGCGGTGAGCGTGCCGCGTATTCGAGAACGACTCGTGGGAACTATTTACACGGACGTTTAGCGAAATTCCCTATCTTTGCCATTGTAAACTTACCCATATCTATATATATATATGTGTGTACATCTACGTTTCCATTGATAATACCTTGTTATTTACAAAAAAATACTCAATACGGAAATTCAATAAAAGAGATACTTAATAAAATTCAGAAGTGGGATTAACGTGGATTTGTGAAGATTGGAACGGATACAAATATACGTATGTATCGAAGTTGTGAAATAAATCCTCGTGGACCGGGAAAAAGTGCGGGCGAAACGATCACATGGTTGACGAGGCCGTGTTCGAAAAATTCGCAAAACAATTTTCAATCGAAATGCCGTTGGAGCGTTTGGGCGTGCGCGGTCGGGGAAGGAGTCGGAGGACCGACAACGAAGGCTCAGCGTCGAGCCAAGATGGCGATCAAGCCGCAATGGCTAGCCATTGCGGCTTGACCGCCGCAAAAGTGTCGCGTGCAGTGCGTCATGTGACGGTTCGTCGCCGGTTGATTCGGGGACAACGCCGGCCGTGCACTCGTCGCGAATTGAAGAACAAGCAAGTGCGCCATTGGCAGACGCGTTACGCATAGCGTTGTCCAGTGACGCTCAAGAGTCGGTGATTCAAATATTAGCTGGGCTCTTGGCGGGACGAACAGAGAAGTCTTCTCCATCGTTGGAACCGGATCGTCCTGGGAATGCTGTCGCGCCACAGGTCCGAATGCTGTCTGACTTCTCGAAGGACATCGAGTATTTCCATGGAGAGGCGGACGACCTCAGAGCCCGCGAATGGCTAGAAAACTTGGCATCCTTGAGTCAGTTACACCGATGGCCGGAAGAACATCTACTGACAGCCGCCCGGATGCATCTAAAGAAAGGGGCAAAAGACTGGTGTCGTTCCCGAAGTTCCGAACTGTCAACTTGGGGTGAGTTTAGAGAGGCTTTTATAGTCACTTTCGCTATCAGTAATGATCTGTCAACGCGTTGGGCGAGAATGAAGTCCCGACGCCAAGGCAAGGTAGAAACATTGTCTAAATACTTTCACGCGAAAACGCGGCTGTGTGCGCCACTGGGACTCACGTTTAAGAAAGAACGTGCAGAAATCCTGGCGGGATTATGGTCCAGGAAGTTATTCAATTTGATAATGCCGTCCACTCAGTATTCGATTGACGGACTGTTGCATGACCTGATTTATTTTCAAAAAAACTTTAAATATGCAAAAGGGGCGCGATGGTGAGAGTGTCGTCAAGCGAGAACAGTATTCGAGTAGATACCGGGTTAACGAACCGGGGAACAGTAAGGTGGAACGTCTTCCGCGCGATGAAGGTGGGAACGAAGCTGCAGGTGGGCGCAGTCGGCCGGATCGCCTCTGCTATTCGTGCTGAAAATCGGGACATCTAGCTAGAAACTGTCCGGAAAAAAATAAGTCGATTACCTGTTACAAGTGCAATCAGATAGGTCATGTTCGCAGCCAATGCCCATTATTAGATAGGGCCGAGAGACGTCCAGCGTCGACACTAGCGTCTCATCAGGATCACACAGCGGCAAAGTATCTCAAGACTGCTTGGGTCGATGGAAGGGAGATACCGGCGTTCGTAGATACTGGGAGTTCCGAATGCACGATCCGTCTGCCGCGTGCACAGAACGAAGGATTCCGGCTGGAGACCCTGGCAACTACCCTGAAACCCTTCGGTCCGCCAGAGTTCGTCGTACAGAGCTGTGGCGTGGTTCATGCGGATGTTGTCATCGACGGGGTGGTAGTGCCCCGGGTTCAAATTCATGTGGTGCCGGACAATGTTCAAGCGGTGGACATATGGGTAGGAAGAACCGTCACGGAACACCCGGGCGTGACTTTCCAAAAATCACAGAGGAGTGTCACATTCTATAACACTCAGGAGTGGCCGGTCGAGTGCGAGAAACCGTCAACCAGCGTGGAAACTACCGCTACGGTGGAACTACCACCGAGGACGATATCGTTCATCAACGTTGTGGGACCGAGTGGACATATCGACGTGCCGGTGATCAACTGGGGCGAACAGCCGTGTACCTGCCAAGCTGGAAGAGTCGTGATGCGCGGCGAGGTTACAAGTTTAGAGCTTACGAGAATAGCTGTTGAGCGAGAAGAGGTTCGAGAGTCCGACGTGGACATTGGGCCGGGGCAGTCACCAGCAGTGCGCGCGTATGTGCTGAAAATACTCAACGACCATCGGGACTGTGTGGCATTGACGACACTTGAGTTAGGATGTTCCACGGACACGGAGATGGATATCAAATTAACCCCAAACGCGAAGCCGATCCAGTGTAAGCCGTATCGAGCGACAGAACGAGAACGGGAACAAATTCGAAAAATCATCGCTGAGTGGCGCGAAGCCGGTATTGTGCGGGACACCCAATCGCAATTTGCAAGTCCAGTGTTACTAGTGAAAAAAAAGACCGGTGAAGCGCGTATGTGTGTAGATTTTCGGAAATTAAACGGGGTCACAGAGAGGATTCACTTTCCACTGCCAAATATTGACGAGTACCTTGCTCAGATTAGGGATAGTAAACTGTTTATTGTGTTAGACTTAGCTCAATGGTATTTACAGATTCCAATTGCCGACAGTGCGCGGGACAAAACTACAATTATCACGGCTGAGAAAACTGTAGAATTTACAAGAATGATATTCGGATTAATGAATGGGCCCGCTTACTTTAGTAAAGCCATGCATTGAGCCTTGGGCCCGCTACGTGATAAAGTGGCCTAATACTACTTAGATAACATTTTGATTCTCGGAGTGAGCTGGGTGGACCTGAAAGTTAAACTCCAACAGGTACTAGAGGCACTGAGGAGGGCGGGCCTTACTATTAAATTGGCCAAGTGTAAGTTGGATATAGTGATAGAGTGACCTACCTGGGACATGAAGTCACGGCGGGAGGAATTGAGCCGGGGCAACTCAAGGTGACGGCGATCAAAGGAGTGCCGGAGCCGCGTACGGTACACGAAGTCCGGAGGTTCTTGGGACTTGTGGGCTACTTTAGGAAATTTGTGCGCAAGTTTGCACAGATTGCGGAGCCCCTGACGTCACTTCTGAAGCCCAACGTGAAGTTCGCTTGGGAACGCCCTCAGCGTGAGGCGTTCGAGGCGCTGAAGGGTCACCTCACTCGTCCGCCGGTTTTGCAGGCCTTTAATCCTGAGGCCGACACTGAACTCCACACCGACGCCAGTGCAATAGGTCTCGCGGGGCTACTGTTACAACGGGACCAAGAAGGACGATGGAAGTTGGTATACGCTGTCAGTCAGAGGACATCGGAGCCACAAAGTCGCTATCATTCGAGCAAATTAGAGTTGCTCGCGATCGTGTGGGCCGTGACCCGGCTTCGTCCGATGTTGGCAAACGTGACATTCACGGTTGTGTCCGATTGCCAGGCGCTGTGCTACTTGAGCACGCAGAGATCGTTAAATCCCCAGATTATTAGGTGGAACGATTTATTGAGCGAATACGACTATAAAATTGTTCACAGAGCAGGCATCAAAATGAAACATGCGGACGCACTGAGTCGTGCGTCAAAAGAACGAACGCAGCAAATGGAATACGGGGCGATACAACAACTCGAGTCCGAGGAAGATCTAGTGGCCATGTATCAGCACGGAGACGACTGGGTGCGAGAGAAAATAAAGATATTGTCCAAACCAGCCGGAGCACGAACACCGTACGAAAAAGGTTGCATCGAGGGGTACAGCCTGGAGAAAGGGATACCATATAAGCAACGAGAAGGAAAATTGTTGTACGTAGCACCGAAGCAGATGCGGAAGTCCTTAGTGGTAAGATTCCATGATTTGCATAGCCACCCTGGGGTTGACCGGACCCTAGCTCGTCTCTACGAATTCTATTATTTCCCATATGCAAGGGCATCTGTGAAACGGCACGTACGAAGCTGTATCAAATGTGCGCTGGGCAAGAGCAAACCTGGGCGGCAAGCAGGCCAACTGCATCCTATCGCAACAGGAAGGCGCCCGTTTGAAATTGTACACATTGATCATTTAGGACCATTTGTCACGAGCCGTCGAGGGAACAAATATTTGATGGTACTTATAGACAATCTCACAAAATTCGTGCAGCTGTGGGTGGTGAAGGACACTAGGACGGCGAGCGCCTTGAAACACCATCGAAATTTCGTGGATCAGTATGGCGCGCCGGCCAGGATCATCACCGACCGAGGAACATGCTTTACGTCCAAGAGTTTCGAGGAATTCTGTCACGAACATGGGGTTCGACATCATTTGAATTCCCCGAGGCATCCACGAGCTAATGGCTAGGTAGAGAGACTAAATGCCGTTATTGTTTCAGCCATCAGAGCGAATCTCGAGAACGAAGATGGTACCGACTGGGATTTGCCCGTCGGCACGATACAACGAGACTTGAACGAATTGCCGAACGCCAGTACAGCTCGGAGTCCGTTTGAACTAATTTATGGTTATGTACCACGCAGGTCAGAAGGGGGGTTACTGCGAGTTATTGAAGGGACGCAGTCGCGGTACCAAGAACCCCGACTGCTGCAGGAGGAAACTCGCGGCAGGATCCAAGAGGTACAGCTACGGATGAAGAGGCGTTACGATCGTGGTAGGCAACGCGACCACAACTTCCAACCAGGGCAGCTAGTATTCATAAAAGCGGCCAGTCAAGCTACAGGCGAATCAACGAAGTTACAGCCGCGCTATCGGGGCCCCTTAAATCGTAGCTGCTCTTTCGCATGATACCTTCCATGTGGCAGGACTGCGCGGGGAGGGAGGGAAGCGTTATGCTTCTAGGGCGCACGCTTCGCAGTTGAAGCCGTGGAGTCCGGCAGAGGAGAGCGACGACGAAGACGACGACGGCGGAGCATTCGAAGCAGAGGAACGACGCGAGATAAACAGCGACCAGGACGAGGTGAAGCGGACAGCGGCCGAAACGGTGGCGTCTCGACAGCCTGATGAGGATGGCCGAGCGGAGACAAGGAGAACGTCTGACCGGCGGAAACGTTCCCCAGCATGGCTGGCCGACTACGAAGTCTAGCTCGTAGACGAGCTTTCTTAGGATGGCCGGACTGTTAAAGTAACGTTGGACAAAAAATTGAAGTTCGCGCCGATTCAAAACATACTACGAGGTGGCGGGACAAGCGGACCTCCTTGCGAGCGGGTCGGATGAACCCGTAGGGCGCTGAGTAACACGCGGTGAGTCGCGCGTTGCGGGAGGACAGGGCAGCCGCCCTTACCGCGCGTGATGCGTGAACGACCAATAGCGTGCGAGTCGCGTGATGCGCGAGTAGCTACGAGACGGTAACGAACGCCGGCCGGAGCTGTATGAGACGACACACGAGAAACGGCATTCAAACGCGACGGAGTACGACGGGCTGTGTGCCCCGGTGAGAAAAGACTGTGTGGACTCGTGGACAAATTAAAAAGAGAACTGTGTGTGTTAGGCGATCGAAAAACGGTGGGGTGAAAAAAACGTTCGCGGTGAGCGTGCCGCGTATTCGAGAACGACTCGTGGGAATTATTTACACGGACGTTTAGTGAAATTCCCTATCGTTGCCATTGTAAACTTACCTATATATATGGGTAAGTTTACAATGGCAACGATAGGGAATTTCACTAAACGTCCGTGTAAATATATATATATATATATATATATATATATATATATATATATATATGTATACATCTACGTTTCTATTGATAATACCTTGTTATTTACAAAAAAATACTCAATACGAAAATTCAATAAAAGAGATACTTAATTTCGCGTTTACAACAATTTTTTAATAATCTTCAGTGAAACCGAGGATCATATTCAGCGGTATGCACACGGCAAAATTCCCATCAGAATCTGCGGCAGCGTGCCCGCTGCGGACATCATACCAGTCGGCATTCTCAAGCTCATAGTTCTTGGATTGACTCGCGTATCCCTTCATCGAACTCGTTATGCCCACATTTTTACATCGATCTATTTCCATGGCATTGAGCTCATATCTCACTTCGTCGAACAAATAGCAAATGCCATTGTTTGCGAAACGCGTATTGGCAGCCAGTGTACTATCGGCTTTGGTGACTCGCCCGCATACGCGTAGCGAGCTTTGACTGGGAAGTATGCATGTGTCTTGATGCTGAGTGGAAATACGTATTTCATCACTGTTATTGAAGGTTGTGGATGCATACGGCTGATGAGCATGAATCTCATAATGCGCGATGGAATCATCGAAGATGACGGGTGTTTTGATATCAGTTATTTCCGCCTCCATCTCAAACAACATACGCACGCAATGCAGATTATATACTTTTTATGCGGTTTTTCCATGTATTCGGAGACCCCAATCTCTTCAAAAACAGCACGTTCTGCGTTGTTAGCGACGTGCGTATCCATCGATTACTGGCCTCTCTCGTCGACGGAGTATTCTTTTTATAAGAGACTCTATGAAAGACTATGCCCATTGCGATTTGATGTGTAGTCGTATGGTAATTGTGTCGCCGCGAAAGTTCACCAAATCACCGTCCTGATCCACTATTCGGAGTTGAATTTTGTCTATCGTCTTGCTCGCGTTTGGTAGATAAACTACGCGCGATGGAACCTCGATGATTTTATAGCCTGGTGGTACGGATGGGAAAAACTCGTGGATTGTGTGTACTCTTCGCTCGTTAATATAGGCGCCTGCTGTGAGGTTACATTCGACACGCAAGGCGGTCACTTTGAGAATGGTCACTAGATTATCCGATTGATGCTTTTCACCAGCTCTCAGTTTACGCGGCGCAAATCCTAGCATACGTCCAATAGAATCGGCGGACGTGAAATATATTTCATAATTGCACTCGATTTCACTGCGCAGCGTATTGTGGTTGAGCCTAATGCGAATGCTAATTTGTTTTTTTGCTAGCTCTTTTTCCAAGTATGTCGCAATGTCGTCTATTTCATGACTCCCAGTAGGAATGATAAAAACTTCCTTGCCAACGTAAAATTTGTTGTGTCCAATGTCTATATCTGGAATAGAATTGTAGGTTAGGAGTTCGATAAGTCCGAGGGCATAATTCTTCTGGGGGGCGAGTTCAATGGGGGGAAAGTATTGAGCCTCGAGCACAGACGATGATCCCGATAAGGTCAACGTAACACTGTTATCCATAATGGTGTTTGACAAACTGACTCGATTTCTTCATTATCGTCCACTTTTATATAGAGAAAATCTCTCTCGTTGATGTAGTAGTTGTTGACAGAGAAACTTGAGACACAAATGACCACATTCGAATGTACCGTATTTCTGGTACCGCGTGTAATTATAATTTACGCTACCCACACCGAAGTATTTTAAAAGTTCAGCTGGTGGTTGAAGATTGCCGAAACTATCGAAATACTGGACTCTATTGTCAGTTTTTTTGTACGCCACCCAATGTGTGCCAGACCCCATATCCTCATCGAGATTTATAATGGCACATTCGTGTCGCCATGGACCACCCTTGGGCAATTGATTTCGCATGTAAACTCCACGAAAATAGGGGATTTTCATAATTTTGGCATATTTCAGTAAATCCGCGTCGGTGAGTGGGCGGTGAGGTAGCTCTACTTTACGTTTTTTGGCGCGATGAAAAGACCCATTCCCTGTTTGTACGGCTCTAGATGGAAGCCTTTGCCCAATGCTTCAATCGTTCGATTGTGACGCTTGCTTTCTTCGAGCTCAAGTTTCGCTGCTTGAGCGGCCTTGACCGCTTTGACTATGTTGGCCGCGCCACCAGCTAGCGCCCCCGCAGCGCTAAGACCGGTAAAGATGGGCACGAGAAACGGTAGGAAGCCACCGATTTTACGAGGCACGGGTAACACTCGAGGGATACGCACTTTGCGCTTGCCATTTGCGACCCTCTTGACAGCTGCTCGGGTACCCTTTAAGGCTGACGCAGCGACTACACTTGAATCTTCTCTCTTGACCATGGCTTCTCTCGCCGCATCGATAATATTCTTCAAGCCAACAACTTTTGCCCCCCCCTCTTCTTAATCCCCATGCCGAATTTTCTCTTTGTTTTCATGATGCCTGTTACGGCAAGCGTATTTGCTTTCTCCCCAATACTAGCGTCCCTGGCGCGAACTCGTTGCCAAGCTCTCTCCTGCAATATTTTATCCGCAGAATGTCTAGTTTCGAGGTTTTCACGATTTTTCAAATACGCGATATCGTGCTCCTTGCAAGCTGCATCTAACGGATTTATTCCAGGATCGCCGCGTGCAAGACGTTTAGCTAGCTTTGTGCCGGGTCCGCAATACTGATATCCAGGCAAATGCAATTCAACGGGAAGATTGTTGATCATACGATTGAGGAGACCTTTACCGGACTTTCCGCGACGTTTAATCATGATGAAGGTTGACGCTTGACTGAAGTGGTAATCGATATAAAAGCTCGTTTTATACGAAATTCGGGGAGAGGGTGGACGAAAGCGTCATGGTAATTTACTGCCAAATACGATTCGCGCGGTATTCTGCGGTCCCTCAAACTGCGGAAAAACCAACGCGTTGCTCGCCCTTGTAATACACCCTAACGGTCTCAGATTCGAAAACGTTTATCTGTATTCAAAGTCGCTGAAACAACCGAAATACCAGTTACTCGAACAATGTCTCAAGCCAGTGAAGGATCTCGAGTATTATCCATTTAACGAGCATGAACAAGTGGTGTCACCGAGCGAAGCACAACCAAACTCGATATTCATCTTTGACGATATAGCGTGCGAGAAACAAGACAACGTCAGAGCATTTTTCTCCATGGGAAGGCATGAGAACATTGACTGTTTCTATCTTTCTCAAACATACGCTCGTATTCCTAAGCATCTCGTACGCGATAATACGAATTTCATAGTTCTCTTCAAGCAGGAAGATTCGAACCTCAAACATGTGTACGATGACCATGTCAACACCGACATGTCATATACACACTTAAAAAATATATGCTCCGAATGTTGGAATTCCAGCAAGTATGGATTCGTTACAATTGACAAGGATAGTAGTATCAACGAGGGTAGGTATAGACGGGGGTTCGATCTTTCCTGCGAGTCAATAAATGGGGTGCTCTTTGCTCCAATGCAAACAGTATTGCAAGTGTTATGAAACTGACAACAGCATGAAGCATCAACAACTTTTGCAAGAAAAAGAGGTGCTGCAGCAAATCGTCAAGGCTAGTGATGCAATTAGACGAAAACATCGAATGATAAAGATGGGCAGAGATAATGCTGATCAGGCGAGGAATGATGTCTTTAAGCCGATAGTCACACCATTAGAAAAGCTCGTTTCTCACAAGAACGAGATACCGACAATGAAGGAGGAGGAGGAGGAGGAGGAGGAGGAGGAAATCAAGAATGAAACGAGAGAAGAAGTAAAGAATGCGTCACCCAGAGCTTCACCTTCAACAGAGATGTATGAAGATGCCAGAGATTTACCTTCCACAGGGGCGTATGACCACAAAGATGATGATGATGATGAAGAAGAAGACGATGAAGCCTATTCATCGGATCGTGCCGACGAATTGATAAATAAATATCTCATACTATTACGCACGGGTAGAAAGAAAAGCCTGGATACATCGGATGGAGTACGAGTTCTCGCGAATACGAAACTAATGATTGACGATTCTCGCATAAATTTCGATTCTCAGCATATTCGTGTGGGGGAGAAAGATTATGCAAAAACCGCAGGATTAGCGGAGCTCCTATTTAAAAAAAGTGCCAAACGTCGGGATTCTCGAACCGAACGATTTGAAAAATTATGAGAATATTATCATTGCCTCGAATGCTCATAAAAAATATTATCTTCCTGACTGAGCTCTGGGACGTGAAAACAGTCACAAATTCAAGATTCATATTTCAAAAATAATTCGTGCACGTACGGGTCGGGGGATGTCCAAGTATAAGAAAGCTAGAAAAAATATGAAATTTGATCATGTTTACTGGGACAATCCGAATGAGCTTGTAGATCGTCTTCGATTACTCCACGCATCTCAGGCAGCAGGCAACTCATCGCATTCCAATGAAATCATATCGATTATCGAAGAATTGCGTGAGGCTGAAATTGTTTATTAATGAAAAAACGGTAGTTTTTTTTCACACATTCGCATTTTGAACGTTGATGTGTGTGGACTAACCGCGCCTATAAGCCTGCACGAAGAAATTATACTCGTCGTCACGTTGAAATTCGAGGTCTGGATGAAACGTGGCAAGCCGACGTCGTAGATATGTCATCGTACGCGAGGCAAAACTCACAACATAAGTACCTCCTAACCGTCATCGATATATTCTCCAAATTTGCCTAGGCCATACCGTTGAGAAGCAAGAGCGGTAGAGATACAACGACTGCAATGAAATGTCTACTAGTTCAGGGCCGTGTACCTAAAAACATGCAAGTTGACCGTGGAAAAGAATTTTAAAACTCTCAGTTTGAAGCGCTTATGAAAAAATACAATATTAACATGTACTCAACGTATAGCAATTTGAAAGCATCAATCTGCGAGCGTTTCAATAGAACGTTAAAAAATAAAATGTGGATGCAATTCAGTCTACGTGGGATTATAAATGGATGGATATTCTGGATTCTCTAATTACCGAATACAACAATACCGTGCATCGCACCATCAAGGTGAAACCGAAAAATGTCAATACGGCAAATGAGAAACAGATCCTCCATCGTATTTTCCGCCAGCCTCGAGTAGAAAAAAAATCACAAAAATTCAAAATTGGCCATAATGTGCGAATCATCAAATTTAAGCATGTATTTGAAATGGGTTACACGCCAAATTGGACAACGGAAGTATTCACGATATGTAGAGTCAAAAACACAATCCCCACGACGTTCAATCTCAAGGACCATCGGAACGAACCCATCGCCGGCTGTTTCTACGAAGAGGAGCTCCAGAGCGTCAAGCATCCCGACATTTACCTCGTTGAGAAGATTGTGAAGAAACGCGGTGATCGAATGCTCGTCAAGTGGTTGGGCTTCGACGATGCAGACAACAGTTGGATCGACAAGTCAGAATTGACAAAATGAAGAAATCAGATAAAATTTTTATTATTATACAAAATAGTTGTAAAAAAGGTTTTTGAATAATCATTCGAAAATTCGTAAAAAAATGTTTTTTTCCCCCTTAGACCGCAAGGGTTCTCTCTCCTTGATATTCTTGGGAGATGTTTGCATGCGTGCGTAACCCACTCGATTCATTGCTCTCGAATCTCGAACGAATATACTCCCTCCATCTTACGCTCATCTCATACACGATTTTCTTACGTTCTAGGCACGAAAGACTCCAACGTCTCTTGTTTTTTTTTCGACGACCATTCTCCGCTTAGGGGAGGGGGAGAGGTATTTTTGGCATTGATTTTTATACGGTTTTTAGTTATTTACAGACCATTGTGCAGCTTAGGGTTTTTTCATCTCACTTTAACGCTTATCTGATACACGATTTGCTTATGTTCTAGACTCGAAAGACTTCGATTACCATTCCCCCCTTAGAGGAGGAGATGATTTTTTGGCATTGATTTTCATACGGTTTTTAATTATTTACACACCATTGTACAGCTTGGGGTTTTTTTTTTCATCTTAATATTCCATATCGTCGGAAGCGTAACCCCATGGAAGAGTGTCTGTGGAATCTGGGATTAGCACTCTTTTGTCATCTCTCCAGCTGAGAGCAACTTTATTTTGCATCGCCGTGTGAACAATGTGTTTTTTACTCATAATCAATTGTTGCGCCTTCGCGAGGTTTTCGTGCGCAAACAAGCAATTTTTGAAATCGTTGAATGTGATGGATTTCAGGGTTGACAGCCTAATGCCCTTAGCTCTCTTCTTTACATCGCCACAGTCGAGGATCTTAAACGAGTACAATTTCGCTCTCAAGCCCACGAATTCTGTCATAATATGGCCATTGTTCTCATCTTTCATGAGGCCTAATACCTTTTTATTTCGCAAGGGCATATCGTAGGAATTGTTTGGGGAATAATAGGACGCGTCAAACTTGTCAATGTCACACTTTATCGTTTCGTAAATGTCAGGCGCGCTGAAGTGATAAATGAGACTATCAGTATCTGTATACAACAATTTTGCTGGATTGTTAAATCGTTCGAGTATGTAATTGTAGTGAAAATTGTAAATCCAGAGTTTGGAGATATCGAGAATTGAGAATCCTGTGTAGATGGGCTTATTAAATAGAACGCACGCTCTATTGAGCTCAATTATAACGATGCCATTGTCAAATATGGTGCAGCTATGGAACGTTGGCTTGGCGATCTGCGCTTCTGCTCCCCACCGCCCCTCCCACTTTGTTACGAGTCGCACTTCCCGATGTTTCCTCACATTTTCCGTTGTTTTACCAAAGACCGCATTGTTCATGAGTTTATAAAAAATGTTCTCAAAATCATTGTTAGATTTTTTCCTCATTTCCGTATTTACATCAATGTATTTTTTTAGCCAAGCGCGCTGCTTGAATTTGAGGATTCTGTGCATTTTTGTGACGCGCAGTCCCAATTTCAAGCATTGCTTGAAATTTCGATAATGAATTACATACTTTTCTTTTCGCATTAGCGTGGTTGTTAATTTTTTCTGAGTGCTCCCAGGCGGGACGTAGTGTTCGGGGCACAAGGGCAGAGCTTTGTGGGTGTTGTGTCAGTCTCGAGGATACTCTAAATCAACTTCAAGAATGTATCCCGTTTCACCGTCATCCGGAATACTCTCGATATGTTCCTCGAAATTTTCTACCCAAACAAACGCGCCGTAAGGCAGTGACTCACACATAGCTGCACCGTACAGATGATTAAGATCGTAATACATTAAGTATGACTCTGGCTCGTTTGCATTAAAATCATCTTTCATGTAGCGATTATTTGTTTTCGCATACCTATTGCAGCACTGTGCTACTCCACCGCGAATACCTCTCTCGATGAACATGTCAACGTTGACCAAAAGTTCGAGTTCGACATTGGTACATTTTAACATTGCATCAAAGGATAGGCCGGGGGCGGTGAAAGAATGCAATGGTACGAGGTCATATGTGCTGATGCAATTTTGACGAAAATTTTCAAATATGTCCGTCAGTAGGAGTACATCGATTTTCAAGTACAAGTCGGAAAATTCCCCCAACGTTTTAACGTCACAGACTGTCCAAATTTTGCAAGCGTGTGCGTAATCGTCCACCGAGATATCCTCATTATCGAGTCGAGAGAAAAATTTATCTTTAGCGGGCAATTCCGTCTCATCGAGTCGCTGCCAAGAGTCCAAGTAGTTATAGGGAAACACACCTTTCCTCGTCAATAATTTAAATTCGCTGGGGTTAGCGCAAGTAGTCATAGGGAAACACACCTTCCCTCGTCAATGCTTACGTGTCACTAATTTTTTATCGTCTTTCACATAAGATGCTAATTTTTCAATGCTACCCGCCATAAATCTCATAGAGCCGATGAATCGGTACTGCACGCGTGTGCCTTTGACGCACTTTGAAAATGAAATATATTTTTCCTTATTAATCGGGAGAAGACTGATCGATCCCTCAAATGATCGAGCCAATGCGACTATTAAAAAGTGTACATCGTATCCCGACAAATTGTGAACAATTATGGGAACGACGTGGCTATTTTTGTAATTTAAATTGCATCCTTGATGAGCAGCACCACGAAATTTCCCCGTAAAATGACAATGACCTCGGACTCTCACTTGATTAGGAGCAAAAGATTTTTCACAAACGTGACATTTTTCAGCAAACGTGAAGCTTCGACTTTCGTCCACAAAGGTTTCATTGGTACCACTGTCTGAAAAATTACATTCAATGAGTGGGCCAGTTCTTCCAAGTCGCGTATGAACCATTCAATACAGTCTTTTCCACGATTTACTCTGTACTCTGAGAGCGCGTCATTAAAACTACAATGCTTATAGTAGGCAATACTGTGGGGTGTATGCTTTCGATAGTTTACAGTGTTAGTCTGCGATGCTGCGACCGGTTCGAGCAAACATTCCAAATCTGCATAAATTACGAATGGAACTATCTCCTTGTGCTTGTAATTTTTGAATTTCAATATTGTGTTGGTAACTTCGGGAAACATAACTCGATAATTATTACTACATTCCTTTTTGTGCCTTTGTAATATTTCTTCTGTGATGAAGTAGCACAAACATCGGTCGCAAATCCACGTGTAGCGTTTTCCCCTGGAGATCTGCGCGCTCACGAGCCTCGAAATGTTTTTAATCCACGCAAAATGATGATACACCTTGGGAACACCCGCGTCCTCCTCCTCCTCCCCCTCGTCCTCATCGATTTCCGCTCTGATCATGAGTAGATGAATAGTTTGTTTGTCCGACGTTTGCTTACTCAAATATATCGGTCCAATTTCACTAGTGCCGTCTTTTGTCAAGCCGTCAATCTCGTACACGTGGATCGATAAGCCATTCGTTTGCTTAAATTTTTTAATATTTAACAAACTCATGGGAAAATCCAGGCCATCATAGTTGAGCACCTCGCTGTAATGAGGATACCAACTCTTACGAACAGGACTCCCCCTAGGTGGTGGGGAGAGGGCTGCTGTTACGGACCAGAGAAAACAATAGGGGTCATTGTTTTCAATATTGATGACGGCTCGTTTCATCTGTATATCCCGCGGGAGACGCGTGTACGTGGATAAGCTTCCTCGCAGTGGTTCGTACTTGTTAATGTTCACAAGTAGATGTGAGATTTCATGTAATGTCCAACCAGACTCTTTTTCCTGAAAGTCATCGATTTTGGTCGAGAGTTTTGATTGGACGTATTCGATGAACCACTCGCTAATATCGCTCGACGGTAAGATGATTGCGTTTTTCGTTTGAAATGTCTTTTCCTCCTCAATGATTTCATTCACCTTCATGAGGCGAAATTTGCACGCTAATGTCACATTCACCTTCACGTTACCCTCCCCTCGCACAATGTTTTCCAATTTTGCGATAACCACGTGCATCGCATCTTCGAGGAAACTTTGCACATCTTTGTGCTCGAAATTCACAATCGAGTCCGTCTTTATCCGACTTTGAAATGCCGACTCAAGATCGATCCACTTTAGTTTATCACTAGCATCGCTCACACCAGCACCGCTTACACCAGCACTGCTTACACCTGCTCCACGCGCGATTTTTTCCCTCAACGACGACAATTTTGCTCATGTCGATTGAATTTTCAATTTTTGACCAACGTTCAGCCCCGGTTTTTTCAATGTTTTCCCCAAGAGCTTGACGTGCACATCACAATACTTTTGCCACTTTTCCGTCTGCGAATTCCGCGCACTCTTCAACGTATCGATAATTTTGTCGCAATCGTCCATGGTTACTGCTCAATGAATCGAATACGCATGTGGAACGGCTGATGAATATATATTGTCACGGATATCGCGTGATAACGTAGGCGGAGGAAGGGGGAGGAACAAAATTAAAGAAGATATTTATTTCACAAAAAAAACAGTTAAATCAAATTTTAATTAATAACAACAAAAAAAAACAAGGTGACTCGATGTAAGGAAAAGAAGGGGTGAACAATAATAATTAAATGTTTGAATACTGACTCGATATAACATAAATAATACTGTGAATAATAATTGTTCAATTAAACGGGGTTCGGTACACGCGACTTCCCAACGGAAAAATCTCTACCCGTTGTACTTATTATTGTTGGGCGCCAGCCTTTCTCAGGCAACGCGGCCTACCGCGTACGCAAGTTACAAAAATAAAAGTAAGTACGCGACGCGGATCGCTCCGCGCGCGACTCTCGAAAAAAAAAGAAAACAAACGGGGACACCTCAGGGTATCGGGGCGAGACGGGGTTCTCGGAACTCAATGGCCTCTTAATTTCCGGACCACCACTAATTTTTATTTTTCACCCGCAAAATTTATCATCTAATAAAATATAGAAGAAAAGAAAAGAAATATCGATTATTCTCGAGAGAATATAATACTACAGTCGGGGTACGGTAACGACGGAAAAATCGCTGAACCCGTTATCCTTCTCGGCCGGCGACCAGAGCCTCGCGTAGGATGGCCACGGCTACGCGCACACGTGGGGGGGATTCTTCGCGGGACGACGGGGATCCGCCACGCCCCTTCTTACAATTTTTAAGGACGTTAATAGTTACGTTACTCTTTTTTTTTTTTTTACAAAATATTCTCGGCGACGCGCTGGGAAGGGACGACCATCGGGGATTACCACGGGAGGGGAATGAGGGACCACTCAAAGTCGCCCGCGCGACACTATTTTTACGCACTGATTTTATTCTCCGGCTTTTCGCCGCTCTCGCAAAAGTAAAGAAAAGGGAGGAGACTTACATGGGATGTCTCGATCCGGAGTTCGTCTCTCGTTCGACTATCCTTTCTTATTTTCTCTCTTTCGGCTTCTTCTCACTCTTCGTCTTCCTTTTATCTCCGTTTGACTGTTCGCTTTCTTTCTTTCGGTGCTCTCTGGACCACGCTCGCAGACTTAATGGCGGCCACGCCGGCCGGCTTCCTCCTCGTTCCCGAAATTTTTCTCTAGACCGCGGACCTCCTATTGATTTTCGGCTCGATCGCCGCGGTTCGCTCTTTCGGCCGTCCCCGTCGATCGATTCCCGAGTCGATGAGCTCCCCGGTTGGTAAACGCGCCAACCGGCCCGGTCGCGCGAAGGACGCTGACGCTCGGGTGACGCTCGGTGTGACGGTGACTCGGGAGATGGCGTTAGTGGGGCTCCGGAAGGCGAGGTTGAGACTCCGTGAGGCCGCGAGATGGCGCGCGCGATGACGAGTGTGCCGAGCACCGGGCCGACGTGGCTCTTGCCGACAGTCCGCGTGTTCCTTGCGTATGGGTCGTCGTGGGGGGGGGGGGGGGGGGGGCGGTAGGAGAGGGTGGAATAGTCGCTGACTATACAAAAATATTCTTAACTCTATTCTTATCTCTAACAATTCAATATTTTACCGGAAGGGCGCGGTGGAGATCAAGCCCGAGCGTGGTCACGCGGGCTTTTTCTCTCTACTTGTGACGTCATGTCACAACTCACCCCTGCTTAAACCGAAGTACTCCCCTCTTTTCCCTGCAAGAGCGGTTTTTTCCAGTAATTGTTCTTTGAATACAGGGGAGGAGGTCGGGATGGGTATTAAGGAAAGGTTGACGTTACTAATTTTTGGCTAATTGCTCCTATCCTGGCCGATACTAATCCTTCAGGTATATCACAGCCTGGTTACCTTATTGTCTAGTTACTTTGCGATGACGTTGGCCTTACTGGTCGTAATCCGTCGCATCCTCAGGTACTGTATTTAGTCGTTCAGTAGATTTAAACTCGGAGGGTTGACTCGATGCTCTCTAAGGCTTCTGGCGTGCCTTCCGTGGCCATCCACCGTTGCAATTTTCTACGTGACTAGCTGATCTTCTGGGATTGGATTATTCGCGGCTTTCCTCCCGTCTTCGTGGCAGCCGCTCGGCGAACTGGCTCCATGGCCAGTAAGTCGGAGGCTGGAGAATTCCAGATGGGGACATCATTAGGTGGGTAGGGATTTTGGGACGTCAGGGTAGGGACATCTGAAGTAGGACTTCAGAATAGGGACATCAGGATTGGGACATCAGGATATGGACATCGGGTTCGGGACGTCGGGTCTGGGACATCGGGATCGGGACATGGGGTCTGGGACATCGGGAGTGGGACATCGGGATAGGGATTCAATAACACACACAGCAGCGGTTAGCACACAAGGCAAGCAAGCGTTACTAAGCGTTGGTCTGTCCGGTCTTGTACTGTTCGTTTCTTTCTAATCGCGCTATTAGATTGTGGAGATGAGCGTCAGACAGCTCCACCGGTTGCGAGCGTTGGGAAAGTAGCCCGCGACGGCGATGCCGCTTTGGGCTAGGTGAGAAAGTCATGGGCGACCGAGGGCTACCTGGGCCAGCCACCGCTGGTTCAGGGGTGGCAGTCTCGGTGGGGATTGGGACGACGTGCGGATCCCGGAAGGGTTTCAGGTCCTTAATATGTACTTTCGGATTACGACGGCTTGTCGGATCCTCGAGTTTATATACCATCGGGGAGTGCACTGCCATAATACGGTAGGGGCCGCTGTACTGCGGCGCCAGTTTGGCAGCAAAGTTCAGCGCCCCTGACGACAGAACTCGGTTCTTCCGCAGAACCATGGCCCCCACTTGATACCTGGTATCCTTCCGGTTCTTATTCTAGTACCGGGCCTGGCGCTTGGTGGGGGTCTTCAGGTTCTTCCGAACCCAATCGTGCAGCAGGGGTAGCCGCTGCATTCGGTTGGCCCAAACCTCCGGGTCTTCCGGCGTTAGTTTGGGGGATGCGGGGGTTTCGTCTCGTAAACTTTTGGCGGGGCGAGGGTTACGACCAAAATTCTAAAAGGCGGGGGTCATTTGAGTGGAGGACTGCACGGCCGTGTTCATTGCGAAGCACAACTCCGGTAGATGTGCGTCCCAGTCTCGGTGATCCATCCCAACGTACGATGTGATCATCGTCTTGAGAGTCCTGTTGACTCGCTCAACCGGGTTTGCATGTGCGCGATAGGGGGGGGGGGCGTCGTCTGATATACCCCGAGTTCGTCCAAGTACCGCGTTACGTGCGTGTTCACGAATTCCGTTCCGTTGTCGGTTAGGAGGTACTGGGGGCAGCCGTACCGGTTGACCACCAGAGTCTCGAACGTCTTCATGATAGTGGCGCCCGTGGCACTACTGAGGGCCTTAGCCTCCACGAACTTCGTGAACACGTCATGGAAGAAGACGACGTACCGATTCTTGGTCTTGCTGGGGGGGGGGGGGGGGGGGGGGGCATTACATCGGCGGCCACCACGCACCACGGACCTTCGGTGGTGCGTTCCCTCATAAAGCCGGAAGGGGGCAACTGGGACACCTTGTGGAGCTGGCAAATGGGACAACGGGCGACGTAGCGTGCTACGTCCTGAAAGATGCCTGGCCAAAAGAAATCCTGTATTACCCGTTGATACGTTTTGTCCGTACCCAGGTGTCCAGCCTGGGGTCCTTGATGGGCATCCTCTATTGCTCCTTGCCTAGCCTCCCTCGGCAGGACGAGCTTCCAGGCGTCTAAGTCCACGATGGTCGGGTTGATGATCGAGTGCGGCCGGTGGTAATACAATCGATTGTCCTCGATCTTCCAGCTCGGGTACTTCCAGGGGAATTCTTCGACGTTCCGTACCTTCTCCAGGTACCACGGGTCAACAGTATCCCCGACGCGGCTAAGGCCGCGTCGGTGTCTTCGTACATGTGGGACAGGGCGTCAGGGACTACGTGAAGGGTTCCTTTTCGATGGACGATCGTCATGTTCAATGCCTGCATCGAGAGAGCCCACCGGGCTAGCCGTCCCGAAGGGTCCTTTAACTTGCGCAACCATTGGAGGCTGCTGTGGTCGGTGATGACTGTAAAGTGAGTGCCTTCGATGTACGGTCGAAATTTCCTCACTGCCCAAATCACTGCCAAGCACTCCTTTTCCGTGACAGTGTATTTGCGCTCGGCGTTACTTAGCACCTTGGTCGCAAACACGATTGCATGCTCTTCCCCGCTGAATTCCTGCGTCAGTACGGCTCCCACGGCCGCGTCGCTGGCGTCGGTTTGTAGGACGAAGGGGCGGCTGAAGTCGGGGCGGGCTAGGATCGGGGTCTGGGTTAGGGCCTCTCGAAAGGACTCGAAGGCTTCCTGTTGCTCGGCTCCCCAGTTCCAGGGAACGTCCCTTTTCAGGAGCTCCGTCAGGGGGATTTTATCCCTCGAGAGCGTGGGTAGAAAGTGGGCATACCACCCTACCATTCCTAGAAAACGGCGCAATTGCCGAAGGGCCCGGGGTGGAGGGTAGTTCGGGATGGGGGCTACTTTTTCCGGATCTGCCTTCAATCCGTCCCGGCCGATGACGTATCCCAGATACGTCACTTCTGGACAGAAGAACTCACTTTTTTCCTTGTTGATGGTGAGCTCCGCGGCTTGGAAAACCTCCAGGACGATCCTCAAGTACTTGAAGTGATCGGCCTCGGTGTCGGTTGCTATGATCACGTCATCAAGGTATGCGAAGACATGAGGTTCCCATGCCGGGTCGATGAGCTGATCCATCAGCCGCTGAAAGGTTGCCGGGGCGTTGGTCAACCCAAACGGCATTCGCCGAAATTGAAAAAGCCCTCGGCCGGGAACGGCAAAGGCCGTGATGGGACGACTTTCGGGGTCTACAGGGATCTGGAAATAAGCCTGGCTCAAATGCAATTTGGAAATAAACCGGGCTAGCCGAAGGCCGTCCAAGATCCGATCCATGTTGGGCAGATGGTAGGCGTCCTTCAGCGTTACCCGGTTCACGTCCCGATAGTCGATACAGAAGCGATGCTTCCCAGCCGGCTTCGGGACTATTTCCGGGTTACTTAGCCATGAACTCTTCGTCCGCTCTATCACTCCCTCCTGGATCATCTTATAAACTTTCGCCTGTGCAACGCGGAGGAGATAGGGGGATATGGTGCGGAGCTTCTGTCGGATTGGCGGGTGTCCTTGTACGTCAATGTGATGTTGCGTCAAGTTAGTCCCTCCTAAATGTCCGTCGGGGGGGGGGGGGGGCTGCTAACTTGTCCAGGAGGGCCCTTAATCGTTGACCTGCCGAGACGGTGGCAGGTTCCAAGCCTGCAGTCTCGGGGAATACGGGAATGCTCTAACGTGGTCCGTCCGGTGTCGCGAAGCTACGCTCCGGACCACCGCGAAGGGACCACGTGTCCGTGGAGTAGTCCACTCTCATTCCAAATAGCCTTAAAAAGTCAATCCCCATAACAAATTCGTGGCCAACGCGGCTACACGTACCGAGAGGGATTCGACTTTCCCTTTCAGGTCAAATGTCAGCTTGAACTCACCGTCCACCGGAATTACCGCTCCGTTGGCGACCCGAACGCCCTCGACTATTGGTCACAAGGGGAGGCCTCTCCGCCCGGCGACCTCTCGTCCGAGGTACGTCTTCGTAGATCCGGGGTCTAGCAACGCTAAAAGAAGCTCGCCGTCTACATTAAGCCATAAATAATGGAGAGCATCTGTACTTAAGGCTCCGATGAACATGTCTTCCTTCGGGGTTACGTCGTCCTCTTTGCGGGTTGCTATCTCCCCACAAAGAGACACATCAAACTTCCTCAATGGGGTCGGGGGATCGGGTTGTCCCGGCCGCGCCTGGTCTACGCTCGTCAGCGCGCAGCCGGGCTGCGGCGGGGGACAGGAAGGCTGAAGAGGCATCTCTTCCCTCAACACCCTCCGGGGGGTGCAGTCGCTTACTGCCCCCCCGGCTGAGTGTTTCCCGAACGCTTTCGTTAGCAGTTGCGACAGGAGTTCACGTTGAACCGGGCCATCCACAGAGGCGACAGAATCTCCCCAGCGGCTGCGAACACGTTCGGTATAGGTGCCCCAGCAGCCGGCAATTGTAGCACCTCGTGCTAGAGCCGGGGAAGGTGCCGGTTTGGGGGGACCTGGGGAAGTTCGGTTGTTACCGAGGCGTGGGCTGGGTGGCGGGCTTTTCCAAGGGAGTAGGAGGTGGTGAAACGACTGGGGCTGGGGTTGAGGGATAAGCCTCTGAGGCGGCTTCGCCTTCGGAGGCGAGCCGCCCGACCTTTTGGTCCAGGCGGCAGGATGGATGTCAGGACAAGGGGGAGCGGAGCGGGGGTTCAATGGTGTCGGGTCAGGAGATGGGGAAGGTTTTGGGGGCCCCGGAGGGTTGTCCGCCAACGAAGCTTCCATGGCGGCCACCTTCGGGCGGGTCTCTCGCTCCGGCTGCTTGTAGGCCGCTGATGGTAGCACTGACTGTGCCTGTGATGGGGGTGGTCGATAGGCCCTCGCCTTCTCCCTCAATATCTCGCGGCGGCGTCCCGCCTGCTGTAGCTTGAGGAAGTTGGTAACGTTCTCTTGTTGGATGTGTTCAGCGAAGTCTGGGTGGAGGTTCGCACAGCAGATGGCAAGCTGGGTCGGCAGGGTCAACAGGGGGCTCATATGGCTAAAGAGCGTCCGCATTTTGACGATGCACTCGGCGATGGGCTCTCCCGGTCCTTGGGTGCGGAGCTCTACCTCTCGACGGAGGCGCTCCTGCAAATCCCCATGGCCGAATCGTTCTCGAAAATAAAATACGAACTTCTCGTATGATGTCCAACCGTCTCTCTCTACCTGGAGCCAAAGAAGGGATTCCCCGGTAAAGGCCTCGCGGAGCGCCCTCAATAAATCCTCCTCGGAGAGATTCCGCGAGGTACAGTACTCGTGCATCAGGCGTAGAAATTCTTCTCCATCTTCGTCCTTCTTCCCCGCGAATCGGGGTCCGAATTTTCTCCAATGGTCAATCCCTCGGTTGTCCCGTGACCAGTGGATGTCCGAGAAGGTATGAGGGTCCGTTGGGGATAGTCCTCTGGGAGGGGGAGGGTCAGCGTGGCTTGGCCTGGCCAGGGGTAGGGGTCCTATTCGAGTGCTGTGTCGGGGGCTCGGGGCTGACAGAGTATAGGTGTCGTGCGGCGGCCAACTTTGGCTAACGCTGACCCTTAATGCCCTGTGGCGGGAGGGCCGGCTGCTGGGGAAGCGGGGGAGCGTCGTGGGGGTAGGGTGTGGGCTGGAAGGGCAAACGTGACCGCCGTACGGTCGGGGGGCACGGTTTCGGGCCTTCGGGGAGCGGGGGACAGGCTGAGCCGCACGCTCTCCGACCCTCTAGGCCGCCGGCCAGCGAGGGTTCGGGGCGAGGGTGTTGGCGGCTGTTCAGTTTTTTCAGGTCCCCTCACCTATCCTTGGGGCTCGGTCGAGGGCGACGTCGGCGATTTCCATCTATTCCCCTCGTCGCTCTCGAAGTGAGGCTGCTGGTGGCTATCGCACGTCAGCGGACGGAGTAGCGTCGCTGTCAAGGGATCCACCAAGGCGGCCGACAGTGTGAATGGGGGGAATCCCCCCGTTCGTCCTGCGCTACGTCCCATCTTATCAAGGCACCTGGGACCCGTGTCCTCAATTCGTGCCGGACGAGCCGATCCCTCACCTCGCTCTCCGTCCCGTCGATGCTGAGGGCTGCCCTGTCGCAGTCTCCCATAAGATCTCGGAGGGTGGTCATCCGTTCCACCTTTTGTCGAACTCTCCTCTCTTCCGTGGCCATTAGGGATAGGTCGGCTACCTCCACGGAGAGGGGTGATCGTGATCGTCGGGGGTCGTCTAGGGGGGAGGTCGTCATTATGGGGGACGAACAGTGGTAGTCGTGACCGTGCACGTGGTTGCCGGGGCGTCCGCCATTGCGGTCGTTTATTTAAACCAAACAAAACCAATTTCTCTGCCGTAAATACACCCTGGAAGAGGTGGGGCAATACTCGAGAACTCAGAAAAAAAATTTTTAACCCCGATCTAAAAATAAAGCCAAAATGAGAAAGACAAAAAAAATAATAACGTGAACTATAACGTGAGATCTCCCAATTACCCACGGTATTCTCAATTAATTTTATTTCTGAACTCAAATCTTTATTACGGTCGTGTGCCGCCTTTCCCAAAACTTTCCGAACAAGAAAAAAAAATGTTTAATTCGTCCCGAGAGGAATACCTTCTTCCAGGCCTGAACGACGAAAGTTTTCTCAAATTCTTCATAAAAAACTCAATGGAAAAACACGTAATAATACAAAAAAAAAGAAAAGGGGTTTGGGGAGGGGGGGGCGCTCGCGAGAAACTCGGCGTCACGGTTTTATTGGGGATACGTAGGGTAAAAAAAAGGAAAGGCATACAAAGGGTCATAAAAATCCGTGAATTACGATAATATGGGGGGAATATCCGTGGTCAGCGAAAAAGAGAAACAAACAAAATGGGGAAATCCTAACGTCAGTGTAGCGTCAACGTCATCGCAAAAGCACAGTCCTATTACTGCAATTCCTTTTTCTTTTTAATGCGCAAAACTCAAAAGCAGAAAGAAAAAAAACATACAATTCCCAATATCAGCGCAAAAGCAAAATAAAAAGAAAAATCAGTTCCAAAAAAAAGCATCAATAGGAATTACATCTCAATCAAAAAGCCATTTCAGCCAATAACAAGAAAAGCGTTCTCGCACAAAGCAATATCAAATTGCACTACATGGCCAAAATCGCAACACAACGGAATGGTTCTAGGGCACAAGGGAAAATCTCGTCGCCGAAAATACACAAAAAAAGAACTATCCCAATTGTCGCTAACGCAAAAGCGCCAAACAGAAATTCTAAATGCCGAGTATATTAAAAAAAATAATCTGTTGCGAGAATTATAAAAAAAACTTTCCTTTTATAATATTCTATACCTCGCGAAATGTACGAATCGCAGGTGCAGTGGCGGGACAGGCTATACTCGTCAAGGGGGGGGGGGGGGGGGGGGGGGGATCTCGGAGTACTCAAAAAAAAATTAAACAAAAATAATATAAAAATAATCTTTATAATATAAAAAAAAGTTCCGATTTCAAAAAAAAATTATTCATAATAATAATTTTATCAATTATAATAATAACTTTATTACCGATAATAGTCGTGGTGGGCACTGAGAAAAAAAAACGAAACGCGGGCCCCACGTTGGGCGCCAAAATTTGTCACGGGTATCGCGTGATAACGTAGGCGGAGGAAGGGGGAGGAACAAAATTAAAGAAGATATTTATGTCACAAAAAAACAGTTAAATCAAATTTTAATTAATAACAACAAAAAAAACAAGGTGATTCGATATAAGGAAAAGAAAGGGTGAACAATAATAATTAAATGTTTGAATACTGACTCGATATAACATAAATAATACGGTGAATAATAATTGTTCAATTAAACGGGTTTCGGTACACGCGACTTCCCAACGGAAAAATCTCTACCCGTTGTACTTATTATTGTTGGGCGCCAGCCTTTCTCAGGCAACGCGGCCTACCGCGTACGCAAGTTACAAAAATAAAAGTAAATACGCGACGCGGATCGCCCCGCGCGAGACTTTCGAAAAAAAAGAAAACAAACGGGGACACCTCAGGGTATCGGGGCGAGACGGGGTTCTCGGAACTCAATGGCCTCTTAATTTCCGGACCACCACTAATTTTTATTTTTCACCCGCAAAATTTATCATCTAATAAAATATAGAAGAAAAGAAAAGAAATATCGATTATTCTTGAGAGACTATAATACTACAGTCGGGGTACGGTAACGACGGAAAAATCGCCGAACGCGTTATCCTTCTCGGCCGGCGACCAGAGCCTCGCGTAGGATGGCCACGGCTACGCGCACACGAGGGGGGGGATTCTTCGCGGGACGACAGGGATCCGCCACGCACCTTCTTACAATTTTTAAGGACGTTAATAGTTACGTTACTCTTTTTTTTTTACAAAATATTCTCGGCGACGCGCTGGGAAAGGACGACGATCGGGGATTACCACGGGAGGGGAATGAGGGACCACTCAATGTCGCCCGCGAGATACTATTTTTACGCACTGATTTTATTCTCGGGCTTTTCGCCACTTTCGCAAAAGTAAAGAAAAGGGAGGAGACTTACATGGGATGTCTCGATCCGGAATTCGCCTCTCGTTCAACTATCCTTTCTTATTTTCTCTCTTTCGGCTTCTTCTCACTCTTCGTCTTCCTTTTATCACCGCTTGACTGTTCGCTTTCTTTCTTTCGTTGCTTTCTGGACCACGCTCGCAGACTTAACGCCGACCGGCTTCCTCCTCGTTCCCGAAATTTTTCTCTAGACCGCGGACGTCCTATTGATTTTCGGCTCGATCGCCGCGGCTCGCTCTTCCGGCCGTCCCCGTCGATCGATTCCCGAGTCGATGAGCTCCCCGGTCGGTAAACGCGCCAACCGGCCCGGCCGCGCAAAGGACGCTGACTCTCGGGCACGGTCTTACATACAGGTCTTGAAACTCGCTCAAAATTTCAGTGGTGGGGGATGGCCTCTTATTGAAGCACCGAATGTTTCAACTCCTGACCACGAGGGTCGCTGCTGTAGAGTGATGCAGGCTGTGTGAGAGAGACGGAAATAGATTTCAAAAGTAAACAAACCCCAAACATAACCGCTGATTCACGCGACCACACGTGACGTGCTCTACTTGTAAACTTGTAAAAACGGTGATATTGAAAAATGACTAAGTGGTGTATTGTGCCAACGTGTAGAACAGGCTCTCGGAGTGAAAAATCGAAACGCTCTGTGTTTCGGGTGCCGAGAGACTTGGCGCAATTAAAAAATGGGAGGCCGCGATACCGGGAGTTGGAAAATTAGAGCCGAGACACGTTGTGTGCGAAAATCATTTCGAACCAAAATACATTCATCGAGAATGGGTGAAATATGACTCGAACGGCCGCATAATAGCACAGGTAAGTTTATTAGACAAATTGTGTGTACGGATTAAACGATTGCAGCCGGACAAATTTCCCTCTTTTAAGGTCGCGTACAAGCACCCGCAGCTCGATAAACTTGCGGTTCCATCGAAGTTTGGTGACATTTTACATATCGAGGGATCCGTCAAACCTTTTAATGAAGTTGTGAGCAGTGGGAAAAATGCTCCGAGTCAAGATCCTGTGAGCTGTGTCTTAAATCCGAGCCGAGCCCCTCCGAGCCAAGATTCTCGGAGCCAAGATCCTCTGAGCCAAGATTCTCCCAGTCAAGATCTTCTGAGCCAAGATCTTCCGAGCCAAGATCTTCCGAGCCAAGATCCTCCGAGCCGCGATGCTCCGAGCCAAGATCCTCCGAGCCAAGGTCCTCCGAACCAAGATCCTCCGAGCCAAGATCCGAGCCAAGATCCTGTGAACGATAAATCTTCAGCGCTTGAGACGAATAAAGATGAATTGAATGGCTTTGGACACTTACAGCTCATGGAAATTTCAACTCACAGCATTAGTGCTCATGAGCAGGAGTCTACTGAAATGAAGATTATATATTTTAATATGTATAAAAAATGCAATCGTACATGATTTCTATTGTTTTATTCCGGTATATTACAGATGTCTCGAGTGTACCTGTTGTACTGAAAAAACAGCTTGGTGTTCCACTGATGGAAGTTGCATGTAGTGATTCTGCTCATGCGGCATGCAGTGATCAGTCAGTTCAAGATGGCAAAGCCTTGGTAGCATCTGCAAAGCCTTTTACAGTGTGTTCATCTGTCATCATCAGAGAAGGTAAGTTTAAACACAGCAGGAGGGGCGGGTTACCTAATAATTATGAACTTATGAATTATGATTAAACTGCAGTACGAAAAAAAATAAAAAATAGTTTTCATACATATGTTTGACCTAACATTATTTTTATCAGTACTTACCCATTTTTGAAGCCGGAAACCGCGAAAAATAATATTTTCCGAAAATCATTGTCAATACTTACCCAGGTTAGGAATCCAGAGAAAGTGGAAAAAAATCTCGAAATAATAATGTACAAGAAACAATACACTTGCCCATTTCTACACTCGCTCACTTCTTGACACACACCAATTGAGATACAATAGCACAAAAAAAGGTCTAATCAAACCTCATCTTGACGAATCATGTACAATTGTCGAAAAAACCAAAAATGAGATAATTCATTATTGTACTCATTGATTCGCTACTTGCACCCAGGGTTTCTAATTGTGTTATAAAACCTGGAAAATGATGTGAAATTATACTCCTACTTTGATCTGTACTTACCTGTATATTTTTCCAATCCATATTCGAAGAATAGGTGGACCTGAAAACGAAAATAAGAAAAGTAGAGAAAATAGACCAAATCATATCAAAGTTTTCGAACGTAAATACTTACTATAACAAGTTCCGGGGAAGTTACTGAAAAAATCACAATGTACATTAGCAAATTTATTTTTGTGTTAATATAGATCCTAATGGAGCGAATTCGTCTACCTGTGAAGCGTTTTCTGGCACAATACCGGAACCATGGAGCGTCGCCGAGTTGCGTAGAGATAAGGGACAGTGCATTCTATTTTCTCTCGCAATTACGAAACGGGAGAATGGTATAGATTGTCCTGTAACATATAAATGTGTAACTCTTGACACAGACAGGACAATAAATTACTACGTATACGGACGGCCCGTTAACACGCAGAATACAAATCTGGATAATACTGTACGTGTGAATGAAAGTATTCCAGAAATATTAAAACGCTTCCAAAGGATGAACGTCTGCGGTGGTCTCGGTGTCGTAAATATGCATCATCTGCTAGATGATAGCGTATTCCAGGATTATGTCGGTCATTGGCGCAGCAAAAATTGCCCTCTGGTTTCGAAGAAGAGACGATGCGAATCCTGCGCGAAGACGAGAAAAATCGTGCGCCAAAGGGCGTCAAGGTCCCATCATCGTTCAGCGTTAACTCGGATTCACGACGTTTCGAATCCTGCCGATAAACGGAAATTGTTGGCGATGCGCAAATAACTCCGTCGTGAACGTCGTAACAAATATCTGGTCGAGAAACGAGTGTCACATCTGAAATGTTGTCTAAAAAAACAAGAAGAGGAAATAGCAAGCATTAAACTAGAAACCTTAGATAAAAAATGTTCCAAATTGAAGGTCCCCGCTGGTCAAAAAGAGGCTTTGAAAGAAATTATCGCGGCAGCCAGCAGCAAAGATGACAGAGGCAGACGTTACACGGAAGACTGGCTGATGTTGTGTATGCTGATAAACATCCGATCACCAGCATATTATGAATTTCTCCGAAAAAACGAAGTATTGCCACTGCCGTGCAAGCGAACAATATGTAGTTATTTCGCTATGATTGACTCGAAATGCGGGTTCGACGAAAATTTTGCGGAAATTCTGAAGAAACATTTCTCCAATAAAAGTCCTCTGCAGCGCCACGGAGTCCTCCTGCTGGATGAAATAAGTCTCAGAAAATCTGTCGCCGTTTGTTCGAAAAATCTAACCTACGCGGGTTTGACAGACCTTGGCGACGATGGATTACAATCGACGGATATAAATGATCAAGCGACGCACGGTCTAGTCCTGTTTCAACCTTTTGCTGATTCCTACACGCAACCCATCGCAGTTTTCGCCTAAAAAAATCCGGTAAAAGGAGATGAGCTCGCAAAGCTGGTCGTTAAAGGTATTTCTTACCTCGAAGGATGCGGAGCGAGAATCCATGGAGTTATTGCCGATGGCGCTGCGACTAATGTTAAAATGTGATCACTTTTGGGAGTCAGCGGCTTGATGGGAGAAACGAAGACATAGTTTGCTCACCCATTAGACGGCGAGCGAAAAGTGTTTGCATTCTCAGATACTCCGCATCTAATCAAGAATATTCGAAATCGGCTGTACAACAAGAATAAATTGCGGGTAAGTTGTTACACCTAAAAATTGTAAATATAATGAGCATATATTTATTGTCGATACTTACATATGTTTAAAAATCGAAATACCAGAGTAATAAAAGTGTTTCAATACTTACCCGCGTTTAAAGCCGATAACATGTGGAAAAGAATAACGATAAAATAATTCGAGCTTGGAAAAAAACTGGAGATAATTATTGTCAAAGGTGATCCGCGTTTGGAAACCAGAGCACCGGAAAAAAATCTAAATAAAATATTGTCCATATTTTCAATTTTAAACTGGAATAGCAGGAACAAATCGATAAAAAATGTTTGTCAATATTTACCCATGGTCAATAGCCAGAACACTTGAAAAAAAGAAAAAATTTAAGTTAATTGTGGTTGCTACTTACCCGCGTCTGAAAATACTTACGCGTTGTTGAAGGCTGGAAGACGTTGAAAAAAAGAAAAAATTTCAGTTAATTGTGGTAACTTAAATTGTGTACTTACATTGTGGTAACTTAAATTGTGGTAACTTAAACGCGGGTGTACTTACCCACGTTTGGAAATACTTACCCGTTGTTGGAAGCTGGAACCCCTGAAGAAACAAAAAATTTAAGTTAATTGTGGTAACTATTTACCTGCGGTCGAAAATACTTGCCCGTTTTTGAAAGCTGGAACACCTGAAAAAAAAATTAAGTTAATTGTGGTAACTACTTCCCCGCGTTGAAAAATACTTACCTGTTGTTGAAAGCTGAAACCCCTGAAAAAAAAGTTAATTGTGGTTGCTACTTGCCCGAGTCTGAAAATACTTACCCGTTGTTGAAAGCTAGAAACATGGAAAAAAAGTGAACGGATAATCCGCGTCGATACTTACATGCATTGCAAAATATATGAATACTCAACAATTGCCAACATTGGGAATATCATACAGGCTATTGGATATTTCGATTCTTCCGCAGTTGAAATCCGCTGAGAACTACATCAGCTGGGAGTATTTCAACGTTCTGTACGAGCTCGACAAAGACCACCTTGGGAATGCCCGAACCTGCCCGAAAATAACTGCTAGGCACGTAATATTGGACAACACGTCGGAAATGCGCGTTCGACTAGCAACTCAAGTATTTTCCATATTATTACTGCAATAAAATAAATTACATTTTTTTAAAAACCGCGTTGTACTAATCGGGGATTAATTTTTTTGATAAAGATTTTCAGCAACTCCGTTGCTCAAGGCCTGGCGTTCTACCAGTCGCATGGAGACCATGGACTCGATGGGTGCGAGGAAACAATAACCTTTTGCAAACGTATTAACGATATGTTTGACGCATTAAACCGAAAGTCTCCGAATCAAGGACTTACTCCGCATTCCGATGATTTCAAGGTAAAGCTGTGATTTACTTTCGCCATACTTTTCAACATATTTTCGTTACTAGAGAACGACTTGTACGTATATTACCCTATTTTAGCACTAAATGCTACTCATGCTACTCATACATGATATATACATTCTACCGAAAGTTTCCCACACAAGGTACTCGAGGATTCGTTGCAGTGGCTAAATACATGGGAATCATCCATGGTGAACGGAGATATAAAGCCAGAAGAATATCTCACCGCTGAAACGTCACGTGGATTGAGAATTTCTCTGCAATCGACAATGGATATATGCCGCTATCTAATCGATCGCTACGAGTTCGAGTACTTGTTGCCCGGCAAAGTAAATCAAGATAACTTGGAGGTAATTTGTTGTGAATTCATTGCTGCTACCCTTCTTTGCGAAAATGTTCTGACAATTGCTTGTATTTGAAAATATTTTTACGTATATTTGATTCTTGAAGATTGATAACTTCATTTCAATGTTTCAGAAATTTTTCGGCACGATCCGTCAAGCGGCAGGCTGCAACGATCTGGACACCATACACACATGACAATAATATCCACCAAAACACACGCACAAATGCAATAGAAGACTTCCAAAACCTTAACGATCTAGTCAAAGAACTCAAGACTCTGAACACCCTCTGTGATATCAGAGAAATGCTAGAACTAATCAGAAATCTAAATAATCAGTTAAGAACTTGCAATGACAAAGCCTCGCGAATGCAAGCACTCATGACGTACTTCATCTCAATCAATGGCTAATCATACACCAAGACTCCAACCTAATGATACACATAATAACATCAAAATTGCTCACTGGAACGCCAATGGACTAACTTATAAATGGAATGAGCTCAAAGACTTTATCATAACACACAACATAGACATAATGCTCGTTAACGAGACCAAAACTCCCACACATCGCAAATACAAAATACAAGGGTACGATAGCATTCGCAAAGACAGAGACGGGAATACCCAAGGAGGAGGGATTCTAATTCTAGTCAATAAAAATATCAGATACTCAGAATTCAACCCTGTCAATGACCTCAATACAATAGAAGCACTAGGCGTTCAACTATCCAACAAATTAACCATATACTCAGTCTACGTTAAACCCACACACAACACAATTAATAAAACAGAATTGAACAGACTGATGACTAGCGCCAACACGGTAATCGCGATTGAAGACTTTAACGCCAAGCATATGAATTGGCACTGTTGATCGCGTAACACCAACGGGAAAGTAATATACGACTACACGAACTCAAATAACTGTGCAATCTTAGCCCCCGACAGATACACTCTCTACCCAACAAACCACGGACAACCAAGCGTAGTAGACTTTGCTATCATAAAAAAAGTACAAACCTCCTGCACTGCAGAAACACTCAACGAACTGGACTCTGACCATCTCCCAATAATAATAAGATTAGGACCAAACAATAACTTTAGACACACAAAACAACACACATACAACTAGAAGCTAGCAAATTGGCAAGAATTCAATGAACACATTAACACCAATCTAGAAATAAAATCTAAACTCACCACCAACCAAGACATAGATGATAAGGTACGAAATCTAACGAACACAATAACTCAGGCCATGAAAGAAACAATCCCCAAAATAGAAATTAAAGCCACGACCAAACCCCTCCCGGAAGAAATACAAAAACTGATAAAAGAAAGAAATAAATTCAGACGAAGATACCAACGGACGAGACACGACAGAGACAGAATCACGAAAAACATGCTGGCTAACCTAATGAAACAAAAAATTCGCGAACACAATAACAGAGAGTGGGACTCAAAACTTGAAAACTTAAAGATCAAAGACAACTCCATCTGGAAAGTAGCCAAGGCATTTACCAAAACCAACACAAACATTATACCCACACTACACGGACCGACAGGGCTAGTGTACACAGACGAAGACAAGGCTAACGTACTGGCCGAGAACTTCGAAAGAGTGCACCATCTGACAGAAGAACACGGGCACGAAGACACGGAGAACTTAATACATATAGTATACAACCACATAAAATCAGAAAACATCGAGAAAGACACAATAAAATTATGCTCGCCGACCGAGATCTACCAAATAATTAAAAAACTCAAACCAACCAAAGCTCCAGGCTCAGACAAAATACAAAATATAATCCTAAAACATTTCCCAAAAAAGCTATAGTTCAAATGACGTACATTTTCAACCAGTCCTTCAAAAACTCATATTTCCCGCAAAACTGGAAAAAAGCCAACGTACTAGCCTTTCAAAAGCCAGGCAAAGATAAGACCTTCTCGCAGAACTACCGACCAATAAGCCTGCTCCCTACGATGAGCAAAGTTTTCGAAAACATAATTCTAAACAGACTAAAACAATCCGAACTAACAGCACAATCACTAATGGACGAACAATTTGGATTCAGACAAAATAGAAGCACCGTACAACAACTAGCGCGTATCACAAACTACACATCCAACAACCTTAATAAAAACAAATCTACAGCCATGCTCCTTCTAGACATTGAGAAGGCCTTCGACACAGTATGGCACGAAGGTCTTATTTACAAACTCAACAACGAACACATACCAAAATACATAACAAACATCATTATCAGCTATCTCTCAGAACGAAAATTTAGAGTCATCACCAACAACACCCCCTCCAGAGAACAACTCATAGTGGCAGGAGTACCGCAAGGGTCTATCCTGGGCCGGTACTATTCTCCTACTACATTAACGACCTCCCGAAAGACCAGGAAACAAACACAGCACTCTTCGCAGACGACACGGCCCTCTACACAGCATCCTGGAATAAAAAAATAACAATAACATACCTACAAGACAGAATCAACACACTCTTACAATATTACGAAACCTGGAATAGAAAAATAAACGCTGCCAAGACTGAATTGATTATCTTCATGAAGAAAAGAAAACTCAAAAAGACGGAGAAAAACCTGGAAATCAAAATTAACAACGAAACAATACTTCCCGCCAACGAAGTAAAATATCTCGGAGTCATCCTTGACAAAAATCTTAACTTTAGCAAACACATAAAAAAAACATGCTGTAAAGCCTACCAAATAAAAAACATTCTATACCCCCTCATCAACAAAAGAAGCAAACTATCGTTAAAAAACAAATCACTTCTGTTTAAAGCCATGATAAAACCCATCCTACTTTAAGCAGCCCCAATCTGGAGTAATACCGCTAAGAGCAAAATCAAAAAAGTGCAAACAATGCAAAACAAAACGCTCAGGCAACGCGAGTTGGCGAGAAAGAAATATAGACATAAGAAACAGACTGGAAATAAAAGACATCTACGAATACATATACGACCATACAAAAACATTTTACGAAATACGAGTTAAATTACATAACATCCTAAATGACGTAGGGATCTACAACCATAGCAATGCCCCCTTCAGAATCAAATATAAGTTACCCCACCATATACTACTTTAAGGCCATGTAAATATTGTAAATATCCGTAATCGTAAGTAAAACACTAGGCTAAGAACTACCCAACCATACAACTAATGGATTTTTTTTCAAATTTATTATCCAAAATACACTGGAAAAATGCTGGGCAAACAACGAAAGTAAAAACAAGAAACTTACTATAAAAACACACTTGGTTAGTCCCTCTGGGACGGGAACAACACTACGAAATCACAGCAACTACTTCTCTGTACCAAACATGTAAAAGAAAAATAAAGTAAAATTTCAAAGTCAAAGTCAAAGAGGAATCCTTATTCTTTGAGGAATGACTATGAATGCGGGTGTTAAAATGCCGAATTTAGGCTCCTGTATCTAGTCTCCATGGTCGTCATGTCGACCGTCCGTATGTTTTGTAGGTCCGAAATCAGTCCATAATGCGCCATGAAGTCGGCCCGATAATAGCGGATTGGACGCCTGCTATTATGGATGGCCAATGAAATGGTCTCTGACATCCCATGTCGACTGTGAGCACCTTTGTTCCGTAAGTGCGAATCTCCGTCTTGTTGGCTGCATGGAGGAATGTTCCTTCGGAGATCTTTTTAGTGAATAAATTGCGCGCTAATACCGTCACCGTTGACTCTGCCAATAAGGAACTTTATTTTAGTCTTTTTGTCGCAGATGAATAGACAGAATTCGCCTTCGGAGCTGCTCGTGCTGTTTCCCACCGCTTGTATCGAGGACAGCACCCCTAGTTTCCTGAGTTGTTCGGGTTGACCCATGCTCCGGGCGTGGTGCACCTAGTAGACCGTACGCCGAATCTCCCGTGATAGAAGCACTCCTCCTTCCGACTGGGTGTTGCCGATCTACTCCGAGAGCGACGTTGCTGGTTTGGCTGGTAGCTATTGTCATTGTTCTTTGGCCCGGAAGATTTCATAAGCTCGGCGAACATGTGTTCGAGCTCTTTTACTTCAGCGGACCGCTGCATGCAAGCGTTGCATGATTTCTTTGTATTTTGTTTGGGCGGAATAACTGCCATAACATGCGGGGAGCCCATTGTGTTGAAGATCCTGTCGGCTATGTCTGCGAGGCCGTCCAGTTCGACATTATTGGATTTCACAAGCAAGGGCTGGACTTGCGACGGCATGTGCCTTAGCCACATCGGGTATAATACGTCGGCGGCTACGCTGCCAGCTGCGAGGTCTCTTATCTCCCTCAACAATTGCGGGGTTTCTTATCTCCCTCAACAGCTGCGACGGCTTCCGGTTAGCGAGTACTAGCTCGTTGAGGAGGGTGAAAATCTTCCTCTGGCTTGGTTGTGAAAGTCGCTAAATGAATGCTTGTTTTAAGTGTTCATACTTATATTGATCAGGACGGAGCAACGACTCGACGACATAAAACCATATGTCTGGTCGGTCCGGCATGCAGGCGGGAAGCTGCACCTTCCTGATCCATGTAAAGAAGTCGTTGCTCAGAAAGATGTTGTACGGTGGGCCTTGCCCATTCCCGTTGTTTCCCATTCACTGCGGAGTTAACCGGAGTTGGTATTCACTTGTCCCCGTTTCACTGGTCTGGGTTGTTGTAGTTTCACTTCGGGTCTTTGGCTTCGCGCCCGCCACGGGCTTGACATCGGCCGCGGTCTTTGCGTCCGCCGCGGTTTTGGCCTCGCCAGTCATTGTTCGGATCGCCACGTGGTCAATCGAGGATAAAAAGTTTTTTATGCGAAAGTCAAGAATCACTATTTACGCTTTGTGAATCGCGATGTGTGCATATAAGGTCTCTTACTCGAGCTTATTGCGAGCGCGTGGTTTCGCGCGCCGGCCTTTGTACTGGCGCGTCGCGCACGTTCCTCCCGCGCTCCCCTTAGAAATCTGCGCGGATTACATCGGGGTCACCAAATTTGGGGGATTGTATTCCTCCAAATAAATATATCATCAATCGGGAAAACAATTAGACTATTCTTTTTATTGATTTACTATCCTTTCAAATTATTTCAGTCTTTTAAATATCACAATACTCGCTCGCGTGCACACACGCGAGCGCGTATTGTGATATTAAAAAGACTGAACTAATTTGATAATATTGTAAATCAATACGCAAAACGCTGATTCACGCGAGCATCGTATCCTTTGAAACCTCGGTAGCTGAAATTCATTAAAATAAAATTTGATTTTCGGAAGCAACCATCTCTGGGCAACCACATAATCGGAATGGCAACTTTCGAACTTCGAAAGAGAAATCGAACTGGAATTGCATCCCCTGGCTCAGCGTAGGCAAGCGGGCGCATCTCCAAAGCGGAGCGCGGCACGAAGGGCCTTCATGCGTAACAAAACTTGGGCTAGGCCGGTTCGCTGAAGGGGGGTTCAATTATTGATTACTTAATTGATTATTGATTGATTAATTATTGATTGATTAATTATTGATGAATTAACGATTGCCTGATTAATTATTGATTTTATTTTTATTTTTTCTATAGCATATTATTTAATTCTTTATTTAATTATTCACCAGCTCTCACGTGAAAGGGCGGGGAGGGAAGGGTCAAGTTGGGCGATCCGTGTCGCTGGCAAAGAGATTCGAAGCGATCGGATTACACGTGTGCATGGGCGAGAGATAGATTTAGATTAGATTAGGTTAATTTATTATGCCGTGGTAATACCTTTAGGCAATGGGAATAAAATACAATACAAACACTATAATAATATACAAAGTTTGGGCAGCAATCAAATACCATGAGAACTATGATACAAAACTAATGTGCAAAAGGTACAAAACTAATAATCTTATGGCTATCAATGTTGTAATTAGTGCTATAATATAAGCTAAATAACTTAGAACTTAACTAGGACTAACTTATGGCTAAAGATGGCTAACAATGATCTTGAAGGAAATAAGCTCACTCTCGCAAATTGTTCACGGGCTTAGATATGCCTACGAAAAAACATGGCATCACTGGTGAGAACCGCAATCAGCCGTGAGCATATTAAGGCCTATGCATAAACTTGAAGTTAAAAAAACCGGTCGATTTTCAATATTTTTTTTCGTCTTAGGTATTGGGATGATAAGGGCGATCTTTCGCATACAGTTAGTATATAGTCTTGACATGTTACCGTTCTTTTTATTGCAAGATATATATATATATATATGTATATATAAACAACGTAATCATTGTTATTTAATCTTAGGGCTGTAGCCTCCGCACGGCTCGGTAGCGTACATGATTCCGGTAACTGGATCCATATAAAGTCAAAAATGGAAAAATATATACTTTTAGTACAATGGTAAAACTACAAAACCACCGGATACTTTTTCTAAATTAAAAAAAATTACATAAATTGCACTGTTTTGAAAAAAGGTCGATTTTCGACCAAAAATAACGACTTTAAACGTTTGTTATTAACAAACGGAGGAACATATGAAAAAATTATCTGGCCATTCGATTGAATACGTTATAAAATATGTCCAGTCCAAATCTAAAGTAAATCGGGCGATTATATTTTCAGATATGACGTACGCCAAATTGCAAAGTATACTTTCGAGATAAACGCAAGAGAAGAAAAGGTAATAAAACCACTTTTACCGTATGCAATTTTCATATAAATGTTTGCGTCTGCTCAATATCTTCCGTCGTTCTTTATGGGTTTGGATACGGGAAATACGAATTTGACATTTATTTTGTTCTAGAATGGCTTTTCTTTCGTTATAAACAATTTAATTGTTATAATGTAGATATTAAGGGATTTATTTATGACAAAAGGAACGAAGCTCAAACTGTAGATAATTATAAACTATTAAATTATACATAACACAACGTTATTATATTATTCTTTGATTATATTTTTATAAAATATTATTATTATATTATTTTTTGCTTACATTTTAATTAAGGATTATTCAGTTTGTGACGCTTTGACTTTTAGCTGTAACTTAAGTTACTTCCTGTCAATATATATTAAGGGGCCAGTCCACTTTGGAGCCACAAAAAAAAGGCTATTTTCGCGATTTTTTTTTACGATTTTATAAAAGATATGAATATAAAAGTTGTTGGGCTTGACAAATAAAGTCTTGAAATACATTAAAAAAAAAATTTAATTCATTTTTATTCATTTTTAAGTACAGAAACTATAGTTTAACGTAACGCCTCAAAAATAGGTGGGCTACGTAGCTCCATCACAACTCGGCAACGGCTTGTCTGAAACAAAAAAATCAAAGTCCATTAGATTCAGTATGACACCAGTTACAAACTGACCCTCGGATATAAAGTTTTATCAAAAAATTAAAAAATGGCAGATGAAAAACGAAAAAAGTAAAAAGAAACGCGTTTTTTTCGCAGTTTTTCGCAAAAAAAAGCAAAAATCAAAATTTTAAAACCATCGAGGGTCATCTTGTTGCGAATTATGTTTACAATATGTGGTTCAAATTTCAAGAGAATCGGTTTATTAGTTTTAGACATACGATGGAGCTAGATTTTGAAAACGTTGTTTCGAGAAAAACGCGTTTGAAGTTTATACTATGAAAAACTCTTACCTAAACTCAATCGGCAATTCCTGCACCGTACAAAATCCTTTCTGATTGCTCATCATCGTCGATTTCTTCAAGTCTTGCTTGCTTTCGTTTTGTTCTGGTCTCTTTTGAGCACTCAGAACTGCGGCGGTTTGCAGAGCGAACACGCTCGTCAACGCGATTGTCGGCGAATCCGATGGCGATCGGGCCGAGTTTGACGCCCATTATTTCCATTATTTTAAGCACTGGACGAAATCTTTCATTAAAGACACACGCGGAAACTTTGCAGGCAATGTCTACGATTTTTTTGCCGTTGAACATGTGTTTAGGTCCCATATTCTGAGTGAGATCCTCGTAAATAGGTTTTAAAACTTCCTGTACTTCCTCAGAAAGAGCAGGAGGATGTTTGTAATGTTGCTGAAGTGCCTTAGCTTTGAGGTACTTGCATCATTCTATCGAGCAGTTGTGATGTTGCGGCTTGACATCGTTCGAAATTTTGTGGTAATACCCTGCCCATATTTCTTTGCGCATACCTTCAATAGAATTCAAATTCCTTCGAATAGCTAAGCCGTAATTTTCAGACAACTGTTTCATCAACTTGATCGTCAAAGTTTGTGTTTTTGCTTTTGACACTTTTTTTACGGTAGCCGTTTTTTTCTTGACAACTACAGTTTTTTTCGGTGCGGTTTTTTTCGATGCGGCTTTTTTCGGTGTAACGTTTTTCGATGCGATTTTTTCCTCTTCTGCTTCCTTTAGAGCTTTTTTCTTCTGGATTAAAGATTTTCTTGCTTCATTTGCACGTTTGGAAAACGCGTTTGGCCACATGTAAAACACACTCCAATTTTTTGATAACAAACTCTTCACCATAGGGAAAACAATTAAGCAGCATTCTGAAAGTCTTTGAGTCGCCATCACCGATGTAGAATCCATATCGCACAGCAAATCTTTCTACCGATCGTAAAAATATTTGTACTATGCCATCTACCTCCATTTTGCCAGCACTTCCTGAGTGATTTGCTGTACAATGAGGTTTATGCTTCTCAGATCAGGTGATAAAGTCTAATGTGTTTTCTTTACCTTTCCATTTTTCACATCCTTTACAGAGACTTGATCGTATTTCAACGTCAGCGATTTTTCCAGTAAATCGAAGAATAAGTGAAACTATACCAATTCGAGAAGAGAAGCCTCTTTTTTCCCAAGATCCGTCACCAGAAACTGTCAAAACGTCCTCGGGAAGTCCTTTTTCCTTTTGCACTTTATTTTCTTCTTTAACAGCTTTGCGCATCAGTAAATCGAAAACGGTTTTTACTGCTATGGCAATGCCGTCAACGATTTGATAGTAAACATTCTTGTGTAATCCGTAGCCTAAGTCCATTAGACCAAAAATAAGTTGATTCCAGCTAATCCAATGCCCATTAAACGCACCACAAACACGAGGCGACGATTCACTTCGTAACCACTTCTGATCATCGGGCACGAGTTAATGTACTTTTCGCTATACGCACAACTCAAACACACTTTAAGGCAGAACACCACTGTGACCCCCTGTTTTTTTGCCATTTTTCAAGAATTTTTTTTTGTGGGAAAAAAAAGAGATATTCGAAATTTTTTTTTTTGTTTTGTTCGTTGTTTATTGAAGATACATAAAAAAAAAATTTCAAACTTTTCACGCCCCATGGTGACGCTAGGGAAGCTCCCGCGTCAGGTACTGTTGCCTCTGCAGTGGTTCGCGGCACGCAGCAGAACTCTCTTCAAAGTCGATCTGAAAAAAAATACCGAGTGTTTTCGTTAATAATATGATATTTTGAAGAGAAGTACACAGGGATTTGAAAAAATATTGATTTTTAGAAAATAGGCACGCTTTTGAAATTAAAGGACGATTTTCGAGCAAAATTTCTCGTCGAAAATAGGCTATAACTTTTTTTATTATTGAGATATCGAAAAAATCCTATGTATTTCTTTAGATAATCTAGTTTTATTGATGCAGTCCAAATTTGAAGTCGATCGGATAAAAATTGCTCGAGTTCTGCTGCGTGCCGCACTCAAAAAAGTGGTTTTGAGAAAAACGCGTTCAAAGTTTTAGGTTTGTTAATTTATGCGATAAATTGGAAAAAAAATTTTTTACCTTAATCAGCGATGCCGGCACCATATAGCTGGCCTTCAAGAAGCAAATGATTGTCCCTAGCATCTTTTCTCGAACTTGTAGAGGCTCTTCTTGCCTCTTTTGCAGCGTCTGTGAGCGAGCGCTCCGCCAGCTCGATCCGCGCTGCGTCGGTTTCAACGCAAAAATTGAAACAATTTGGGCCGATAGTTATCCCCAACGTCTCCAAAACTTTCATGAGGCTTCTCAGGCCATCATTGAATAATAATACTGCGATATCAGCTGCAATATCGACGATTTTTGTGCTCCCGGACTGACACTTGGGGGCTATTGCCCAAACTGATTTGTTGTAGCTTTCGTTGTTGTTTTGCGTGAAGCCGCCCAAACAACGCTGCAGCAATTTGCGAAATCGCAACGCTGCGAAATTTTCGTTCGACTCCTCGTCACATAGCTCCGTTTTGTTCCCTTTTTAGCCGCGTACACTTTCGGATTATCCATTTCGATGTGCAAAGAATAATTCTGAGCGTTCGATATTTATAAACGAAACGATTCGGAGCGTTTAGACACGAGTAGCGTCGCTTCTATTCGCAAACTGACGCTATGACGCTATCCCTATACCTGCCTTGAAAATTTTTCAATTATCGCCACCTATGGCTTTTTTTCGAAACTATATTTATAACAATAGCCGGTTTTTGTGAAGGGAGACAAAAGAATACCTGGGAAAGACCCGCAGGACCTGGGAAAAGCCCGGTATACGTGCCGACCCTGAGGCGCGCAGCTGCGCGGGACCTCGAGCGTCACGGAGCGCTGCACCGCTTCACAAAATATTCAATATCTCCGAAAATAATTATTTTTTCGACCTGGGTCCAACGGCATCTTAATCTTAAATGTATTTTAGATTTTTCTAGATGGTTTTCAAAAAATCGATTTTTTGAAGCCGTCACAGTGGTGTTGTCCCTTAAAACCCAAGCCTCGCTCTCCATATTTAGAAAATGAAATTTCTCCATTGCAAACTTTACACTTCAAGTAGTTTGACAACGTTGAAAACACGAGAAGAAAGCTTATGATACTGTAACCGGCACCTGGATCTGTGTACGTCGAAACTCTGATCCTTCGAAGTTGCCAGTTTTTCAGCTGATTTGCTTGCAAAATCTGCAGTTTTATCCGAGTGTTGATTCCCTGAAAACTTCCGCTTCCTGGTTCTCCCTGGATAAGCTTCGTTCTTTTTACCCATGATGCACAACCCGATGTTACTCCTACGCAGTCTAAGCGAATACTGATGTTGAAATAACGGTAGAGGTGTTTCAATGTTCGTTTTTGCTCCTCAAACTTACTTATAACTGCGGTTATATTTCAAGAAGGACTAAAATATAGCTGGGTTATACGATTTATAATGAGAAGCAGCTGTTTAATGAACAGTAGCGGGGAAAGAGGATTAAAAGGCCGATGGGTGGGCCGAGCGCGCTATACGCTCAGGTAGACGAAATGAGGTCCTGACGTTCAGGTAAAAAAAATATTTAGAGAGCTCGGATTTTCATAAAATTTTGACACAATATTTCTGAATATATGTACTTTCGAAAACAGTAAAAAAAAATCGATTTTTTGAAATTTTCACAGTGAACTGGCCCCTTAAGTTAGGTAACTGAGACTATGGTGTTATATGAAGTTAACCTTCTTATTTCAAAACAAGGGCATGATTTTACTCTACAACGAACGACACGCTCATAAAAATCCTTCATCTTTGTTCCAATCTTACCCCATGTATTGGGGTAACTTTGGGACAGTACTGTTTTTGCTTAGAAACACTAGGGAAAAATCAGTCTGTCCGAATATTACATAGAAGTATTTTAATAGAGACTTAAGACAGCTTTTAAAATATTTACGGAAGGTTTCATTTCAAACTTGTATCAAAATTTCATAAATTACAGTAAACATTTTAAAATATTAGGATTTAAGATAACATAATTGATTAGGAAGGATAGACAAATTTTGGTAGGAAGGTAAGAAACATCTTAACATAAATTAATTACTCAAGTGAATTTAAAACTTGTTCATAAACAGTATTAGTTCGTGAACTTTGAACATTTTCCGGCGGCCAATTCGAGTAGGCTGGTTGATTTTCTGGACGATTTCATTCTTCGAATAAAAAATTTCGCCAGGTTTAGCTGATTTCCTTAGTTGCATTTCCAGTTTAGGGCAGACTTCTTGATCGCAGAGATAAGTACTTCTTCGTCATTTTTTATCTGAATGGTCCGTCCCGGGTAAAGCTCACCTTCGTATCTCACCTGAGCATACCCGTGCGAAAAATTGACAGGGTATGCCTAATACAATTCGGGGCCTTCAATGGATTATTTGTGGCTTTCATAGTAGGGTTTTCCGTAAGAGAGCCGGACCGGGCCCCTATTAGGGAATGGTAGGGTAGGTAGGTTGACTAAAACTATGGTCTAATTACGGAGATCAAGACTATTATAGGTGCAAATCAGTATAAGTTGCTTGACTAAAGAATTTGTAGTATAATAATTATCGAGATCGATTAAATATAATAATTAAACTATGCGTTCAGTAGACGAGCAGTGATGCCTTGAACCAACACGCATGCAGTGCGTTCATTGGAACAACGCAGGATCAAACGTGTCAAAATATGCTACAGAATTTTAAACCTCAAATGTATTGAAAAAACACATTTCTTTTTCACAGTGCATATGAACGCACATACGCATATGGCTGCGATAATTTTTATGAAGCTCTGTTGCGGCAATTTAAAAGGCCTTCGTTATTTTGCCTTCAATGGCTATCGGTAGCAAAGTGTGACCGGCCACTGATGGCCCATGTGAGGCTTTCAGACTAGGGCCTTAATAAAGTTAGGGAAAATTAAGATGGGCCCGATCAAAGTCCGAAGTCAATTTCCGCACGGGTAGTCGCTCACCATAAGGTTCTGGTAGAAACGTGAAGAATGTGGGGGTGGTGTTGATGGAGTAGGCTCTTCTTTCAAATCACTTTGGGACAGTCCTAATGTTACCCCAATCAGTGCTGAAAGTTTACAACTTTCGAGTTATAAAATTAAATAACAGCCTAAAGGTATAAATAACACTCCATATAAATGTCAAATAATGTACTTCTAAATACACATACCTGCCGTTAGTGAAATGTTTCCAGTTTTTTGAAAGCGAATGAAAGTTTTAACTCTTTATCGCACTGATCAATAGCTTCTTTTGCAGTGGCAGGTTTTTCCACTACAGATTTCCAGTGATTGTGCCACATCTCATATTCACTCAGAAAAAATCGTGTCTTCATTTTCACCCAGAAATGTTTGTGCTATCTTTTTAAGACTTTCTTTTGTCCTGGAGTCATCACTGGTTTTCTCAGGCAGAAGCATTTGCATCGCTTCGATCGTTTGTTTATGTGGTTTAAAGCGAGCATCGAGTTCTGTAATCACATGTTTAATAAAAGGGTAAAATACATTTCGACGGTAATATATTTCGGCAGTTTCTCCTGGTACATTGCTGCGCTGGGTTTGGGTAAGGGGGGTCGGGACCCTCTAAACGCCCCCTCATATACGTCCGTGGATCTACCCATAAGGAATTATACAAACCAGTAGAGTACCCTCTCTGACAAGCCATATTTCCGGAGATTTAACCCGTAGTAACCACAGCTCCATTGAGGATACATACAAACCACACTAGTGCGATTTGGGATTTTGCATTTTCAAAGTACTATAACTCTCGTATAAATAGTCGCAAAGTATTCGATAACCAATGTTTCTTGGAGTAAAAATTTTCCAGGGATGCAATGATAATAGTCTCGAATGCGAAAAATGATATTAATTTGCTGAAAATATGTCAATATCAGAACAAAATTTTTTAAAAATCTGTTTTTCTTAAAAAAATCGCAATTTTTTTCTATTCGACGGAAATGATTTTTTTTTAATTCATGTTAAAATATTGTACTTTGTGGAAAAAAATATTTTATAAATATTACAGACCATTGAGGATTTTTTACGGGTGTTTGAAAACATGGTATATTTGGAACGTGAGAAAATCAGTACATGGTTGGTTTGTGATGACAAAAAGTCTTTATTTTTTTTAAAGTAGAAAAATCGAAACATTTTTGTTCGCTTGTGTATCTCAAACCATATTATTAGCGCACTCGATGCGAAGGCCGCATCTATGGTTGTCGCAAATGAGGCGGATGCAATTGTTGCACTTCATGCGCGTGCGGCCTTTCGTTTCATTGTCGCAAAGTCCCGATTTTGCGCAACTTTCCTCGTGGATAATACCATAATTGGTAACTACAGGCTCATCGATTTTCAAAATTTTACGAATTAGTTTTTTCGTTGACAAACGTAAGAATGGGCGCTGTAAACGGCGATGTGGCCCGATCATTGCGAAAGCCAGATTTTTTATAAAATTTCGGCGGGTTTGTTTTTCATTTTCGGCATGTAAATTATACAGAGAGCAGATGTTAATGGATGCTTGGTTGAGCATATTATAACAAATTTCAATTTTCGAAGACAGAAGCAGAACAATTTTATTTTTCTTATGTGCGTACGAAACAAGCGTTAACCCATTTGTAAATACGAAACGCGATGTATTGACTTCGCTCGTTATTTTCAATGTCGATGGAATTTCGCGCTTATTTTTTCTCATCGTACCGACGGCTCTCAACTGATGATATTCTTTCAATAGCATGAATAGTGGCACTGATGCGAACCAATTGTTCCTCGTTATTGTTCGCCAAGAATCTGCCAGTGATCCGCGTTCTATTAATTGGGGGGCAAAATAAGTCGGCACGGAACCGTTGTTTTTAGGCGTTACTTTTCCTACATAGGGAATCGCGGAAATCGCGGACTAGTATGGGGAGAGCATTGAAGATACCATACCAGCAAATGCCATCAGGCCCAACAGAGAGAGAGACTGTGATGAGGAGGCGGCGGGGATAGAAGCTATCGTCTCCACGGTGACAGGAGAGAAATCAAACATCGGTTGACCTTGCGGTAACTCTATGATTGAGTTTATAAAAGCAGCCCTATCACACCTATGCGATGAATTAACGGTACCGGTAAAGTAGCTGTTTAAATGGTTCAATGAAAAATATTTAGAGGGAAACGCCTGATTAGGTCTCACTAAACCCAGTGGTACAATTGCCTCCATAGGCGATTTCTATTCGTTACGCTTGCAACTCTTTCACGAAAATAGTCATCCCTCATTCTGCGTAGATGGACTGTCAGCTTATCCCTATATTGTCTATAGATGGCAAAGCTTAGGAGATTGCCAGTACGTTTAGCTTATTTAAACAAAATATTTGTTAATTCGTTTAGTTCTTTACTTCTCCAATTTTTGTCCAAGTCGCAGTTTCAAATGAAGAGTGGACGAGGAGTGAAAAAAATGCGTGGGACTGGGTTACCAGAAAAAAGATAGTCAATTTATTTCACACACTAATTACAAAGTTCGGTAGTCGCAGGAAGGAAAATAATATTAAACAGTTGAGTTAATTTTTGTATAAGTCTTGAGTGAATCACTGAGTCAGGAGTAGATTATTGATCGCGGTGAGTGCACACGACACGGCCGCTCGGTGTAGGGACGACGGCCGCTCTTAACGGCGGTGGTGATAAAAAGTACCGATCGCGGTGTGCTCACTGTTCGAGGACGCGAACGAGCACAAAATAGAGCGGTTCAAGCGACTCACGGTCCCGCAAGAACGTGAGCTCTACAAGAACTCAAAATGATTGTATCCGAACACGGTTAAGAGTGAAACGATGAGCAGAGGGTCAGAAACCCCGGGAGGTTGATATTTGAACAGTCGCGTATACGATAAAGATGGCGAGATAACACTGACGATTCGACCGCGGACGCTGTTCCTCGCTCGCGAAGAACAGGGGCGTAGAGGTAGACACATGGGCCCGAGAGACGTCCAGCGATCTCATTGGCTGAGACGATTGGACCGCGCCATCGATCGGCGATCGAGTGGTACGGTGCTGCACGTGGTACACGAGCGCTCGCGAGCATCCCGCGTAGCGAGAGCTGCCCAAAGCTCCTCGCGCGGGGACGTAAAGGCGGGTTTGCGCGAACAAAGAGGAAGACAAGGAAATTAATCCAAACTGCGCACAATATGGCGGCTATTTGCCAGTGAAAGAAACCAACATATATTTATTAACGGAGTTTTTATGTGCCGAAGAGCGGCGATATAATTTTAAAGTTAAAGGCAAATAACAAAATTAAATAACAAAATTGTGCGTGTGTACTTCACACGCGCCGGAAGTGAATACTTATTTGCACTCCGCTGACGTAACAAATTATTTCTGTAGATGAATCGTGTGAGAGAGGGCGGAGTGGCGGCGGAGAAGAGTGAGTGAATGAAAGTAGATGATGATATTTATGGGGTGTCGACGATGACGTCATAGTTCTCGTGCGGCTGTGCGGCGGTCGTGAGCTGCCGGGGCATGTATGGGGGATTTGTGGTGGGGGGAATCTGCGGTGTCGGAGTGGTGGGGGTTGGGGGCGCCGTTTTGGGGAATCGAGGCGATGCGAAGAGGGCGGTGTCGAGCTGGTTTCGCGGATAGATCGAGCGCGGTTAGTTTCCTGTTTTATCGGTGGCTGGCTTACTACCGGAGCAGTCGGGCGTTTTTATCGCAGGTAGGTCGCATAGTAAGGATAGGCTTATGTCGTGGGGGTGGCACGCTTCGGGTAAAGAAAAAACACATTGTTTAAAATATATACAGCAGACTATGTTTTTATTTTAAAATATTCGTGTTGATACATATTTTGTCTGTGTGTGCGTGTGTGTGTGTGTCGACGGTGTCAGCAAATCGGGTGGTGACTCGTGCTGATATGGGCATCCTCAAAGAGGATCTCGTCGTATGGTTGATTGACGGGGTACACTACCCCGCTGTGGAAATAATTTTGCACGCCGCCGAGATAAAGGTACTCCAGGTTCGCGTTCTTGATGACGGAGACCCAGGCCTTCCTGATTACATTGAGAAGGTTTAGCCAGTCGGGTGGCACCCAAATACCATCATGTACCACCCAGTACATGTAGGCAACTTCTTCGTCATAACCGAGGTGAGCCGGGGTGCGTTCGTAGGGAAAATTAACGAGCGCGTAATAGCTGTATAACAGGGATTCTTCGCCCAAGGCTGCCTTGGTGTTAAAAATTTAAAAAACTAATCTAAATAAAAAAATCAAAACTAATCAAAATTTTTAAATACAATCTTTAATAATTATATTATTATTAAATAATTTTATAATATTAATTACATTTTTTTTACATTAAATTAAAATTTAATATAAATATCTATAGTAATAAAATTGTGATAAATTAATATAAATATGTTTAAATTAATAATAATTTTTATTAATAATATGGTATTATATAAATTAGTGAAAATAAATCAACAAACTGACATTTAAATATTTGTATAATAACTTATAATTAATAATAATAAATTTATTAATATTTGTAATAGATAATTAAGGCCCTAAAATATTTAATCGATTAAAATGTAAATATTATTTTTTATAATAATTATAACTTCAATGATTATATACAATCAATGATTCTTTTGTTTTCTGCATCTATATAGAATGCTTCACATATATGTATACAATGTCACTACCTTAAATAAGTATTAATGATCGTTCGCCAGACGTCTATATATTGTTAAATTTTTAATATATAATAATCGAAAATTAAATTAATGCATAAATTATTTAATTATAATATTAAAATTAATGAAAATTTAGTCTGTGAAAATAACTATATATTTATATATATTTTTTTATCGTGGTAAAAATGGGGAAAAATCTTTTAAAGACCATGGGCCTCTCCGTTGCGCCGGGAGCTAGGGGTTGCCCCATAACCCTCAGAGCACCGTCGACACCCGTGTGTTGGACTCTCATCCCGCTTCATAGGGGTCGGAGGCGGTCATCCCTCACTGCCAAGGGTCTCCGCGAGATGCATACCGGCTAAACCCCCCTCCCCTGGCCAAAAATAATTTTAAAAATTTTGGTCAGGACGGCGGAAAACCACTTCTGTCCGATGCCCGGCCGTGAACTGCGTTAGCATTACTTCCAGCCGGACATCCTGTCCATGTCCTCCTGTCTGTTTCGTGTTGTCTCGTCGAGTCTTGGCTACCAAGTGCCGTCCCTTTTCATTCGCTCAGTCTCCCAAGCATCCGTCTTCATTTTTTCTCCTAAGAACAGTCTCGACGAAGGTGGACACGAGGGTCCACCGTTCGTTGTCCTGGATCATCACGCCAACGATGTTATCTGGCGTGATTTCTCCAACTGTCGTCTCTAGTGTTCGTCTCGTCTCGGTCCATCGGTCACATGTAAAGAAAGTGTGTTCCGCGTCGTCTCGGTCGTGTCCACAGTATGTGCAGTCTGCAGTCCGTACCCTCCTCATGTTGTGTAAGTATCGTCTAAAGTATCCGTGTCCCGTCAGGAGCTGCGTGAGGTAGAAGTTTACCTCCCCGCCGCTCCTTTCGATCCACGGTTTCAGTTCCGGTATGAGTCGTTTTGTCCACGTCCCTGCCGTCTCGTTTGTCCATCTTGTTTGCCATTCTTGTATTGTCGTCTCCCTTTCGCTTCTTGCCGCATCTGCCCGCCCCGTCTGTGCACTCTGAAGGTAGACTCTCCTGCGCTCAAACGCTAGGAGGTCGACCGGGATCACGCCAGCCACGACCAGAACTGCCCCTGCCGAGACAGTCCTGTAGGCGCACGCGATCCTGAGTGCACCTCGTCTCTGTACCGTCGTCATCGCCTGTCTGTATTTTTTCGTTCGAACTGCCTCCGCCCATATTTTGGCGCCGTATAGGAGGATCGAGTGGGTCGTCGACATAAGCAGTCTCCGTTTACTCGGTCTCGGTCCTATTGTGTTTGCCATCAGGCGGCTCAGAGATTTTACTCTCTCCGCCACCCTCTCGGCCGTCCGTCTGATGTGAGGCCAGAAAGTCATCTTTGTATCCAGGGTAACCCCTAGATACTTTATTTCATTTCTGGTCTTCGACACTTCTGTTCCAACAGTCATTGGTATTATCGTCGGTATTCTCTTTCTTATCAGTAGCATCAGTTCTGTCATATGTGTGGCCAGTCGGAGTCCGTGTTTCGTCATCCATCCGTCCAGCCGTCTCATCACTTGGTTTAGTCGTAGCTGGGCCAGAGCTGGGTCGCGTTCGACGATCACAGCCGCCACGTCATCGGCGTAGGCGACTAAGAAAGTCTCCGGCGGCATCTGCAGCCGCAACAGGCTGTCGTATACTCCATTCCAGAAGTCCGGCCCAAGTATTGATCCCTGGGCGACCCCCGCCGTGATCTTCCGGGTTTCTGGTCCGTCCGTCGTTTCGTAAGTAGTCGCTCAACACTCGGAGAAGGTAAGGCGGGACCCTGAAGACGCATTTCAGCGCCTCCAGGATGTCCATCCACCTCGCCGAGTTGAAGGCGTTCTGTACGTCCAGGGTTGCCAGTAGCACCAGCGGGCGAGCCCCGTGGCAGTGTTGTCCAGTCTGGTGGAAGGCCGTCACCACGTCTTGAATCGCTCCAATTGTCGATCGTCCTTTTCTGAAGCTGTGCTGTTTGTCTGATAGTCCTCCAGCGGCTGCTATTGCTTCCGTCAGTCTGGGTCTTATCATTTGTTCGTACAGTTTTCCTGTCGTGTCGAGCAAGATCAGCGGGCGGTAGGCCGACGGCGAGTGAGGGTCCCCCTTACCTTTGGCAATGAGAACTAGCCTCGCCTCCTTCCACCGCCCTCCGAACGTACTTGTCGTTAAGCATGTGTTGTACATGTCCAGAAGAAACCGCGGCCTCAGGTTGCCCATCAGCCGCAGTATTTCTCCCGGAACGCCGGCCGGTCCCGGGGCCTTCCCGGTCTTCATCGAGGCGGTTGCTCTTGCGAGCTCCACCTCGGTAAAAGGCGGTATCTCCCCAGGTTCGTCTTCGTCTTCTGTCTCTGTTCTTGTCTCGTGCGCCGGGAAAAGTCCGTCAATGATGTTTCGTGTTGTTGGAGGGTCCATCACGCCGGGCGGCGTCCGAGCCCCAAGTCTACCGGTTACAAGCTTGTATCCGGTGCCCCATGGGTCTCGATCCACCTCGTCGCACAGTTCCCTCCAGCACTTCTGTTTTCTGTCCTTGATCGTCATCGTCAGTTTCTTTCGTGCCGTCCTGTAAGCTGTTCTGTGTGTCTCTGCTTCGGGTCCGCCTCTCGCCCGAGTGAGTTTCCTCCTGCAGGCGAAGCCGACCCTCCGCAGTTCTGCTATTTCGTCTGTCCACCAGTACTGTTGTTGACGGTTTCGTCCGTAGCGTTTCCGTGGCATTGAGTCATTGCAGAGCCGCTGGACGAGTTTCGTTGTCTCGCCAATCAGTCTTTCGGCTCTTTGTCGTCCAGTCAGTTCGTCTGGTACGTTTGCCTTTGGAGCTGATGCTGCCATCAGCTTTTCCGAAAATCTGTCCGTGTCAAGTCTTTTGAAGTTCCACCGCGGGAGCCGGGGGATCCGTCGGGGTCGAGTTGTTGTATCACCTCCCACTTCAAAGGCTATGTACTGATGGTCGCTGGCATTATAGCCCTCGACCACCCGCCAACGCCTAATCTGTGAGAGGATTCCGTCCGATGTCAGTCACGTCATGAATGGAGTTCCCAAAACCCGGTCTTCTGTAAGTCGGCGTATTTCCTGTATTGGCCACTGCTAGATCCAGCCTCGCAGCCATCTCCAGCAGGAGCCGTCCTCGTTTGTTCGTCGTGGTCACACCCCACTCGATCGCTCTTGCGTTAAAGTCGCCCGCAACGACTACATGCCCTTGCATGAGCTTAAGCTCATCCTCGAGGGAATGCAGCCTCTCCCCGAAATCTCCGATGGTGCAGTTTGGCGTAAGGTAGACGCTGACATAGGTGACAGCGCCCACCATGGCCCAGACGGAGACGTCTCCCACACCCTGTCCGGATATCCGGGAAGCGGTGACCCTCCAGACCCAGATGGCAGCGGTGCCCCTGGTGTTCGTGAGCCACGTCGGCCTTGTCTCGTCTCGGTATGGTTCGGATAGTATAAGTATCGTCGCGTCGAATTCGTCGGCTATTTGCGGTAGCAGTAGCTGTGCCGTCTGACTCCGGTTTAGGTTTCCCTGAAGAACCTTCGTCATGTCTTTGTCCTTTTTCTGCTTTCCTTCAGTGCGGCCCTGAATACGGCGCACGAGCCAGTACCCGGCTGATGCGCCACCTCCAGTTTCTTGGCCTCGGTGCACAGGAAGCAGGTCGGTCTGTTTGGACACGTCTTACCGGCGTGGCCCACGCCCCCACACTTCCAGCAGCAGTCCGTCCTGTCTGGTCCTTTGCAGTTCCGTCTCGTGTGTCCGTAACCAAGACACCGGAAGCACCTTGTTACCGTCGTCCTTAGTCTGATGCGGCAATTAACCCACCCTATCTTGACCCTCTGTCTGTCAAGTAAGTCGATGGCCCTCTGCGATTCCAGCTCGCACACCGCCATACACTGTCCGGATCTGTTGGGGCCGGCGATGTGTACCTTCAGATCCCCTTCCTGTCCTGTCTCTCGTTTGAGGGTTGCCGCGACCTCCTGGGGAGTCGTGACGCAGTCCAGGTCCATAATCTCCAGCGATGTACTGGGGGTCATGGCCCGGGCGCTCCCCTCCTGCCCGAGCGCGCTCTGGAGGGAGCGCTGGAAGCTTTGGCTCCCCTCTCGTCCCGTCTGTAGTTGGAAAAGTAGTCCTCCGTCTTTTGTCTTTCGGTATCCCCTGATCGTCACGTTGTCCGTCGTGGGGTCTACCTTCGTCTTTACCTGTCACAGTAGGTCTGCGTACGTCTTTCCGTGCTGAGGCTTGACGAGGACGGCCGTCCCCCGAGGCGTGGGGCGCGGTCTGTCCTGCTGTGCCTGTTTCGTGTCCTCGTTCGTCTGTCTGTTCCGTTCCGCTTTTTGTTTCTTTCGTCTCTTTTTCTTTGTCTGTGTTTGCCAGCTCCCCTCTGGCTGTTGTGTGTCGTCAGTCACCGTCGGTCTTTTTGCCGGCTGTTGGGGAGGACTGGCTTCGGTGACGTCCCGTTTCCGTTTTGGTGTCTGGCCCGGTTTCGTCCGTACGCTCTGTCTGGCTGTCCTTAGGTTCCTGAGCTTTTCGCATTTGCCCAGGGGGACCTCAGTAACCTCGGTGATAACCTTGATGCCGTCCTTTGTCTCTCTGTTCACGTTTTTCTGTACGCCTGTCTTTTGCTGCATGACTTTGGCTCTCCCAAGGATTATCTGCAGTTGCTCCCTGAGGTTGTCGATCGTCTGCAGTTCCAGGCATTTTGTCGTCACGTTCGTTAGTAAACTGTCACCGGTTGCGCTCTTAAAGCTGGCGAGGCTCGCGTTGCTGGAAACGCTGCTGTGTCTCGTCCGGCTAGTGTGAGTCTCCAGCCGATTGTTGTCCCTGTCCGTTCTGTCCTCGTTTGTCCTGTTAGCGGTCGATGTAAGGCATGTTCTGCAGCCCCCAGAATTCGTGCTGCTGCCTTGAGCCACCGGGGCTTGCATCCGGTCGGAACTCAGGGTGGATTCCCCCCGTACGGGGGTTACCACCTGGGGTATTTGTTTTGGTCCATGCGTATTCATGTTGTCTTTGTCGGGTTCGTTAGTTTCCCCTCCTGCTGGATGCAGGCTATGTACTTGGCCTCCCCACCACGCCCAGGTGAATCCACGGGGAGGCCACTATATATTTATATTAAAAATAATATATTTATATTAAAAATAATATATTTATATTAAAAATTAATATAAATATATTATTATTAAAAATATAATAATTATTAATTTATTATATTTAATGTCTCTATTAATTTATAATATTCATTATTATTATTATTATATATATATATATATATTTATATTTATATACATATATATTTAAGATATTACTAATAATTTAATTATATTAGTTAACTTAATAATTTATAATGTAAAAAAAAATAATTATTAATAATTTAATTATTTTATATTAAATAAAATTATATATTTATTATTATTAATATATTATTATAATATATATACATATATATATACAATAAATTTATTAATATTAAAGAAAGTATAAAAATAATAAATCATATATTTTTTTGAATAATATTTAATATATTTATATTAAACCTTTCAATAAAATAATTAAAATTAAAAAAATTAAAGATAATCTTACTTCATAAGAAATAAATTAAGATAAAGCTCGAATTAAACCTAATATCGAATAAGAAGAATCTAATGACCACCCAGAAATTAATAAACCATATCCCCCCAAACTTATACAAAAAATTAAATATATAAACCGTAACTCTAAAAAAAATTATATTTCTTAGAAAAGGGTAGGTTATTCATATTATTAAAATTAATATTAATATAAATATTGAAGATAATATATAATCCCTGATTTTTAAATTTATACTTTGCGGAATCAGAAACTTGGTTTGCAGTTACATAATAAATTGCGTCAATTTATGTTTTTCTTAACCTAATGGTCAAGTTGTTGAGAAAACGTCATCCTTCGCCGAACTTTTGTTCTTAACCATGCACGCCAAGTCGTTGCCCAGCTTTTCTAGTGATACATACATACAGTACTTGTGTGATGCGTACGTTGTACTTTTATATAATCGTGATTCGTACTTTTATTATAATGGTAAAATGGTTTTTGAAAACAAAATATTGAGAAAAATGGTATTACTAGAGTTTGGTCATTTTCTGTACGTTTCTAGTAAATTTGCTTGGCTTTTTCATAAAAAGTTATTTCACTGCTTTTGTACGTTTGAGGTCAAAAATTAAAATCTAAATAAAACTATTGTTTGAAAAAAATCACAAATATTTCGAGGTTAATTAGAATCTTGTAGATAGTGAAACAACCGATAATTTTTTCGAGGGCATTTTTTATTACTTGGCGTTTTTTTACTTGTTAAAGTTTTTTAGGGGGATTTCATATCTTTTTGAAACAGAAATACTTCATTTTCTATAGTTATAAACTTAACGTGTTTGCAGCGTCATTTGCTCACTCTAGTTAGGGTGGTATATATTTTTATTTGCATATCCAAACGTCAAATTTATTAGGATGGTGGATTATTTCGCCGACGTTACTTAAGACGGAACAGTACCCCGGCTCCATCGGTATGGCAGATCGGGATAGTAGATACCCACGGATTTCCTAAACGGCTCTTCAGAATTTCACGAAATTTGACCAGACAATGTTAAATTGATAGACGAACGGCTGTCTTCTCATGAAATTTGTTGAATAAAAAAAAAAGTAGATTGTATTACCATGCTGAAGCCGCGATAGTAATGATGTGAAATAAAAAGTTTCCTTTATTTTCATCATGAAAATATTATATCATCAAGATTTAGGATCAAGCAATTAATTATGCTAAGTTTCAAATAAATCGACTGATGAATTGTCGAGAAATTAATAAAAGTAATAAAGAATAGCGCCTTTTTTAAACAATTAATTAATAGCAATCATGGGAAAATTCATATATTGAGTTTTTGGGCAATTATTGATAATAATAAGATTATCTTAACGTATTAATTGAATTTACAAACTGAGAAATGTTTTTGTTGTCCAGTTGAAACAGATGTACAGTCACTGACAAAACCTCAGTCAAGCACACGTCAATATCTTCGAATTTGACTTCAGTTGGTATTGAAAGTGGAAAATTAACATTTCTCAGTGTTAATTTATTATTAAATTAGCTGCTTGTAAGGCTAAACTTGTACGATATGATCTAGACTTGTAAATTTACGATTCGCCCATTTTGGACTATCTTTTTGTCCGACGGTCCATCCAGTAATACCGTAAAATTAAATAATGTATTGTTTTGAATAAATTGTAAATAAGGGGAAATAAATATTCATGTTTTACAATTTTCATCAACAGAAAGCCCTGAAAAGTAACTTTATAAACTTTATTTGTCAAACCACCCCAACATATTTTTTCCATTTCTTTATTTTTATTATTATAGAGTGTGCAAATTTAACTTGTCTAAGACTGTGTGAAAATGTTGTAACGATCTGTTCAGCATGAAAATTAAAAAAAATTGGGCTATTAAAATGAATAAGTTTTTGATGTATCTTACAATACAAACTTCAACGTCATCAAGTTGTATACTATAGAAAGTACCGCACCTACCGATCACAATCGTGGTCGAGAAAAAAGCAAAAATACTTGTTTAAACAATTATTTTTGCATTACTTTTACCGTTGATTTTTGCAGCGCGTACGCAACAATCATATTTGCTGAGGGGTACAGAAAGTACCGCGCTTACCGATCACAATCGTGGTCGAGAATAAATTCTTCAATGGTTTAAACAATTTTTTACGCATTGTTTTTGCCGTCATGTTTTGCAGCGCGCAAGCAGTAATCATATTTGCTGAGAATTACAGAAACTACTGCACCGACCGATCACAATCGTGGTCCAGAAGAAATGCTTAAATTGTTTACACAATTATTGTCGCATTATTTTTTACCATTGAGTTTTGCAACGCGTAAATAGCAATCATATTTGCTGAGAGGTGTAGGAAGTACTGTATCTACCGATCACAAACGTGGTCGAGATAAACGAATTCATAATTGTTTAAACAGTTATGTTTGCATTATTTTTATTGTTAGCTTTTGCGGCTCGCAATCAGCAATCTATTTGCTGAGAGGTACTGGAAGTACCGTATCTACCGATGACAAGCGTAGTCGAGATAAACGCATTCATAATTGTTTAAACAATTATGTTTGCATTATTTTATTGTTAGGTTTTGCGGTTCGCAATCACCAATCTATTTGCTGAGAGGTACTGGAAGTAAGTACCGTATCTACCGATCACAATCGTGGTCGAGGTAAACGCATTCATAATTGTTTAAACAATTATGATTGCATTATTTTTATTGTTATGTTTTGCGGCTCGCAAGCAGCAATTTATTTGCCGAGAGGTACTGAAAGTACCGTATCTACCGATCACTATCGTCGTCGAGATAAACGCATTGATAATTGTTTAAACAATTATGATTGCATTATTTTGATTGTTAGGTTTTGCGGCGCGCAATCAGCAATTTATTTGCTGAGAGGTACTGAAAGTTCCGTATCTACCGATTACAATCATGGTCGAGATAAACGCATTCATAATTGTTTAAACAATTATTTTTGCATTATTTTTAGCGTAACGTTTTGCGGCTCGCAATGAGCAATCTATTTGCTGAGAGGTACTGGAAGTAAGTACCGTATCTACCGATCACAATCGTGGTCGAGATAAACGCATTCATAATTGTTTAATCAATTATGTTTGCATTATTTTATTGTTAGGTTTTGCGGCTCGTAATCAGCAATCTATTTGCTGAGAGGTACTGGAAGTAAGTACCGTATCTACCGATCACAATCGTGGTCGAGATAAACGCATTTATAATTGTTTAAACAATTATGATTGCATTATTTTTATTGTTAGGTTTTGCGGTTCGCAAGCAGCAATTTATTTGCCGAGAGGTACTGAAAGTACCGTATCTACCTATCACAATCGTGGTCGAGATAAACGCATTCATTATTGTTTAAACAATTATGATTGCATTATTTTTATTGTTAGGTTTTGCGGCTCGCAAGCAGCAATTTATTTGCCGAGAGGTACTGAAAGTACCATATCTACCGATCACAACTGTGGTCGAGATAAACGCATCCATAATTGTTTAAACAATTATGTTTGCATTATTTTTATTGTTGGGTTTTGCGGCTCGCAATCAGCATTCTATTTGCTGAGAGGTACTGAAAGTACCGTATCTACCGATCACAATCGTGGTCGAGATACACGCATTCATAATTGTTTAAACAATTATGATTGCATTATTTTTATTGTTATGTTTTGCAAGCAGCAATTTATTTGCCGAGAGGTACTGAAAATACCGTATCTACCGATCACAATCGTGGTTGAGATAAACGCATTCATAATTGTTTAAACAATTGTTGTGCCGCTAGTTTTGCGCCAACATGATTGTGCCCTTGGAGTTACGTCCCCGAAGAGACTGGTGTCGAGAATCGGGCGATCGAGGACGGTAGCTGGGTACTTCCAATAATGAGTAAATCTCCACCTCGAGAATTGTGAACTTACAAATATTCAACTTTATTATAACTAGGCAACATTTGTCGTGCAAGATATTAAGTTGCCTTGTGACCGATCTCTTCGGTTACCACCCGAAGACTGACTTTTACCTTTCGGTATCTCTAATTGTTAGCTCGGTTATTGGCGATTGAACGTTCTGGAACGTTCGAATCGTACGATGTCGAGTCAGCGACGCGTGTCGCCAAAGTCACCTCTGGAGGTGCTTCATTCGCCAAAACTGCTGTCATTGCACAATGGCAATATGGCCCCTCGACTTCGTAAGTCGAATATGCTCGTTGCTATGCGCCTTAAGTTATGCGCTGAATTGCGGGGCACAACACAATTATGGCTGCATTATTTTTACCGTTGGATTTTACATAACGCAAGCAGCAATCATAATTGTTAAGAGGTTGGAAAGTACCGTATCTCCCGATCACAATCGTGATCGCGGAAAAATGCAAAAATAATTTTTTAAACAATTATTTTTGCATTATTTGTATCGTTACGTTTTGCGGCTTGCGAGTAGCAATTTATTTGCTGAGAGCTACTGAGTGTACTGTATCTACCGATCACAATCGTGATTGAGGAAAAATGCAAAAATAACGTTTTAAACAATTATTTTTGCATTATTTTTAGCGTAACGTTTTGCGGCTCGCAAACAGCAATCTATTTGCTGAGAGGTACTGAAAATACCGTATCTACCGATCACAATCGTGGTCGAGAATAAATGCATTCATAATTGTTTAAACAATTATGTTTGTATTATTTATACCGTAAATGTTTACTGAGTCAATCGCTACACTCAGCAAGGACTCTTTCTGCGAAATTCGTGTTTTTGAATTTCTTGCGAAGTTGGCGTTGAGAAAAGAAAATAAAGTTCTTTCTCGACGCTGACTATGTTTGTGCATGTATATACGCTCACGCGGTGTATATGCGCTCACGCGGTGTGTACGCGCTACGAAGGGTCAGCCCGCGGGAAGATAAAAATCTTCAACCGCGTGCGGCCGATGTAGTAATGCACACCGACATACACGCACTCACGCGTTGCGAGACGCAGGAAGGCATTTACAATCTCCCGGTAGGTGGCAGGGGCTCTTACGAGTTCTGCCCTACCGACTGGAGCCGGGGCTGCGTCGAAGTCTTGCTGCGACTTTTGACGTTTTCTAGCGCCGTCTTTTAACGTTTCTAGCGCGCCGTCGTTTGTTTATAGTAGCTTTGCCCTGAAGTGAACCGTTGGTGCACTTCAGGCTGAAACAGGCTTGTTCCCATGTTAACGCTTTCCCCAAAAGGACGTATGTAGTATAGCTTACGATGCGACCGAATAACTTTATCCCTTCACGAAAACTGACGAGTCTGGAACGTTCTAAAGTCTTGAAGAATTTTTGTGGTAAAAAAGTCGCTCGGGAATTCGACCAAATCTTACGAGATCTCTGAAGTTTGAGTAGGCTGATCGAAAAATGACCCAAACAAAATCGATAGGAAAAAATAACATTTCATTGGTAAAATGTCATTAGATTTTCGATTCGTCTCCGCGTTTTCGCGTAATGTCGATTATAAGTTTAAAAGTCGTCTGCTAAAGCCTATCTTGGTATATAAACAGTGCGCGGCGTGTCGTGTCGTGACAGTCGTTTTTTTTATTACTTGGCGTCGAGACGCTGCCGCGTCTCTTGATATAAATAATTAAATTGTTTTAACATAATTATTTCTTTTGATAATAATTTAATTGCATCTCTAAAAGGCTGTAAAATTCCTAAATCACCTACTTTAAATTAATAAAATAAAAATTAATAGTATAATTATTATAATATAGAAATTCACATATATATAAAAATTTGTTTAATTATTAAATGTCATTTTATTACTTAAATGAATTCTAAATTTATTGCACTAGTCTGCCAAATTAATAAACTAATTCTTTTTATATAAACTATTTAAAATATAAAATCCTTTCGTACAAAATATATTTATTCTTAAAAATAGAAACCGATCTGAACTGAAATCATGTAAGATTTTAATGGTCAAACAGACCGAAATTTCTAAAATTTTCCATTTAATTTTTATCTTAATTCAAAATCGAGGTTATACTCTTTTTTATCAAAATGATCTCTCTCTAAAAAAATTATACTGTTATCCCTAAGGTAATTTATTCTATTAATCCAAAATTAAAGATCATTTATTCAAGCATTAATGTAAATATTATTTTAAAGTTAATTTAATTTAATAGTCTCCCCAATCTAATTTTATAAAAAATAAAATTGAAAAATTAAATTTATTTCTTTTTATATAAAATTAAAGTCTATAAGGTCTTCTCGTCTTTTAAATATATATTAGTTTTATAACTAATAAAAAAAAATTTAATTTCAATTATAAAAACGTATTTATTTCATTAAACCATTCATTCTAGCTTTCAATTAAAAACTATTGTTTATGCTACCTTTGTACGGTCAAAATACCACAGCTATTTAAATAATTTCATTGAACAGGTCAAACTTTAAATTAAATTCAAAAAACCATTTTTTTGTTAAACAGGTAAATAAATAATAATTAAATTAAATTTGCCTAATTATTAATAATTAATTTTCTTATTAAATTAATAATATTAATATTTTTTATACTAATTTAATCATTATTTAAATTTGAAATATAATTTTTTAAATTATTTTATTAATATATTAATTAAAAAATTTTATTTTTATATAATATAAATAAATTATAACATTTTTTCTTATAATAAATATTATTAATTTTATAATATTTTTTTTTTTAAGGAGTCTGTGAATGCAAAAATAACGCACTACCGATGGAAAGCCATAATGGTGTCCCATCGAGTGTGGGACTCGCCGGCTATTCAACCGGCCCTACCCACTAAACACATATCTCCCTGTACGCCCGACACCAGCCCGGAACTGTTATTCACATTAATTCAGACTGGACGGCTGTCTTTGCGCGTTCTACAGACACGTCCCTTCCCTTATAACCGTTTATTTACTCGTGTCTGAGATCTTTTCTGTTGTCGCTTTCGCTTAATCTTCCAGGCATCCGTCCATTCTTTTGCGCCGAAGGATCATCGTCACGTAATTGGGAATGAGTCGCCAGTTGTCCGCGTCCGTCATCATTAGTTTCGTCACATTGTCTGGCGTGATCGGTCCTAGTACTGTCTTCAGTCTACGTCTTTGTTCTGTCCAGTGTTCGCACACGAAGAACGTGTGCTCCGCGTCGTCCTGCCCCCCCCCCCCCACAGTACTTACATCCTGGTGAGTTCAGTCTGTTCATCCTGTGGAGGTACCTACGGAAATACCCGTGTCCGGAGAGGAACTGGTTCAGGTAGAAGTCCACCTCCCCATATTTCCTTTCCTTCCACTGGGTGATCTCCGGTATCAGTCTTTTTGTCCACCGTCCGTCCTCGTTTGTCGTCCATCGGTTCTACCAAAGCTCGAGGGTTCTCGTCCGTTCCTCTGTCGCGACGTCTTCTCTGTCGGTAAGCCCATCTCGGTGATAGGCACGACGGCGATCCGCCGCGAGCAGGTCGATCGGGATCACGCCCGCGATAACGAAAACCGCGTTCTCAGACACGGTCCGGTACGCGCACGCTATCCTTAGCGCCCCCACCCGCTGCACGCTCGTCATGGCTTTCGCTCGCTTCCGTATTTTTAGGACGTCGGCCCAAACCTCCGCCCCATATAACATGATCGAGTGGGTGACGCTCATTAGCAGTCTCCGTACACTCAGTCTTGGTCCGTTTGTGTTGGCCATCAGTCTCGTCAGAGCTTTTGTCTTTTCCACGGCCTTTTTCGTTACGTTCCGTATGTGAGGCCAGAAGGTTAGCTTTGTATCCAGGGTGACCCCTAGGTACTTGGCTTCGCTCCAGGTTTCTGTCCGTTCTGTCCCTACGTTCATCGGTGTAATTGCCTCTATTCGTTTTCGTGGGAGCAGTACAAGTTCAGTCTTTTGTAGTGCCAGTTGCAGTCCGTGTCCTGTCATCCATTCGTCCACGCGCCTCATGACCTGGTTCAGGTTGAGCTGGACCAAGTGACTGTCGCGAGCCACTATTACGACTGCGACGTCGTCCGCGTACGCTACAAGGCGCGTGTCCGGGGGCATGTCCATTCTCAGTAAGCTGTCGTACAGTATGTTCCATATATCAGGGCCCAAAATGGAACCCTGTGCGACTCCTGCCGTGATCTGTTGGTCCCTTTGTCCGTCCGCTGTCTCGTATGTCAATGTACGATCCCGGAAATAGTCACCCAGCACTCGGAAAAGGTAAGGAGGGATCCGGAAAGTTGTTTTCAACGTGTCCAGGATGTCCTCCCACCTAATGGAGTTAAAGGCGTCCTTAACGTCGAGCACCAGGAGAACCACCGGTCTCGCTCCGTGGCAGGTCTCGTTCATCCTGTGGAAAGTATCTGTCACTTCAGTCACTGCTCCTATTCACGAGCGCCCTTTGCGAAAGCCGTACTGTCGGTCTGATAAGTCTCCGGCGTCTTTAACCGCCTGTAACAGTCTGGGTCTTAGTAACAGTTCGTACAGTTTTCCGGTCGTGTTGAGAAGGCTGAGGGGCCTGTAGGAGGACGGCAGCTCTGGGTCTCCCTTGTCTTTTCCAATGAGGACCAGTCGAGCGGTCTTCCATTGTTTGCTGAAAACCCCGGCGGCCAGACACCCGTTGTATGTGTCCATTAGTGCACCCGGTCGCTGCGAAGCGACGATTCGGAGTACCTCTCCTGCGACTCCATCGGGGCCTGGGGCCTTGTTTGGTTTCAGCATCTTTACAGCCATCGTCAGCTCCTCTTCCGTAAAGGGGGGGCATTCGGTCTGCGTCTCACTGTCCGTCTCTGTCACTCGTTCCGGGTGTGCCGGGAAAAGACCGTTAACGATCCTTTCCATCGTATTGGCGTCTCTTGTCACTGGTGGGGCTCTGGTCGCCAGCGCGCGCGTCACAATCCTGTACCCCGCGCCCAAGGGGTCCGAGTCCACCTCGTCCGTTGAGTCGTCTCCAGTTCTGTCTCTTGCTGTCATTGATCGCGAACCTTAGTCGCCCTCTGGCGCGCTGGTATTCTTCTGCCCAGGCGTGTGCGTCCTCTCTGTTTCTGGCTCTCTGAGCTCTCCGCCTGAGCGCTACGCAACTTTGTCTGAGTTCCGCGATCTCCGTTGTCCACCAGTATACCGTTCGTCTGTTTGGTCCGTATCGTTGTAGCGGCATAGAGACTTCGCAGAGCCGCTGGAGGAGGTTGGTGGTCCTCTCAGCAAGCGTCTCCGCTTTGGCCCGGCTTGTCCCCCACGACAATTGTTGCGCAGGGCGCTCTGCAGTCGTCAGTCATCTCGTCAGCGCGTTTTTGTCCAGGCGTTTTACGTCTCACCTTGGGGGGCGTCGTCTCTGGTCCCAGTCTGCTCTTGTCTCGTCCGTTATGTCGAAGGCGATGTACTAGTGGTCACTGGCAGAGTAATCTTTAGTCACCCTCCCCGCTTTTACTTTAGTCAATATTCGGTCCGAGGCCATCGTCACGTCAGGTATCGAGTTGCCGTATCCTAGTCGTCTGTAAGTCGGTGTCGTTCCCTCGTTAACTACCGTTAGATCTAGCCTTGCGGCCATCTCCAACAGCAGTCGTCCGCGTCTGTTCGTCGTTGGCATCCCCCACTCGACCGCTCTTGCGTTAAAATCGCCAGCGACGACTGCGTCCCCGGGAATGTCCCTCAGCATGTCTTCGATGGCGTCAAGTTTTTCCACGTACTCGCGTGCGGTGCAGTTTGAGGTTATATAGACGCTGACGTAAACCACCCCGTCTATTTTCACCCAGACACAGTCTTCTCCGCGCCCGTGCATGACAACTCGCCCCGCACTTTCCCGCCGGATCCGCACTGCCGATGAACTCGAGCTATTGGCGAACCATTTTGTCTGAGTCAAGTCTCTGTATGGTTCACTGATTATGAGTACGTCAGCGTCAAATTCCGCCGCAATTTGAGGGAGCAGTGCGTGTGCTACGCTGCTTCGGTTCATGTTGCATTGGAGTACCGTCGTAGTCATTTTGTCGTCCTGTTTTTTTAGTTCAGCTAGCGCTGCTTTGAACGCTGCACATGGGGCCGTACCAGGTACGTGATCCTGGTCCTGGTTGCCAGCTCCCGCGCATAGGAAGCACGCGGCAGAGTTGTTGCACTCTCTACTGACGTGTCCCTTCCCGCCGCAGCGTCAGCAGCAGTCGTGTCTGTCCGGTCCGTTACAGTCTTTTTTCGTGAGTCCATATCCGAGGCATCGGTGGCACCTTGTCACCCGTAACCTTTGCCTTATACGGCAGTTTACCCAGCCGATCTTAATCCTACCCTTCTTAAGTAGGTCCTTGGCCTCTGAGCTGTCAAACTCACACAGGGCCATTGTTTGGCCTCGGCGGTTCATGCCAAAGATATGGACTGTCCGTTCCGTGTCCGTGCCTGTCTCCCGGTTGATCGCGGCCGTAACGTCGTCTTCCGTTGCATCGCAGTCGAGGTCGAGAAATTCCAGCATTATTCTCGGGGTCATGTCTTTGATCCGTCCCGTCTGTCCGATTACTTCTCGCAGAGCTGTTTCAAAGTCTTTGCGGTTCTCTTCTCGCTCCAGTTGGAGAAGTACCGCGCCGTCTTTGGTCCTTTTGATCGTCCGTACCTCGTCTTTGTGTTTATTTAAATTATTTTAATGTAAATTAAATATATATATATATATATTGTAACGGTCCGATGTGAGAAGCTATCGTCCCCGAGTTACAGGAGGCAAAGGAGATAGCCCTTCGCATAATTAGGCCGAACCATTGAGACGCGTGAGCGGCCGGACATCGGGGCGGCTAGCGCGGTGTTAGGACCGCCTCGCGCGCGACTGCCGGGACCGCCCTAGACGCTATTACGACCGCCCTAAAGGTCCTCGCGCGCGGCTCGTTAGTAGGCCAGCCCACAACGCGGACCCGGCCTCGCGAACTAGACCATCCTTCGCACAAAGAGATACCTCTCCGAGAATCATGTACTCCTGATAACAGAGCCGCGAACGACTCCGTTCTCCTCCGATAATTAACAACAAATTACGGGTAGAAATTAATATCTCCCGCTCCAGGTACTATCCCACCGCCAATCGGCCATGTACGGGAGATGCCCCTACCAGAGGACCCGGGGAGATTGGCAGAAAGGGAAAATGCCCCTCACGGGCCGTAGGCTATTTAAGGGACTACAAGAGGGCCTCGGGGTCAATCTTCAATCTTCAATCAAGTAACTTTGTTCATCGACCACCATGTTCCTAACAACGTAGGAACTTCCTTCTAGGAGCCCGCTCCTCGAGCATGTGCTCCAGCCTAACTTCATCCCGAGTGTGAGGATAGGGACCTTCTGCCCGGAGAAAGCCCCAGTATTGCACTGGATGTCTGACTTCGGGGAGAGGGAGATTTAAGGTGATCGTAGGCAGGAAGGGACAGGACTTAAGGGAACTTCGAGGAAGCTCACATCCTTCGGGATTTCTTCCCGAAACGAACAGGCCCAAGCCCTCATGTTCATCCCCGAGACCAAGGCCCTTATTTCCTTGTCCCACGGGTTATCTCATCCCGACGATTATCCCGTCACTCTCCTCCGAAACGACGGATCGCCGAGGAATACTGTCAGTGACGATATCTCCCGGCGAAGGAGGGCATTAAGAGGGAAACCGCTAGCTTCACTAGCCTTAATCCTTCCAGACTGGCGCCTGGAAGGCTAACTCGCCACATCGGCGAGTCCCGCCATCCCGAAAGAGTACCCGATAACGGGTATCTCATAACTTACTCGATTATATTTCGTCTCGGAGAGATCGCATCCTCCGTGTCATCCTACGCACGCGTAGGACCCGCGAATTCCCGACAGAACTCACGACCTGTAACACGACGCTCGCAATCCCTCGTGGCCTCCCACGGGATTCGGGACAAATCCACACCTAACTCAATGTACACGGCATTTCATCGACAGACTTAAAAGAAAGACAATAATTCCAGCTTTGGCACGAGTCCGGCGGCGACGGAGATCGAACCACGAAGAGAGAGAGAGAGAGACAACGAACGCGCTCCTTGATACCTCTTCGCCCATCCTGGTTCCCTGCGCCGAACGACCTCTATTAACACTTTAATTTACATCTTTCCTCCATTTAATCTCTTTTTTTTTACCACAGATTCCATGCAAATAACGACTAACAAAATTTCCACAGCCTCAACTCATCCGCCTTCAGCATCCGTAGAATCCAATTTCACCATCACCGAATGCCGATGATGAAAATGCAAGGCTAAAGTCGTCTGACACAGCATGGCAACTGACTGAGGCATCCTTCCTAAAAGGAATCCTCCTAAATCATCATATCGAATCCCTATTGTCTAACGGCATTATTTCCTCAGCTGATCTCAAACGGAGAAAATCTTCGAGAACCCTACCTTACAAAAAAAATTACACCAACTCTTCCTGTACTTTCTGTCCCGAAACGGGAACAGAAGGTACCTTGAAAACGCAAACGTTTCAATATATATATATATATATATATATATATATATATATATATAATATTAATCTTTATTCGCTTCCCCGTAGGGTTACAAAGGACTCCCGTTTACAAACTTCGTTACATCCATTCTTAACCTACTTATCCTACTTAAACCTATTCCGCCACGCTCCCGCTCTCCGCCGCCTCCTCCACTCCGCCTTATTTTATTTAACCTATTTACAGCCGGATATTCCTGACATCTACTCCTCTCTCCTCTCTCCGCTGCTCCGACTCCCGTTTCCTTCTTTCACTCCATTCCTCTTTCATTTCGTTCTTCCTCTCCTTCTCTCCTCCCTATTTCCCTTTCCCTCTCCCTTCTCCGTTCCTTCAGCTCTTTTATCCAGGCCTCTCCCCCTGCCTCCTCGTCCAGCATCTCCCTTACCCTCTCCCCTATTCCTCTTTCCTCTCCGCTCTCTCCTCCACACCTGTCCAGCACGTGTTCCCATGATTCTACCTCTTCCCCACATATCCTGCACTCCCTGTCTTCCTCCGCCTCCCAGTATCTGCCTTCTTTCATCTCGTTTTCCATCCCAAATCTCGCTACTCTCTTGTATCTCTCTTCTCCCCATCCTGCTTTCAGATACCCTGGGATCTCTTTCACTTTTATTTCCTTATACTATCTATTGTACCTCGATTCTCTTATCTTTTCCCACTCCTCCCTTTCCTGGTTCTCCCTGTCCTCCTTCTCCTTCCTTTCATACCCCTCATTTTCTCGCTCCTGACTCCCCTCTTCCGCCCCCCCCGAACTTCCTAAACTCTTCCCTGCCTTTCTCCCAATTCGCTCTTCCCTGCACTCCCCTTTCCTCTCTTTCCCTGTTTTCTCCCCAACACCTTCTAGCACACTCACTCCCCCCTCCCTTTCTTAGCTTTTCCTCGTAGTTCCATGCTCTCCTGCCTGTCCTGGTTCTTATTTTGTCCCTCTTCATTTCCTCCCTCACCATATATCCCGGTATTCTCCAATCTAGCCCCAGTACCCATCTTAAATATCTTTCCTGTACCCCTTCCATTGCCCCTCTCTCTTCCCACCCCCAAATTTCTGCCCCATACCCCATCACCGTCCAAACCAGCGTGTCGAACAGCCACAACCTCCTACCCACGTCTTTTCCGAATTCTCTTTTCCCTATTCCCCATACCTGTTCCATTACCATTCCTGCCTTTTTTACCCTATCTTTAATGTGGGCTTCTTGTCCCCTGTTCCTCCTGAACACAAATCCCAAGTCTTTGAATTCCTTCACTTCCTCCATCCTTTCCTCCCTCCATTTCCACTCTTTTTTTTTGTACCTTCCCCTTCCTTTCCTAAACCTCATTACCTTCGTCTTTCCCACATTTACCTGCAGCCTTTTCCTCTCAAAATATCTCTCCAGTCTCCTAATCACATTTTCCATCTCTTCCTGTCTTTCTGCTAGCACCACCACTTCGTCCGCGTATGCTAGCGAGAATATTTTGCCCTCTCCTACCTTGACTCCCCCCCCATTTCCCCTTTCTAAGCTCCTCCTCCAGATCCGCTGTCAGCAGATTGAAGAGCAGCGGGCTCAGCGGACATCCCTGCCTTACCCCTCTCTGTATCCAAAAGACTTCTCCTGTCTCCCGCCGCTGCTTTCACTCTGCTCCTTGTCTCTTCGTATATCTCCTTTGTCCTTTCTCTTAGTCCCTTTCTTATTCCTCTCTCCTCCATCGCCTTCCACAACTCCTTTCTATCCACCGTATCGAAGGCCGCTTTCAGGTCTATAAACAGAGCCACCAGCTTTCCCTTCCTTTTCCCCGCCTGCTTTCCTATGATGTAGTTTAGGACGTAGATGTTGTCCATCGTCCCCTCCCTCTTCTAAAACCCGTTTGGTTTTGTGGCAGTGCCCCTGACGCTTCCGCTTCCCCTTCCAACCTTTTCGCCAACACTCCTGCATATACTTTGTATAGCGAGGGCATCAGCGTCACCCCCCTATACTCCTCTACCCTTGTCCCTTGCCCTTTTTTCACTATCGGGACTATTGTCCCCTCCTTCCATCCCTCCGGCCAACCCTCTCCTCTCCACACCCTTCTACATATTTCCCAGGCTCATTCCAACGCCTTTTCTCCCCCCCCCATTTCCACGCTTCATTAGGAATTTCATCACCTCCCATCGCTTTTCCCTCCTTCAGCCATTCCACCGCCTTTCTTATTTTCTCCTTTCCTAGTTCCTCTTCCGTGTCCCCGTTTCTCTGTCTCTCTTCGCCCTTTCACCCTCCTCTTTCCGTTCCTCCTAATAGCCCTGTGAAGTATCTTTTCCATTCCTCTCTCTCTCTATCTTCTCATTTATTCTACTCCTTTTCTTTCTTCCTCTATTTATTATCTCCCACACCTTGTTCTCTATCCTTGCTTCCGCTATCTCTCTTATTCTTCTTTCTCTCTCCTCCTCTTTTTTCCTTTCACACAAATCCCCATACTCCCTCTTCCTTTCCTTGTACGCCTCCTTTGTGCCCTTTCCTTTTCTCCATCTCCTCAATTTCGCTCTTACCTCCCCCTTTTTTTCCTACTTTCCTCGTCCCACCATCCTTCCCTCGTCGCCCTTCTCTCTCTAGCCCATTCTTCCTCCCCCGCTTTCATTGCTTCTTTCAATTTTTCCATAATTTCTTCATGTATATATTATATATATATATATATATATATATATATTGAAACGATACGACTTTGCCCTGATAGACGTGTGCGTTACGCGTCGGTTCAGGCTCGGTCAGAGATGGAGCAGGTGTGAAAGAAAAACGAGATTTTTCTTTGAAATTTAAGAAATAAATGTTGATTTATTCAAATTTGATATTTTATTTGACAATAAGGAATTTTTCTTTTTATTTTCGTGTTTGTTTGTCCTTATGATGAGTTTTTACAAAACGAAGAATGATTTTTAAACGTGACAAAAAAAAATCGGTAATTTTACCTAAATGACCGCAAAATTTGTGGAATTTTTACTGAATTTTAGTTGACTTGTCCAAATGATGGGAATTTATTAATTTACATAAGATACAGATTGTTTGTTGGACTCGATATATGTTTTAGAGTTTTATGTTAAATTTGGACAAGTTTCGTCAAGGATTTGACAGTTGATGACTCTCAAAAAAAAAATGCTTTTATTATGTTAATTATGGACGCGTTAAACTTCTTCACTCCCTTACAATTAAAAGAAAAGGATTAGGAAGGAAACGAAATTCCGATTGCGGGAATTGAACGGAGCCGAACAATTCCGTGGTCGAAACCCCTTAAGGATGGGTTATCTGGTTGCGGGAGTTGAACGTAGTCGAATCACTCCGTGGCCAAATCGGTTAGCTTATTCTAGTTTGGGCTGCGGGAATTGAACGAGAACCGAACAATTCCGTCCTCCAAAAAGGATAAACTGGGAAAGGATTATGGAGATTTTAAAGGATGCTCTGGTTGCGGGAGTTGACCGTAGTCGAACCACTCCGTGACCAGTGCAATGGTTAAGGAAGCGAAGAGAGTTTGGTGCCTAATGTGCTTAAAACTTCTGGGAGTCTTGCTAAGGTCTCGATTTCCCGGAGGAGAATGAGCTCCGAGTGCTGGTCGGCACCGGCTTTTATACTGTCAAGATCCTTTGTCCTCTTGTTCTAAAAATAACATATAATTCTATTGGACCTAGTCTACAATGGTGGGACGCTTGCCGAAAGATTACTGGATACTCCTTTTTCCCACTCATCCACGCTTCGCATTCATTCGTCAATCACACTTGGAGTTTGCGCGTAGTCACTCTATTGTCCCCACTCTTGGCGCGCGAACCGGTTTATTCCGGTTCACGCCAGTAAGAAATACTCCGTCCCCTCCAGAGACTCGCAGTCGCGCTTGGTATTGGGCTCGCTTCCCCCACTCTTCACTCCCGGACCACCGCTGACCGACCGATAGTTCCACGATTTCCCGTTTGGCGCTTGCTCAGTCGAGCGACGGACGCCATGCCGGGCGCATCGTCAGCTGACGCGTGTCCGTGCCGTTTCAATGTATATATATATATATATATATATATATATAGATATTATATTTAATTAATTTAAATTTTTCTAATAATTCTTATTATTGTACATAATATATTTTATAAATATAAATTAAATTTAAAATTCTAAATTTACTTTCCAGTAAGTTCACTTTGTTACGACTTGTTTCACTTTAAATGAAAATGACGGGCAATATGTACATATTTTAATATGTATGTATGTAATTCTTTATTGCTTCCCCTCGGGGTTATAAGGACTTCCGTACATTCTTCGCCTACTTATTCTAGCCTATCTCTACCGCCACGCTCTTACAATTACTCCTTTTCTCCTCTCCGCCTTATACTAACTTATTCTAGGCCTTAACCTACTTCTCTCTCCTCTCTCCCCGTCTCTCGGACTTCCGTTTCCTCCATTCACTCCATTCCTCTTTCATCCCTCGACCCCTCTCTCTTCCTCCTCCCTCATTTCTCTCTCCCTCTCCCTCCTCCTTCTCTTCAGCCTTCTCATCCATTCCTCTCCTCCTCTGTTTTCGTCTAGTATTTCCCTTATAAATTCCCCTATCCCTCTTTCCTCTCCTGTCCCACCTCCACACCTATCTATTACATGTTCCCACGACTCTGTTTCCTCCCCACAGCATCGGCATAGTTTTTCTTCCTCCCTCTCCCAATACTTCCTTTCCCTCATCTCATTTCCCATCCTGACCCTTGCTATCCTTGTATATCTGTCCGCTCCCCAGCCCTTTTTTACATATTCTGGCACCCCCTCCGCCCCGATTTCTCTATACCACCTGTTGTATCTCGAGTTTTCAATCCTCTCTTTTCTTTCCTTTTTCTGCTTCTTCCTGTCCTCTTTCTCCTTCTTCTCATATCCCTCGTGTCACGTCGCGAGAAAAAGCGCATAAAAATGTTTCTTTTTCTCTCGCCTACTTTATTGAAATCCGGCGAGAACGCTGGCCTGCGCGATTTCCCATGGAAATCGTGAATAACCGTTAAACTAATACGGCATTCTCATTTTTCGACGCATTCTTATATTTTCCTTAGGCTTAGGCGTACTACAGCTGAAATGTAATCTATCGATAACAAGCAAGCGTCGTGCGCACTTTCCCACGCGAGAAGCCTTAAACATATACGTGCAGCCCCGAAAGATCCCCAGAACACTCGAGAAAAGCTAATTCCTTATCTTAAGACCCAAACACTCGTCCGAGAAAACTCGGCCACTCACGGACCACATAGCCTAGTCGTAAAACTAGACCTACGGAAAACATGTGCATTGAACTCAATTCTCAGAAATAGAGCAGCAACTGCGTTTATCATTACCGTGACCCAATAACGAGCTAGAAGTTCTTCTTGTACGCTGCCTCGACCAATCATGCGAGTCAACCTATATCTTTATGTTCTCTCCACTAATCTTTAGAAAATGCATCACCAAAAAGCTCACTCTCCCAAATGCTCCTTCTCCCACAAATTCAGCTTACCCAAAAACTCGCACATCATAGAAGAAAAATCTTCAAGTCAGTCGACCAACATCCTTCAACGACTCAAGTTCTCCCACGACAGTTTCCATCGAAGTTAGTTCTTTAACATTCAGTCTCCTGACATATCTCCGTAATTTTATACATCAATCTTTATACTTTTATACAAGTCTTACTGCGATTTTTGTACGAAGTCTACGAATCTTAAACCGTATTTCCAATTGTAAAATTCCATTCTCGGTCTGCGATACGTATATATCTATATACTAGAGTCCGCGTGATCGTAATCCCTGTGTTCGTGCTACCATCCACTATAACACCGAGCGTAACAGGCCGAGAGCGAAGGCCCTTTCACCCGAGTCCGAAGGACCGTCATTCAGCAAACGTAAGCTAACCGCATTATTTTTGTATCATTTTCTTAATCCGCCGAACTGTATCCTTCCCATGTTTCCGACCGGCTAAGCGGTCGGTGCTCGGTAATAAACGAATGGTAACTATATCTGTCGCAATCATTCACATAACCCTTGACCATCTAGGCACTTGAGACCTAGAACACCCGTTCCACACATTCTCCTTTTTACCCTCATCCCGTGCTATTGCGCTTGGCTCAGGCAAGAAAGAGGGAAAGGAAGGTTTTATGCTCTCATCCCTTCCGGATGTGACACTCGTACTCCTGTCCCTGTTCCCCCTCCCCTTCTCTTCTCTCTCCCTTTCTGCATTCTTCTCTATCTCCCTCCCATTTTGCTCTTTCCCTTACCCCCTTCTCTCCCTCGCCTTTACCTCTCTCAAACAGCTGATTGCTATCTCGCCCCCCCCCACCCAGCTTTTCTTCGTACTTCCATGCCCTCCTCCCCGCTCGTGTTCTGATCTTATCTCTTTTCATCTCCTCTCTCACCATATACCCCGGCGTCCTCCATTCCAACCCCAAGACCCATCGTATGTACCTCTCCTGCACCGCCTCCATCCTCTCTCTTTCCGCCCATCCCCATACTTCTACCCCATATCCCATCACCGTCCACACCAATGTCAGCAGCCACTGACCAATTTATTGCGGGCGCGACTAAAGCCACTCCGCCGGGAGTGGCTTTAGTCGCGCCCGCAATAAATTGTTTGAGCGGAAATTTGACGATTTTCTCACGGTGTATATTGACGATTTATTAATCACGTCACAATCGTTTGATCAGCACCTCGACCATCTTAATCGCGTATTCACGCGCCTCCAGGAGAGTAATTTCACCTTAAGACTAGAGAAGTCGTATTTTTGCAGGACATCCGTCAATTTCCTTGGCTTCCTCTTATCAGTCGGTGGAATTCAGCTGGCACCAGACCGACTTGCAGTAACCAATAATTTCGCCGAATCACGTAATAAAAAACAACTTCAGTCGTTCATTGGCGTCTGCACGTACTATCGACAATTCACTATCCGGCACTCTGAATATATCGAGCCATTTTGAGCCCTGCTCAAAGGCAAAAGCCCTTAGGAGTGGACCCCTGCCCATGGTTAGGCCTTCAGAGATCTTAAACGAAATTTTGCTGAATCAGTTATGCTCCGACATTACATTCCCGGCCGCGTTTTTAAGCTACAGACGGACGCATCGAACAAAGGTTTATGCGGGGTGTTATACCAGGTTGATGATAATAACCATTGCTGCATCATTACCCTCCTGAGTACATGCCTTAATCAAGCCGAAGTCAACTATACGACTACCGAAAAGGAATTATTGGCGATCGTTTATGCCGTTACGAAATGTCATACGTATTTAGACGGTACGGAATTTAAAATTATTACGGACCACAAAGGTCTGAGCTTCCTCAACTCCACCCAATACCATACCGCTTGGCTCATTCGATGGAGCTTGATTCTGCAACAATATACCTTCACTGTGAAGTACTGTTCGGGCCGCGAAAACGTCTTCGCTGACTTTTTTAGTCGAAATCCGTCGCAGCGATTTGAAGAAGAAGCCACCACGGATCTTCAAATCTCAAGCGTGCTGCACCTAATCCTTTACACTAGCAAACCGTCAGTCGTCACGGTAATTGGAGAATTGAGTCGAGAACTCGACCGACTACCCGCCGCTCTTCGGGGAGACCTCGTGTCAATAAAAAAATTCCAAGACGAGGATGAGAGCATCACCGTTATCCTTGGGAGGCTCCGAGACGGTCTCACGATCGATAACTATCGGTGTCATAATGATGTGCTGTTCCGACTCCATCAACCGTCGGGTCGTTGGCTCCTCGTTCTGCCAAAATCTTTAGTTTCCCCGGTGGTTGACTATTTTCACGATAAACTCGGACATCCCGGTGCCTCGAAAACCCTCGACTACCTTCGTGCGTATTTTTATTGGGACCATATGAGTAGGGATGTCAAAGGGTATGTCCGAACTTGCGACTTATGCCAGCGTACGAAAAGCATTAATTACTCCATGCAGGGAACCAATCAGTTAATTAGCGCTACCAATCCGGGAGAGTTGCTTCCCGTGGATTTTTATAGCCCATTGCCGCGTTCCACTCACCGTTATCAATATATAAGGTGTAGTAAAAAGAAATCCATTATTTTTGCATGAAATTGAAGGCTTTATTTAGCATAGTTAGAATGATCCGATTTAGGTCAAATATGCACCGTTTTGATCGATAACTTGTTGCCACTTTAAAGGTAATTTCATTATGCCTTTCTCATAGAAACCCTCGCCCCTATTGGCAAACAACTGGGACAGTCGATTTTCACAAGCTTCTCTTGAGGCGAATTTTTCACCAGCAAAATCATTCGCCATAGACAGGAACAGGTGGTAATCACTTGGTGCGAGATCCGGACTATGAGGTGGATGCATAAGAACCTCCCAACCAAGCTCCCGGAGCTTCTGGCGAGTCACTATCGATGTGTGTGGCCTGGCGTTGTCCTGATGGAATACAATTCCTCTCCTATTGGCCGCTTCTGGGCGATTGCTTCCTTCAGACGGTTCAATCCCGAGATGAAAAATTTGAGTCTCCCGCAGCCGATAGGAGACTGAAATCTCCGTCTCCCGAGAGTCTGTCTCCGCGCCACGAGGGTTACTCTGGGAGACTCTCCCTGAGTCGTTAAAAATCTCGATTAGAGAGACGATAGTATCCGAGGAGGGAGACTCCAGTCTCCGAAGGAGAGAGACGCTAGTATCGAGGAGGGAGACTCCTAGTATCCGAGGAGAGAGACGCTAGTATCCGAGGAGAGAGACGCTTCGAGTCTCCCGATCAGACTCACCTGCAACTTTTTTTTGTAGACAATAATTAATGACAATTAAAAAAATATTGAAATTGTTTATCGAAATCAATTTTAATATTTTCCACTCACTTACAGTGTCAATGCAATAACAGTAATAATAGGTAAGTACAAGTACATTTCTTCTTTGGTGGTCGTTGTTATAGATTTAGTAATCGATAATATATTAAATTAAAGATTATAAAAAATCGGACTCGCGGGTTCACAGTTGTCCGATGGCTGATCAAATGATCCAAAGTAATTCATCTGATGATGAGGAGCATTGGTCGGGAAATGCATGTTACCGGTTTGATTAAAATAATTCGCGTATTGCAGTAAGGGTGGTGGATATGTCTGCTGATGCTCGAAATGTGAATAACCCCACTGTTGCTGCATTTCTGGTACGTGCAGTTGAGGTGTAACTGCTGCTGGAGGGTGAGTGAGGCCGGTCAAGTTCTCTTTGTTGGGACCTGCTTGTGAAAGATCCGTCAAGATTGGAGGCTCATTCGTGACACCTGCGTCTGTTCTGTTGATTTCCGCCTTGTTGTTCTCGGGGCTTTCTTCTTTTTTAGATTTTATTCGACTCATTCCATCGGCAGATTTGTCGAAACTCGACGATGAACGACGTCCCAATATTTGCGAAGAAACATTTTTGCGAAGTTTCTTGGACTTCGTTTTTGTCGGTGTGGACGTCTTCTTAATTCCTTTTTCACGTGAATAACCGACGAGGTTAACAGAGAAATCTCCTGATTTCGAAGAGACAGATGACTTCTTGATGAACGACTCGGAATCGGAATTTTCCACCTCGGAATTAATTGGACGCTCAATTTTTGTTTTTTTTTCGTAAGCAACGGTTTCTCGAGGGTTTTTTCCCAGCATTTTCGCACTACCTCTTGGATTGGGTGTTGCAGGTTTCTCTTGATGGTTGGGTGCAGGTCTCCGTCGTTTTCCGCTTTTGGTCAATGCCGTCTTGTTGTTCCCAGGGTTTTTTTTACAATTTTATCGGGCTTATTCCATCGATAGATTTGTCGAAACTCGACGATGAAGGACGTCCCAATATTTCCGAAGATAAATTTTTGCGAAGTTTCTTGGACTTCGTGTTGGTCGGTGTGGACGTCCTCTTGATTCCTTTCTCACGTGAGCAATCAACGCGGTCGACAGAAAAATCTCCTGATTTCGAAGAGACAGATGACTTGTTGATGAACGACTCGGGATCAGAATTTTCCACCTCAGAATTAATTGGAGTTTCAATTTTTTTTTTTTTCGTGAGCAACGGTTTCTCGAGGGTTTTTTCCTAGCGTTTTCGCACTATCTCTTGGATTGAGTGCAGACTTCCGTTCTCCGCTTTTAGTTGATGCCACGTGATACTTAACTGCCAACTTGCCACACATCAAGTTGACTATACGATTAACTTCGATTCGGTGCCCAGTAACGTCTTCAACGTAAGCTGAAATGCAGATAATTTTATTTAGTTTGATTAATTCGATTAATAGGCTAAGAGCTGGTGACCATAAAGATTGGATAATTTTATTAGACACCATAGTGATGCTTATGGTTGTCTTAGGGGCTCCTATTCGAAAACTTTCAGTCTGGCAAGTCTTATCGGCGGAGAGAGAGCGACAGATATTTGGAGGTGGGGAAAATTGTTTCTTTTTAGTCAATAGTTTTAGTGGTAATTTTTTGGTATGTTTTTGAAACAACATACAACAAATTTACGACTGATACTATTACCGAAAAATAAAAATTTCGTCTTACCTTGAAAAATTTATTTCCCCCGGGCGAGGCTTTTCAGACTAAAAATCTTCAAACAAGAGCCCCTCGGGTAAAACCGTAAGCCTCACGATCGTGGCTATTAAAATTACTTGGCCGCTTTTTTTATGGAACAACCCTTTACAGTATTACTATCCCAAAACTACTTTATTTAAGATTCTTTAATAATTTTGTATGAACATTCTTGACATCGAAACTAACAATATTCCCCTATGAAGAAAAATTTCCTGACGTCTAGAATTTGAGATATTTAATTTCCAATTTTTAATTTTCCCCATCTAAACGCGTGTAAATTGAAGTCACGTTTCGTTAAAAATGAGTTGCAAAAAAAATGTATTTAGGATTTTTTTTGCAGATAGCCAGAAAGGCTATGAGCCGAAATTTTTTAAGAAAAATCCTAAATACATTTTTTTGTAACTCATTCACGAAACGTGACTTCAATTTACATGCGTTTAGATGGAAAAAGTAAAAAAATTGGAAATTAAATATCTCAAATTCTAAACGTCAGAAATTTTTTCTTCATAGGAGAAAATGATTAGTTTTGGTGTCAAGAACGTTTATACAAAATTTTGAAAGAATCCTAAATAAAGTCGTTTTATGATAGAAATACCTTAACAACAGAAATGAAAAAATAATTATTACCTGCGACTGCTGTTCGTAGAAATGGATCCAACGCTTGTTTTTGCTTTGCACCACCGCCAAGAGCGCTCGTTCTAGCCAATGTGGGTTCCCCTACCAGCCACTTGAAAAGTCTCCTCACGAGTTCGTTTGGATTTTTTCGCCAACTCGTTGTCAACATTTTTTTGATTCAGGGGAACAATCTGAGCCTGTAGATGTGTCCTCAAATAATTTGTTACGTACTCGAACGCCGTCACTATCTCAGAAGTTACTGAAAAGAATCATTTCTATTTTATAACGATTAGTTCTTTATTATTGGAAACCAAAATCGTATATAATAAATATCGAATAAAGCAACAAACCCGTCAAATGCGAAAAAACTTCATCGAGAGAACAAAATTGCTCTTTTTTTATTCCTTCCGGGTCAGGATCTTTTGTTTTTAAATCGTCACCGATCCTGCGGCGTTTGGTCACATTTTCCTTCTCAACTTGAGCATTTGTCTCCTCTTTGTGAGTTTGGGTGAAATTAGAACCTTGATGGGTTTCATCGAGCAACTCTTCTCCTCCGCTGGCTTGTAAGAGTCCATCCATCTTTTCTAGTAGAAGTTCGTCGTGTTTTTTTTGTGTGTACGCCTTCAATTGATCAGACTCTCTTTTAGTTTTTAATATATGTTGCCTTTCCACAGTATTCTGTTCTTTGCCCTTGGCCGATTTGACCTGTAGCGTTACAATTTCTCCCGTCTTCACGTCAACGTGCAGTTTCTCCAAGTACGCTTTTGTGGCTAATAAAATATTCACAATTCACACGGATTAATTATTGTGTAAATTTATTAAAGGAAAAAACGTCACATTTTGTAAAATAAAGAATGTTTTGAAAAAATTATTTTTTGTCTGAAAATTTTATCAGAATATAAACGAGTTCATTTGTTTCACAAATCGTCTTAACCCTCGAAAATTAATTCTAATAAAAATGCAAAAAAAAATAAGCCCTCATACAAATTTTATTATGATAACGAGGTTAAGTTGAATGATCAAAACATTCACTGTACTTACAACTATATCGAAGCAGTTTAGCCCGGTATTTTGATGAGTTCCACCTCACAAACACTTCATCGCCTGGATCTGGTTTCTTCCCGTTCGGTTTTGGAAGAATTAAAGTTTCTGTAACGACCGAAGATTTTTTCTCTTTCGGGAAATAAATCAACACCCACATCGTCCCAACCGTCGTTACAGCACTCTACACATGTATTCACGTATAAACGCGTAATCGTCGTATTTGTCCCGATACTGAACGTCACTCACGAGATTTTTTTTTATTACTTTGACTATTCACGAACAATAAAGCACTACGAGGTGTTGAAGACGCGATACTACACTGAGACGGAGAAAGCTTTCTTCTCCTTTGTCGGGGGCACCCCCGAACTTCTTCTTCTCCTTTGTGGTTATTGTATCACACGACGAAAAGTGATGGAACTGGCTACTACACATACGCGTCAGCCAATCAGAGAAACAAAGGAAATTTTGGCGCGCAAAAGCGCGGGATATCCTTCCGTCGTATGGCACACGCATTCACCACACATTCTCGTCATCGTATTGTGACGTCCGTCGATTTCTCATTATTACATTTTAAATAAAGAGACTCATGCTGAAGGACAATGCGTTCCCGAAACATGAGATGCAATAAGATTCGACACATAGGTAGCTCTGATCCCGTCGTTACTAAGAAGTCGGTAACAACGAGATCGAGTGCAGTTACCTATGTAGGATAAAACAGGCGTTTATATTAAATCCATATTTCTTTTTTTTCTTCTTATTGTTTAATATACTATTCACATAATACTAATAATAATAATATATCAATGCCTAACAAAGTAATACAAATAAACAATAAACAATAAAAGGAAAGATTATGTTTATCGGGACGGCGTGTCAATCACGTTGCAAGAAACACAGTGCGCTTTCGTTTGTCCGCGCGCGTAACCCCGAGCGAGCACGTGCTCACCGAGTTCTCTTCATTTTGCCGTTGTTTTATTTTTTTTCATTTGAGTAGTTGTGACCCCTAAAAAACTTTAACAAGTAAAAAAAACGCCAAGTAATAAAAAATGCCCTCGAAAAAATGATCGGTTGTTTCTCTATCTACAAGATTCTAATTTTCACATCCGGAAGGGATGAGAGCACAATATTTTTGTTTCCGTCTTTGTTGCCTACGCCTAGCGCAATAGCACGGGATGAGGGTAAAAAGGGGATGTGTATGAGATAAGCGAGATTAGGAGACTTTCGCGAATGGGTAGGTGTCCGAGGAATAATTCGACAGACCTCTATTCTATTGACACATTATTTATGAAAAGATACTGATTGGGTTTAGATGATCATGGCTACGAAGTGTAGTACAAGAAAACATATGTATGGCTTACAGTCGTTGAGTGTTGGTCGCTCGCTCGGTCGCACGGATGTTTATTGCAGCTCGGAATTCAAGGGCCTTCGCTCTTAGGCTAGTGCGCTCGCTGGTACAATGATGGTCGACGGGCCACACACACGCTGTGTTTACAATATCGTCGCAGATGGGTCAGCGGGTCACTTCACGAGGGTGAAGAACGCGGAAAAGATTTACGATACTTTTTGAAGTAAAATAGGGATGGAAATGAACGATCGAGATACGGAGTTCAGTTATCAGACGCGGAATAGAGGTACGGATCGCGACACAAGGTTAGAGTCGATAGAAAAGATCTTTCTATATCGGATAATGATGTTAAACTTTTCGACAGAGATTTATTCGGAAAAGGCCAACTCGGATAGAAGTCGATTGGAGACTTGATCGGATCGGGATCGATAGAAGACTTGGTCGGATGAGAAACGATAGAAGACTGGGTCGGATGAGAAACGATAGAAGACTTGGTCGGATGAGAAACGATAGAAGACTTGGTCGGATAAGAAACGATAGAAGGCTTGGTCGGATGAGAAACGATAGAAGCCTGACTTGGGATTTTGGCGGACTGGCCCTTCTTGGTTCGCTTATAATTTTTAGCAGAGTGGGAGTAGGGAATGATTCAATCTTTGATTTCCTTTCTTAGAAGTTACGGTACTGATGGAAGGGGAATTGCGCTAATTATTCCCTTTGTTGATCATGAGCTCATGATGTGCGTAGCCAAAATTCGATGCTGCAGCGTTCGCGATAGCGCGGCGGCCGCTAGGTTCGTATGACACGGGCGTACGCTGGATTTTTATCGCACTCCGCTCTGCTATTGGGTCGACACTCTGGCCTAAGATGTATATAATCGATTCACTATTTGGTTTTACACGATACGGCCCTTCGTGGAATATCCTCTCGGAACCATGTTCTTGATGAAAGCTAGATGAGGTGATGAAGTTGGACGTTGCTCGAAGCTCTGTGTGGATTTTATCATGTGACTCTTCGTGGAATATGCGCCTAGGACTATGTATTTATTGAAAGCTAGAACGGATACTTGAATTATTATTTACGTGTACGCTCGATCTCGTTTTTCGTTAAGACTCAACCGGACGAAGATCTTTGGACAGAGGGTATCGCACGCGTTTACGCTGTTTTATGTTAGATTTCTTAATATATATAATACATTTGTGATGGCAAATGAGGATACTGAGAAAAACCGCGGGAAGAGACATCCTGCATATTGGCTAGGATGTAACATAATTAACCTCGAAATATTTGTGATTTTTTTCAAACAATAGTTTTATTTAGATTTTAATTTTTCAACTCAAACGTACAAAAGAAGTGAAATAACTTTTTATGAAAAAGCCAAGCAAATTTACTAGAAACGTACAGAAAATTACCAAACTGTAGTAATACCATTTTTGTCAATATTTTGTTTTCAAAAACCATTTTACTATTATAATAAAAGTACGAATTACGATTATATAAAAGTACAACGTATGCATCACACAAGTACTGTATGTATGAATCACTAGAAAAGCTGGGTAACGACTTGGCGTGCATGGTTAAGAAAAAAAGCTCGGGAAGATACACGATTTTCTACAGAAACGTCCCTACCGCTTGCAAAAGTAACTTTTGCAACAATTTATCTACTTAGATTATTTCAAATAGTAACATCGCATCAGGCATACAGGATTATTAGAAATGAGATGTTCGACTGTACTGAGACAGATTATCGAAAATGGAGCGATAGGTGTCGAGAGTAATATCGATATTCCTTTTCCACCAGCAAGTGGTGCGGACCGTAATTCGAACCTTCAGCCTGCCAAAACTATGTCTATTACACCAAAATTTATACGACGCAATAGATTTCATGAGATGTATGGTGGTTCTGCAATAGAGTAGAAAGTGAATACTTCCACACAACTTTTCAAATTATGCAAATAAAGTGAGATTTCAAGAGCCGTGTGGTCTAGGGGTACATCACTGATTTTTAAATTTATACTTTGCGGAATCAGAAACTTGGTTTGCAGTTACATAATAAATTGCGTCAATTTATGTTTTTCTTGACCATATGGTCAGGTTGTTGAGAAAACGTCATCCTTCGCCGAGCTTTTTTTCTTAACCATGCACGCCAAGTCATTGCCCAGCTTTTCTAGTGATACATACATACAGTACTTGTGTGATGCATACGTTGTACTTTTATATAATCGTGATTCGTACTTTTATTATAATAGTAAAATGGTTTTTGAAAACAAAATATTGAGAAAAATGGTATTGCTACAGTTTGGTAATTTTCTGTACGTTTCTAGTAAATTTGCTTGGCTTTTTCATAAAAAGTTATTTCACTTGTTTTGTACGTTTGAGTTGAAAAATTAAAATCTAAATAAAACTATTGTTTGAAAAAAATCACAAATATTTCGAGGTTAATTAGAATCTTGTAGATAGTGAAACAACCGATAATTTTTTCGAGGGCATTTTTTATTATTTGGCGTTTTTTTTATTTGTTAAAGTTTTTTAGGGGGATATCACTATACTTCTCCAGTGACTGAAATATCATTTCGTCTAATTATTTATATTTCCAGGCAGCATGGTCAACACAATGTATACATAACGGTTGAATGTTCTATAACGATTCAATAGTATAGAATAAAACGAACCAATTATTGGCAGTTAGAACTACTGAATGTAAAGTACGTTTACATACGTTTAATAATAATAATAATACTAGTGGTTGAGATGGTCGATGAGCACGCGTCACTTTCCTCGTTTTTGTCATCCCTCATAGTCAACAAACTACGCCGACATCGTGCATATTGTGATAAAAATTTAAAATAGCAAGTAATTGGAAATCGGATTCACAAGAATACGTTTTTTTTCCGCAATCAAACGTATATACTAATATACGTTTGATCTCCGTTCAATGATCCAATCACCTTGTATTGCGGAAAAAAACGTATTCTCGTGAATCCGATTTCCAATTACTTGCTATTTTTATCACAATATGCACGATGTCGGCGTAGTTTGTTGACTATCAGGGATGACAAAAACGAGGAAAGTGACGCGTGCTCATCGACCATCTCAACCACTAGTATTATTATTATTATTATTAAACGTATGCAAACGTACTTTACATTCAGTAGTTCTAACTGCCAATAATTGGTTCGTTTTATTCTATACTATTGAATCGTTATAGTGCATTCAACATTGCGGAAAAAAACGTATTCTCGTGAATCCGCGAATATAGAGGCTTGTGAAAAAAGTTGATTGACATTTCATGTTCGTATTCGAATTAACTCGCTTCCACAATCGTCACTGACGCAAACTATTGCGTCATTAACGATTGTGGATGCGAGTTAATTCGAATACGAACATGAAATGTCAATCAACTTTTTTCACAAGCCTCTATTATTACATGCACCTTGATGCTCATTCGGCGATGATTTCTGTTTTGACAAGACATAATGTATTTTCTGTTCCGAAGACATAATGTATTTTGCCTCATTCCAGGATTCTAGGATGGATGTATACGAGTAATTCGTCTTCTCGTTCGCTGCGGTTAAGGTCAAGTGTCACACCGACCGAGCGGCCATGAGTGCGAGAGAGATAGCTGGTTTACAGATTCTCAATGATTTCTGAAACGGTTGATTTTTGGGAAAAAAGAAAAGAAACACGTTCCGCTCTGTTGAACGACGAACAACGGCTTTCTCTTCTTTTGCCCGAAATATGTTCCGTCTAGGAGAAAACTTGGCAGTAGAATTTTTACCGACTGGACGTGTGACACATTGCCTTAAGGACCATGGTAAAATGGTGACGCCCCGGCCTGTATCTTTGGAACAACGAAAACGGCGATGCAAAGATATTTCCTGTACAACCTTGCTATTTGGACTGTTGCGAGTATGTCTCCGCGTTTTTCGAGCGTCCGAATTCATATGATACCGTACGAAAGCAAATTGTTTCGCGGTGTAATCGTGGGTAATAATCAATGTTATTTGAAGTGGGCCGAAAATATGGTAAAACTATAGAATTACGGCTCCAGCCCAAAATCGGTCCAACATTTTTTTGGGGTATTGTTATGGATAAAAAACGATGTTACATGTTGAATTAAGGTGGGGTGAGCAATTCAATTTGCTTCGTGCGAGTATACATATATGTACACGTGTGTGTGTGTGTGTGTGTGTGTGTGTGTGTGTGTGTGTGTGTGTGTGTGTGTGTGTGTGTGTGTGTGTGTGCGTGTGTGCGTATGTGAGTCTGTGTCTATAATGTGCTATTTTGTCCCCCGTTTCCGCAAACTTCAAAATCCCATAATTTATGGAATTAATAAAAAATGTCGGCCTCCTCCAACTGAATATCAATAGTGATGACATTAAAAAGGCGTTCATGGCAAAAAAAAATGTTGGCATTGAAATTGGTCTGGAGCCGTGATTCTATAGTTTTACTGAAAATATTAAAGAAACAAAAACCATTAAAAAAAAACTAAGAGAAATAAATTCTCCTGTGCTATTCTGCACCTCTGGATATCTTTGAGGTCGTTGTTAAATCATTTTTGAAGGGTCGGAAAAGAAACGACGTTCCTATGTTAATACATTGTGTAACATTACCAATGCGAACTTATTGTAGCAGATTATGAATTATGTGTGCGAATAGAATTGCGAAGATTTTCAAGTGTACGATAGATAGTCGTAATTATTATTTACATATTTTTTTATTCGAAGGAGTTAGGATTATTGGAAAATAAATGTTCGATGTTCAAAGATCCTATTACGATAACCATGAGCCTTGGCAACGTCGCACGGTTCTCTCGTTATTCGAGGCTGTCAAGTTGACTGCAGTGACCGACACAGGTCACAGCTGACAAGGGGACCTTACAGGCTGTCACTCACGGATTTTGATAAGTCTCAGATATGTTATAGAGGGACCTACCCTGAGTACCTGAGTAAAGGGATTTTATACAACGCTCTTTAGTTTTCGAGAAAAAACGTTCGAAAGTTTAGCTCATAGCTATCATACCGGTACGGTTGCACCTCTGTCGAACCAACGGGCGTGGCCCAGTGGGCAAGGTTCCCGGCTCTGACGCTCGAGGTCCAGGCTTCGAGTCCCGTGATGGCGTTTTTAAAATTTTTTTCACAAAATATAAATATATTCGACGGATGATACAAAACCGTCTAATTATTTATTGTTATTTTATTTATTTTTTTATTTTTTAAATTTTCTTATTCATTTTTAAAATTTTTTACTTTCCATTTTTTTTAAATTATTTATTATTATTTTATTTTTCACGCAGAAAAAAAAGAGAGGAAGAAATTATAACATCTTTCACTAGAAACTGCAGTTTATTATTTCTCATCACAATATACAGGTTTTTCTTACTCGCTATCACTGTGGTCGCTTGTTACATCAGAACAATATTGCGGGTGGTATTTGTCGTAAAAGCAAGCAAAACACAAGACCAAAGAGCAACGCGCACATTGTATAAAAGCTATGGCCTTGCAGGCGCACGGAGTTTTGAGCAGCGTTATTGGAAAGCATACTTGATTGACATTTAAAAACAGCGGTCTTTCCTCAATTAACTTCGATGCAAACCACGCATATTTAATCATCGGCGCGAAAGGAGGTGCGCTTAATTGATGAAGAATCAAAGAATGAATTTGTATGGAATCTTCCCTTGACGCAATTTCTCTGTTATTTTTTAACAAATCGGGAGCATTTTGTATTTTTTTTTGTGAAAATTTTCACTTGCCGGTAAAAATATACATCGCACGGTTGGCAAATCGGCGTGCACTTGGGCGGTATAACTTTAATACTGCATGTACATGCATTCTTCTCGTCTACAAAGATGTGATCGTAAAGCGTTTGATCAGTTTGCCCTCCCCACGAATCGATAATGAATAGAATTTTTTTTTGTTTCACGTAGGGAAGAATGAAAGATTTCAAGAACTCTTCATACAATTGTTTTGTAAACTTTCCTGATTTTGTGCAGGTCACAATAACATTTTTGAATTTATCAGTCAACGCGTCGAACTTTTTTTTCACAATCGGACCAAATCAAACGACCACAGTGATAGCGAGTAAGAAAAACCTGTATATTGTAACCCCTAAAAAACTTTAACAAGTAAAAAAAAACGCCAAGTAATAAAAAATGCCCTCGAAAAAATTATCGGTTGTTTCACTATCTACAAGATTCTAATTAACCTCGAAATATTTGTGATTTTTTTCAAACAATAGTTTTATTTAGATTCTAATTTTTCAACTTAAACGTACAAAAGAAGTGAAATCACTTTTTATGAAAAAGCCAAGCAAATTTTGTTTTCAAAAACCATTTTACTCTTATAATAAAAGTACGAATCACGATTATATAAAAGTACAACGTATGCATCACACAAGTACTGTATGTATGTATCACTAGAAAAGCTGGGCAACGACTTGGCGTGCATGGTTAAGAAAAAAAGCTCGGTAAGATACACGATTTTCTTACAGAAACGTCCCTACCGCTTGCAAAAGTAACTTTTGCAACAATTTATCTACATAGATTATTTCGAATTGTAACATCACTCAGGCATACAGGATTATTAGAAATGAGATGTTCCACTGTACTGAGACAGATTATCGGAAATGGAGCGATAGGTGTCGAGAGTAATATCGATATTCCTTTTCCACCAGCAAGTGGTGCGGACCGTAGTTCAAACCTTCAGCCTGCCAAAACTATGTTCATTACACCAAAATTTATACGACGCAATAGATTTCATGAGATGTATGGTGGTTCTGCAATAGAGTAGAAAGTGAATACTTCCACTCAACTTTTCAAGGTATGCAAATAAAGTGAGATTTCAAGAGCCTTGTGGTCTAGGGGTACATCACTGATTTTTTAAGTTATACTTTGCGGAATCAGAAACTTGGTTTGCAGTTACATGATAAATTGCGTCAATTTATGTTTTTCTTAAACTAATGGTCAGGTTGTTGAGAAAGCGTCATCCTTCGCCGAGCTTTTTTTCTTAACCATGCACGCCAAGTCGTTGCCCAGCTTTTCTAGTGATACATACTGTGACGTGATTTTTTTTGTAACTCACGGTCACAAAGAACTCCTCGAATAGGTACCGATTAGTTTAGTTCCCGTATGGTCTGACCCCTCCGATTTGCCTCGAGTACAGATTGGGTTTACGCGCTACCGATATCGAGATTTCGATTTCGTTGAGGTTTGTTGGGGTTTCGGGCGTTCTGAACCGTCGAGGGGAGTATGCTCAAGGTATCGAGATGCCCGACGGAGAGGAGCGCTCGACGGAGGTCGCCAAGAATCGGCGGAGGTCCGGGCGCAATACCGGCGCCCCACGGATAAGGTGCATGTCCGCTGGAGAACGGGCGGAGGTTAAGGTTACGGGCGAAGGGTGATGGAACCCCTTCGTGCCGATTTTGGGTTGAGGTAGGTGCCCTGTTTTCGCTGTGCACCAGGGGATGCGATCTTGGGCGATCTCCATAGGCTACCGCGGGAATATCTCCCCGATAAGTTACCGATAGCGTAACGAGGCGATTCGCGTCAGAGGGCAGATGTTATCGGTCAAGGAATTTGACGTTTTGATTGTGATTTTACGAAAGGGTCTCGAAGCAATAGTCTGCCTCGAGTCGCCGTCCCGGCAACTCGGCTTTGGTCTCGCGCTCCCGTGTTGACAGTTTTTCTGTCGACACGCTCGGTTTCGTTCCCGATCGCGCTAGTTAAGCGTGAGTTTTCGAGTGAATTCCGTCTACGTTTCGTGACGTGGTTGTGTTAGCGTGATTGAGGAATTCTTGCACGAGATTCCTCCACCGAGCCTGAGGATTATCAGTGCACTATTGGTGAGTTCCCGCATTTTCGTTTTACGATGTCGCTCCCGTGTAGCTCTCGAAATAAAATAACAAACGATTCGTTTGCGTTCTCGAAGATTTTGTTGTTAGGATTTCCCTATCTGCCACAAGTAGATCCCGACCCTCTCTACCAAACTTTGCAGCCTGAGCGGCCGTGCATTGCCGTGACCGTTCGCTCACGCGGATGCACCCAGGTGCGGTTTTCTTCCAGTTCCGCGACCCCCAAAAACTGGAACGTTCCATTTTTAACCCGCGTTTTTGTTTATTTGCTTTTTCGGATTTCGTGTTTGTGCCGTTTGGTGGGGTTGGGCGTGGTTCCACCCATCCCCCAGGTCATACCGGTTGCTAAACCGGTGATAAAAAATTAGCTGGCGCCCACCGGAGCATTGCGGGTGCATCGGCGAAAGGGAACGGCCGAAGGTGACGCGTGAGAATTTTCTCGAGGATCGAAAGATCCGAAGGAAAAGATTTTCACCGTCATAATACATACAGTACTTGTATGATGCATACGTTGTACTTTTATATAATCGTGATTCGTACTTTTATTATAAGAGTAAAATGGTTTTTGAAAACAAAATTTGCTTGGCTTTTTCATAAAAAGTTATTTCACTTCTTTTGTACGTTTAAGTTGAAAAATTAGAATCTAAATAAAACTATTGTTTGAAAAAAATCACAAATATTTCGAGGTTAATTAGAATCTTGTAGATAGTGAAACAACCAATCATTTTTTCGAGGGCATTTTTTATTACTTGGCGTTTTTTTTTACTTGTTAAAGTTTTTTAGGGGGATTTCATATCTTTTTGAAACGGAAATACTTCATTTTTTATTTATAGTTATAAACTTACCGTAGTTATAAACTTAACGAGTTTTTGGGCGATTATTGATAATAATAAGATTATCTTAACTTATTAATTGAATTTACAAATTGAGAAATGTTTTTGTTGTCCAGTTGAAACAGATGTACAGTCACCGACAAAACCTCAGTCAAGCACACGCCAATATCGTCGAATTTTACTTCAGTTGGTATTGAAAGTGGAAAATTAACATTTCTCAGTGTTAATTTATAATTAAATTAGCCGCTTGTAAGGCTAAACTTGTACGATATGATCTAGACTTGTAAATTTACGATTCGCCCATTTTGGACTAATTTATTGTCTGACGGTCCATCTAGTAATACCGTAAAATTAAATAATGTATTGTTTTGAATAAATTATAAATAAGGGAAAATAAATATTCATGTGTTTTACAATTTTCATCAACCGTAAGCCTTGAAAAGTAACTTTATAAACTTTATTTTTCAAACCACCCCAACATATTTTTTCCATTTCTTTATTTTTATTATTATAGAGAGTAATCTTTGTGAAAATTTAACTTGTCTAAGGCTGTGTGAAAATGTCGTAATGATTTGTTCAGTATGAAAATAAAAAAAATTTGGGCTATTAAAATGAAAAAGTTTTCGATGCATCTTACAATACAAACTTCAACGTCATCAAGTTGTATACTATAGAAAGTACGGCACCTACCGATCATAATCGTGGTCGAGAAAAAAAGCAAAAATACTTGTTTAAACAAATATTTTTGCATTACTTTTACGGTTGATTTTTGCAGCGCGTACGCAACAATCATATTTGCTGAGGGGTACAGAAAGTACCGCACCGACCGATCACAATCGTGGTCGAGAAGAAATGCTTTAATTGTTTACACAATTATTGTCGCATTATTTTTACCATTGAGTTATGCAACGCGTAAATAGCAATCATATTTACTGAGAGGTATAGGAAGTACTGTATCTACCGATCACAAACGTGGTCGAGAAAGAACAAATTGATAATTGTTGAAACAATTATTTTTGAATTATTTTTTACCGTTATGCTTTGCAGCGTGCAAACAGCAATCATATATACTGAGAGGCAATCATATATGCTCAAATTACCGTAACTACCGATCACAATCGTGATCGAGAATAAACGCATTCATGATTTTTTAAACAATTATGTTTGCATTATTTTTATTGTTAGGTTTTGCGGTTCGCAAGCAGCAATTTATTTGCCGAGAGGTACTGAAAGTACCGTATCTACCGATCACAATCCTGGTCGAGATAAACGCATTCATAATTGTTATTATGATTGCATTATTTTTATTGTTATGTTTTGCGGCTCACAAGCAGCAATTTATTTGCCAAGAGTCACTGAAAGTACCGTATCTACCGATCACAATCGTGGTCGAGATAAACGCATTGATAATTGTTTAAACAATTATGATTGCATTATTTTTATTGTTAGGTTTTGCGGCTCGCAATCAGCAATTTATTTGCTGAGAGGTACTGAAAGTACCGTATCTACCGATTACAATCATGGTCGAGATAAACGCATTCATAATTGTTTGAACAATTATGTTTGCATTATTTTATTGTTAGGTTTCGCGGCTCGCAATCAGCAATCTATTTGCTAAGAGGTACTGGAAGTAAGTACCGTATCTACCAATCACAATCGTGGTCGAGATAAACGCATTCATAATTGTTTAAACAATTATGATTGCATTATTTTTATTGTTATGTTTTGCGGCTCGCGATGAGCAATTTATTTGCTGAGAGGTACTGAAAGTACCGTACCTACCGATTACAATCATGGTCGAGATAAACGCATCCATAATTGTTTAAACAATTATGTTTGCATTATTTTTATTGTTATGTTTTGCGGCTCGCAAGCAGCAATTTCTTTGCCGAGAGGTACTGAAAGTACCGTATCTACCGACCACAATCGTGGTCGAGATAAATGCATTCATAATTGTTTAAACAATTATGGCTGCATTATTTTTAACGTTGGATTTTACATAGCGCAAGCAGCAATCATAATTGTTAAGAGGTTTGAAAGTACCGTATCTCCCGATCACAATCGTGATCGACGAAAAATGCAAAAATAATTTTTTAAACAATTATTTTTGCATTATTTTTAGCGTACCGTTTTGCGGCTCGCAAACAGCAATCTATTTGCTGAGAGGTACTGAAAGTACCGTATCTACCGATCACAATCGTGGTCGAGAATAAATGCATTCATAATTGTTTAAACAATTATGTTTGTATTATTTATACCGTAAATGTTTACTGAGCCAATCGCTACCCTCAGCAAGGACACTTTCTGCGAAATTCGTGTTTTTGAATTTCTTGCGAAGTCGCCGTTGAGAAAAGAAAATAAAGTTCTTTCTCGACGCTGACTGTGTTAATGTATGTTTGTGCATGTATATACGCTCACGCGGTGTATATGCGCTCACGCGGTGTGTACGCGCTACGAAGGATCAGCCCGCGGAAAGATAAAAATCTTAAACCGCGTGCGGCTGACGTAGTAAAGCACACCAACATACACGCACATACGCGTTGCGAGACGCAGAAAGGCATTTACAATCTCCCGGTAGGTAGCAGGGGTTCGTACGAGTTCTGCCCTACCGACTGGAGCCGGGGCTGCGTCGAAGTCTTGCTGCGGGTACCGTTCCCTCTTAAAGCCGACAGAGGCTATACATTCGAAGAACCCGACTTTTGACGTTTCTAGCGCGCCATTGTTTGTTTATAGTAGCACCTCTCTGAAGTGAGCAAACAGTGCACTTCACGCTGAAACTCTAAGCGTTCCCATCATGTTAACGCTTTCCCCAAAAGGACGTATGTAGTATAGCTTACGATGCGACCGAATAACTTTATCCCTCCAAGTTCTAAAGTGTTGAAGAATTTTTGTGGTAAAAAAGTCGCTCGGAAATTCGGCTAATATTACGAGATTTCAAGTTTGAGTAGGCGGATCGAAAAATGACCCAAATAAAATCGATAGGAAAAAATAACATTTGATTGGTAAAATGTCATTAGATTTTCGATTCGTCTCCGCGTTTTCGCGTAATGTCGATTATAAGTTAAAAAGTCGTCTGCTAAGGCCCATCTTGGCGTATAAAGAGTGCGCGGCGTGTCGTGTCGTGATAGTCGTTTTTTTTTTATTACTTGGCGTCGAGACGCTGCCGCGTCTCTTGATTTAAAGCGGAGACATGGCTGAGTTGCCACCTGATGAGCCACCCCGGCATCGGCCCCACACATTTGAAGAGTTATCTCGTCGAAGTCAACAACGAACGCCACGTAATTATCGACTTGCATCATTGACGCAACGGTATCACGACGAATATGATTTCGTCGAAAATTTCAATAGAAGTGAATGCAGCGAAGGCTCAGATCCACTTGTGCTCAACGAGAATCCAAGTCACAGGTAAATAAATTTTATTTATAATTGAAAACTGAGAAAACATAAAGAATATCTAGTAACTTCGATAACTGTTTAAATTTATAGAGAAACGAGGTATATGTCGAATGACATCGACATGATTTCATCATTTGAAGTAAATGAGAGTACCCGTGATAATATTGGTAAGTTTTTTTTGTTTGAGGTTAGGTTTTATTGATTACAATGGGAAAAAGAGAGAGATAGAGAGAGTGAATCAAAAGCGATTTTCTTCCAGTATTTGTAAATAATATTAAATTTAAAAAAATTTTACGCCATCGCCAATAACGCATTTTTTCTTTTTTTTTCACTCAGTAATGAAAAAAAATCGACAGTTTAAGTTGTACTGTGAATTTTAAGTTGTACTGTGAAGTTTCAAGTTTGGAGGACAACAGAAACATACGTTTTTTTTTCCTGACGGTTCGAAAAAAATTAGCAGAATAAATTGATTTAAAAGATAACTCAAAAATATTTTCCAAAGTCACTTCATTGGATAGTGGTAAAAATGTTTAACTGAATCTAATTCGTCGATATTTTATTTTTAGCCAGATCCATTCCTTCATAATTTTTTGTTTGTCCTAGGCGAGACAGACGATGAAAATGAAGAAGAAATGTTACAAGATGAGGAGGAAGATGTTCGCGTGAGCGATAACGAAGAGGAAGATGACGAATATGAAGATGCACTCGAGGATCTAAATCGACAAGAGGTCATAGAACAGGAAGAAGACGTTCCATTATATGAAGGTGCAAGGATTACGGTGGCTGAAAGTTTGTTGGCGATTTTGACCTTTTTCCTTCGGTATTCGCTGACGGGTGCGTGTCTAGCAAGCATTCTCGAACTAATCGAAATGCATTGTCCACAACTTAACCGCTGTAAAACGAGTCTTTACTTGTTTAGAAAATATTTTGGAAACATTTTCACGCCTTTACAGCGACATTTCTATTGCTCGAATTGTTATTCACGATTGCAAAGTGAGAAGGAACGTTGTCAGCAATGCCGTGTGGATACTGAAGTGTGTTATTTCATACATATACCACTCATCGGGCAGCTTCAGACGATGTATAATCGTTTTGATTTCATTCATCAGCTACAGTCTCGATTCAATAGGATAAAAAAAGGGGAAAGCAATTATGAAGATATTTACGATGGCAACATATACAAAAAACTCACTCGCCCGGGTAATTTTCTCTTCAATCCGGACAATATTTCGATGACGTGGAATACCGATGGGATTTCGTTGTTTGGATCGTCAAATTTTCAAATCTGGCCATTCTTTCTCAACATCAATGAGCTTCCCATCGTCGAAAGAACGAAAAAAGAGAATCTACTATTTCTGCAACCCATTGCAAACGAGCTGGAAACGCTGCAATACGGAGTCAATTTCGAAGTACGAAGTTTGGGAATTTCGATTCGAGTTCAAGCCATGGTGGTATGCGGCACTTGTGATTTGCCAGCGAAGGCGTTAATGCATGAAGCAATTCAACGGAGAGTATGGCTGTCAAAAATGTAAAATTCGATTAGAATGGTTCGAAGACACTTCCATATGTATTTACCCGTTTCAAAGAGAATTCGATGAGCGTACACAGGCAGAAACGAACTAATTTGCAGCTCAGGCTGTACACTATGGTGAGCCCGTTTTTGGAGTAAAAGGACCGAGCGCTCTCTCTCCGTTTTTTCCTAATTATATCTGCAATACTGCTGTCGATGAGATGCATGCGTTTTTCTTGGGAAACGTTAAAGCTCTTCTTATACTATGGTTTTGCCAGGTTTCAGCAACAGTAATTGGTCACTTGCGAAATATATCACAATTGCTGATAAATATCTCCTTCGTCTAAGACCACCTCAGTTTATTTCGAGATTACCACGTTCGATTTCCGAACATATGAATTATTTTAAAGCGTCAGAATTGAAAGCTTGGTTTTACTATTATTCGTTGCCAATTTTGAAAACAATAATGCCGGAGATCTATTTCAATCATTACTTGTTGCTAGTAAATGCTATTAATTTATTAAATAAATCAAGTAATTCCAAGGAAATGATCGGTACAGCTAAACTTTATCTTGTTGAATTTATCGCGAGGTTTTCAGATTTATATGGCACAAGACATATGACTGCGAATTTACATTAGTTGTTACATTTACTACAAACTGTACAAGATTTTGGTCCTTTGTGGGTAACGTCTTGTTTTTCTTTCGAAAATGCCAATGGGCAGTTAAAAACCCTTGTGACGAGCACACGTTTTCAGGTTTACAAATATGCAATGGCATTTCATATTTTATGGCTATTCCTGAATTACTAGAAAATGTACGCCCAGACAGTATCGTGCAAAATTTCTGCAAACGTTTGCTAACTCCAAACAAAAAATTTTAATCGTATTTTCTTGACAATGATTTATCTGCTGTGGGTCCAATAATGGAAAATTTCATGCCAGAGTTTGTTTTAGAAATTTTACGATCTAGCGATCTTATCGAGTCAAACGTTGGAATTTTTTTTCGGCTCATGAAGTCGAAAACTCTGTACACCTCTGTTTTGGAATTACAATGTGTTTCATACGAATTTCTAACTGTGAATGTAAATCATACTGTGCAACAGAATGCGATGCAAAATACATGGTAATAATTAAAAAATTGATTGCCGTTCCACAATTCCACACAGACCAACACATTTATAAGTACACTGTAACCGTTGAAATTATTGTAATCGATATAAAAAATCTGTTATGTGTTTGCTTTCATATTGAACATCCACGTGGAAATACTTACATTTTGGAACCTGTGAATATGATTGAAGCCGAATGAAAAAAAAATAAAAAAAGTTGTTAAACAAATTTAAAAAAAACCCCTGGCCAATTTTTTGTCTTCCTATATATTGTGACTTCCTTGAGCTGAATTTATTAATTTTTCATAAATCAATGACTGACTTTGAACAATCTTGTTACTTTTATCGATTGAACTGTTGTTGATTCCTCAGTTTGTATCCTACAATTTTAACGACACTATTCTAAGTCCCTGACTCCCAGGGAGTGACTTTCGGATACTGCGAGACTCGGAGACGATCAGGGGAGATGGTCGGAGATGGTTGGAGATGGTCACAGGAAAATGGGAGACTCGCAGAGAACCGGAGAGATTGCCGGGAGACTCGTAGAGTCTCTGGGAGATCCTTTGGAGTCTCCCGGAGACTCTTGGAGACCTTCAGAGACTCAAATTTTTCATCTCGGGAATTGTTGACAGTACAGGTCCGAATTAAGAATTCGGCCGTAGGGGAGCAGCTCATAGTAGATGATTCCCTGCCAATCCCACCAAACACACAGCAAAATCTTTCTGACCGTCAATCCTGGCTTGGCCACCGTTTGCGCCGGCTCACCGCGATTAGACCATGACGGTTTTCGCTTGACGTTGTCGTAAGTGACCCACTTTTCATCACCAGTCACCATCCGCTTCGGAAATGGGTCGATTTTGTTGCGATTCAGCAGCGATTCGCAGATGGAAATTCGGTCCATGAGGTTTTTTTGCGTTAACTCGTGTGGCACCCATACATCGAACTTCTTTTCGTATCCAGCCTTGTTCAAGTGGTTCCAAACGGTTTTTTGTGCAATGTTTAGCTCCTGGGCAATCGAAACAGTGCTTCCATGACGGTCGGACTCGACGATTTCCATTATTTTATCGACATTTTCGACAATTGGCCTTCCAGAGCGTGGTGCATCTTTGAGATCAAAATTACTGGAACGGAATCGACGAAACCAAAATTGCGCGTGATTGGCTGTTACAGTATCAGGACCATAAACAATATTCACATTTTCAGCCGCCTGGCTTGCGTTTTCGCCTTTATCGAAGGAAAACTGTAAAATATGGCGTATTTTCACTTTGCTGGTGGCCACCTTTGACGCGCGCTCAAACAGTATTGAGTCAAGCAATCACAAAACTGTCTGAGATGTTTATTTTAGTACGAAATCTTATCTTTCTAACGCCGTGTAGCGTAATCCGATCGCACTTATACAACGCGAGATACAGATTACTAAAGCCATCTATTGCAAAAATAATGGATCTCTTTTTACTACACCTAATATATTCGTTATTCTTGACAGTTTTTCGAAATTCGTTCGTCTCTACCCGCTTGTACGCGCGACCACTACCGCTGCCCTTAACATTATAAGAAAAAAATATATTGTGGAGTTTGGAAGCCCCACCGCCATCCTAGCAGATAATGGGACTCAGTTTTCATCAAAGAAATAGAGGCAGTCTCTCGATGAACTGAACATCAAGGCGAGATTCTGCTCCATCGGGCACCCTCAGAGTAACCCCACCGAGCGTGTCAAAAAGGAATTGGGTCGATTCTTTCGCGTCTTTTGTTCCGAAGCACATCACACGTGGGCCCAGTATCTCCCGCGAATTGAGAAATTATTGAATGTCAGTGCACACCTTAGCACGGGGTTTACTCCCTACGAGCTGCAATTCGGAAAGCGAGTACAAGAAGAAATCGAAGATCTCTTTTCCTTTCCACCCCATAATGAAAACAACGTGGAAAAGAAAATCATACTAGCTAACGCAAACCTTTTAAAAAACTTTGCTAAACGAGTAGACTCCCAGAAGAAAGCATCAACCGTTACGTTGCTGGTCGACGATTTGGTCCACCTTCGGGTCCCGTACCCCTCGAGTGCAGTCAACAAGCAAACGACCAAATTCTTTAATCTATATTATGGTCCCTATCGTCCGGCAGAAAAGCATAGTGAAAACGCATATCGACTTGTTGACCCGAATGATCACAACCTTTATAAAGGAATTTATAATCGCAGGAGCCTTAAAAAATATTATCCGCCCGGTCAGCATCACGCTCCTGATCTATCATGTGTATAGCGAAGACTGATGTGTCGAAATCAATGTTTTCACCAATGTGTATGCATATGTATGTATATGTGATTGTTATAGCGCACGCTATTTATTGTTATGAAATGTTTGTGCATCTGTCTATACCTGTGATTGTTGTGGATAATTTTGTTCACTAGCCTTAAGGACCCTCGGCCGAGTCCGCAAAATAAGGGGGATATTGTAATGCCTGCGCCGGGAGGGATCGGGCGTGTCGATTCGCGCGGAAACATTTGTCGATGACACTCTGTTCACGCGTTTTCGGGTCCCCTCCCCCATGATAGGAAGCGGACCCGATTGTGTAGCGGCCCTTGAGATAGTCGACATCGATGAGCCCACGCGGTATCATCTCGTGAACAAATTTAGGGTCTCGTTCTCGAACCCTGTCGTAATTTAACGTGTCTAATTTATTTCAAAATAATGTTCTACTCTTACGAGTTCTCTGATAGTTGGAACAAAAAATCAGTTTGTACCGGTATATATACATATATTTTTCGTGCGAGGAGATTTATAAGACATCGGTTGGTCTCGGCCCACACACCGGCATTGAGCGAGAGGAAATTCTTGTCTAAGGGGGTATAAACCGAGGCAGTTCGGGACAAGGGAGGTCCTCCCTTAAGGCCCCACACCACCATAAAAAAAAATGTTGTCATTTTTTTTTCATTTTCTGAAAGATACATTTGTTAAGAATGCTCTTACCAAATTTTTTAAAAGAAATTTGTAAAATTGGCGGAGATGCAGCATTTTATGTAAAACCGTTCGAAGCGCACGACCCCGCCAAGCGGCAGATGTGCGACAATAAAACCGATATACGTGGACCTTAGTAAAAACGCGTTTCTTCACCGATGTTTAGGTGCTTTTCACCAGAATAACAACGAGGGTTTGAACTCTGTTATATGGAAATTTGCGCCAAAGACATCGTGGAGCGGCAGACCCACAGTTGAAACTGCTGCTAATATTGCTTCAATACTTTTTAACAATGGCCATATTGGCCTCATAAATGTATTGGAGATATTAAATATAAAAATTGGTGAAACACTCTACCAATATTGTCAAAACATCGACGAGAAGTGAATATGCGAAGCCGAGCACGAAGCCGAAAAAAGCAGGCATGAGGGTCATCTGCGTGCAAAACATGAAAAAATGATGAGTCTCTGGATGCTGAGGAGCTGTTGTATGGTCCAGGAATAGCTGACTAACGATGAGAAACAAAAAAAAAGAGACAAATAAAAAATTTAGTTTGTATGTTGAATTATCCTTCAGCAAAACTTTGAACGCGTTTTTCTCGAAACTACGTTTTTCAACCTGGTTGACATAATACTGACATATTAAAAAAACTATTCATCCGATTTGCATGCGCCAAGTCTTAAACTGTTCGAAAATCCAGTCTCTATGGCACCACGTAGGGATTTTTTTATAAAGGGCCCCCTTCTATTTTTTTTTTATGAACGATGAAAATTTTCCATGAAAATCGGAAATAAAATTCGCTGGTCCGCCATTTTTTTTTTAGATATCGAAATTCTCCTACGTGATGCTGTAAACCTATATGTCTAGTTTCTAAATATATTTTTATTTCATTTTTCAGATGAACCGTATGGCTTAATCGCTGTCAACCGTCGAGCAGCAATTTCGTCGGAGTGTCCTCTTGGAAGCGACGTACACCGCAAACTATACTTTAGATTCGAGTACAAAAATTTGTATACAGTCTTCTATACGTATATATTGACTATGAGTATTAATAAAAAAAATTCCATTCATCGTTTGCTTGAAAATAATTACGACAAATACACCCTCGTACCCCGCACGAACCGTGGTGTGGGATCTTAAATGGGCATACAAGGGTCGCAACCGAACGCCGATCCGAACCGCATATCCAGCGACAGAGGAGTCCCAGACGACGAAGACCAGTCAAATCCATTCGACTGGAGGTTTCGTGAAGGCTCGGGACAATCCTTCGACTGCAACGAGTAATGGACCTACATGGGAGATGTTGACCGCATCCTCGGCGAGATCCCGGCGAGCTGAATCGTAATGTGAATGGTGCAGTGTATCGTATGTACTGACTCTCTCCTATTTCGACGTAATGTCATTCTAATCTGCTCGCGGTGCGCCCGGCCCTTTCTCGCAAGTAGTGTATCCGCGGATGCTCCTAGTATTGCGGTACAGGTTACCATCGAATACCATACTTCTTGCGGGTATTTTCCATGTTTGCGTTTTTCTTTATATTACAATTGTAAGTCGCGTCGCTATCATTGACACGACCGATCTTCACCTGTAGCCCCGAGAGAAAAAATCATCGAGGAAATTTTCTTCTCATTATAATGTGCAAAGATATAAAGCGCGAAGCTTATCGAGTAAATGTCTAAATGGAATGTTACGGCTTATTATAATCCTGTTGATATTGATTGGTGGCCGTAGGTTATTATTCTTCTTATAATCTTGTCCACATTACATCGGTTCCTTAAATTATTATACTCGTTCGAGAAGGTGAAACAAGTGAAGAGAAATCCAAGAGCGGACGAATATTATATCCGTTCGATATTATTATTATTATTAGCGTGGAAATATCAAGACACTAATAAAAATAAAATAAAATAGAAGTACCGCACAAATAAATGAAATTGTTACACCCTGAATTATTATTAATTCTTGAAGGCGGGCCAATCAGGTGCGCCCGATGAGAGGGCGTACGTCGGTGAGCAATACGCGTATGTAGTGGTGCCTGGCGGTGCGGTGCCCCCACTGTGCGTACGCTCGCGCTCGTCGGTATGAGCGCTTGCATGTGGTAGTGTGTCCCTCGCTGTATGTTCTTTTGTGGTATGGGTCGGACTCAGCGCGCGTCATCGGTGTAAGCGCTTGAGTTTGTGTGGGTTGGGACAGCTGACGGTACGGGCTCAGCTCCCGGTAGGTGCTAAGTAAGATTTCGAACATCAGACAAGTCATGTAAAAGTAATTTAATATATCTCGGCTGCAAGAATAGTGGCTGATATTTAGTGCGTACATGCCGGACATTTTCTGTTGCTGGAATATTACGTGGTGTCGCCAATCAAAAAGGTAATTATACAATCAAGCCGATAGCAACAAAACAACTCTACAAAACTAGAAAAACTGAAATAATAACAAATATTATTATTATTATATTTTTTTATTTATTTTATATTAATTGCCCGGGCACACACTTCCTCAGTTTTCACTGGGAAACATTCACCTACCCCCGGGGGTTAGGCTCGATCTTAATCTAGACCGGGACAATAATGCTGGGCGACACGCGAGGGTTCCGACATCACCTCGGCTGCCACCCAGTCCAAATAAAATACGCGTTTACATCTAGTTCTGCGATAGCCGCTCCCTCAAGCCAGAGGGTGAGCGACTACCGCAGTCCACAATCGTGTTGCTTGAGTAAACGGAGGGATCCAAGGATGACCGCCTTCTGCATCTGACCTGCCAGTAACCGGACCCTGGATCGCAAACCGGTATGCCGGCGAGGCTTGACAAGAAAGACTCCTTCATCCCCCCGAGCGCACCGATGATGAGAACCACGAGGGTTACCCTGAATCCCCGGTGCAGACGACGCAGCTCGGCCAGGAGAGGTTCATATTTGAGCCGTTTCTCCTCTTCCTTTCGCGGGATGTTAACCTCGGCCGGGGCCGAGAACTCAATGACGTAGATCGTCTTCTCGTCGAAATCGAAGAGGACAATATCAGGCTTATTCGCTTGAAGCGGCCCGATGGTCGCGAACGAGAAGTTCCAATAAATCTTGCACCTCTCGCCCACGACAACGGACTCAATATCTCCTGGCAAATAAGGCGGCACGGGCTCCCGGTCTATCCCATAAGAGTGTCGTAGATGGTAATATAACACCCTTAGGGCCGCGTTATGACGATGGATGTAGCCGGAGACTGCATATACCGGGCAGGCCGACAGTAAATGCATTAATGTCTCCGGCGATTGTTTGCATGCACGACACAAAGTGGTCGGCAGAGGCTGACCCATAACGCGGCTGCGATAGACCAGGGTGTTGATGACTCCGTCTTGGCAGGCGCAGATGAACCCTTCGGTCTCAGATATCAGTCCAGCTGACCGCAAGAAGGAAAAGGTCAGCTGGGCGGACAGCCCATGCTCCTCGATGTGCCGAAAGAACACACCGTGCATGGGTCTGCCCACATGCTGCCGAGTCGGGACATTTATTGTAAGAGCCGCCATCCGAGGATGGTCGGGTCATGCAACCTCGCCCAAAAGGGCATACGCAACATCACTACTACAAGCGAAACTCCTTCTGCCGTGAGCAGTGTGCTTCCCGTTACCAGAACGCTTTAGTGGGGTCTTACCACCTCATGAGCCTGTTCCACTCGTCAGCCGTGTCGTCGCTCCATGGGTGCCCAGGGAACACGTCGCGGACGTACCCACTCAAGCCCGTCCCCCTTCCGGGGTAAGGCTGCACCGCCGCAGAGCAGATGCCAATGCACCGTTCGAATAGCAGGGTAGCCGAGCACGTGAGGCGCAAGTAATATCGCTACCCGCTAAGCGGGTAGAGATATTACTTGCCCAGGGCTAATAAGAGCCACTTGCCCAGGGCTAATAAAAGATCCACCGCTCCGGACTGCCATGAGGGCATGAACGGCTGTTTCGCTCTCTAGCCTCGTTCTTCAAAATATGCGAGCGAGTCCGTGGCCGCTTGCGGTTGGAACCACATACGTGGCCGCCCTACTGCCAGGATACGGATGATCGCACGCTTAGTCAACCGCCACACGGACGCACGGCACTTCGTGCATGCGATATGGCCTTGGTCGCTTTTCGCAAACTCCTCTGAGTCCGTATTCCCCCCGGACGGCGTGAACGTATCGACTAGCACTTTACCGGGGGTGCCGAGTCAGGACAGTCTGCTCGGCAGCCCTGATTGTCCGCCGACGCGATGTCGGGACTTGGGCAACCAAGCGACGGAGTCTATTGGCAAGGCTCCGCGCCGGCGCCGGCGAAACTCCAAGCCGAGGGTCTCTGCTGCACGATCTGCCGCCTTATAAAGAAACGACCCGACTCCATGAAGTTCATGTTGGTGCACAATCTCCAGGAGTGGGTCCGAGCTCGTTATTGCACCGCATGCTATACCGAGGACAATGCGGTCATGAAGACACTCTAATTCCAGGAGCCCACGCCCTCCGCTCTGACGCGGCATATACAGGCGCGGGGTGGAAGATCGAGGGTGCAAGCTCCGTTGGATGTTCATGATCTTGCGCGTGCCGATGTCCAGCTGTGTAAGTTCGTCTCTACGCCATTTGACGACGCCAAATGAGTAGAGTAGGACCGGGACAGCGAGCATATTGATGGCGGTGATCTTGTTTCTCCCAGACAGATCTGGTTTCCAGACCCGGCTGAGACGCCGCCTATACTCACTGCGAAGGGCCCCCTTGACACCCTCAGCGTCTTGTACAGAGCACTGGCCGATGCCAAGGTAGTGATAAGACCCTCCGGCGTCCAGGTGTTTAAGGACGCTCCCGTCCACCAGCTGGACATCAGCCGCCATGCCCTCTGCTCTCCCTCTCCTGAGATGAAGAACAGCGCACTTGTTCAGCCCGAAGTCCATACCAACCGCACGCGTGTACGTCGCTACGATGTTCAAGAGGAGCTTAAGCCCGCCCTCTCCGGGGGCATATAGCTTGAGGTCATCCATATAAAATAAATGGGTGACCACATGCCCACGCTCCCCGGGGCGCCTGCTTCGTACCCGCGTGCAGCCGGCAAGGCGACAGATAGGGGTAATAGTGAGCCGCAAAACAGGAGGGAGCTGAGAGAATCTCCCTGGATAATCCCCCTCCTATACCCAACCACTCCGGTCGACACGATGCCTACACTAGTTTTAACTGTGAAGCGTGTCTTCCAGAGCGGCAGGAGCTGTTTAATGCATCCCACTATGTAAGGACTCACCGAAAGACGTTCAAGTGTCAAAAGTCTGTGTGTCAATCAGTCTGTGACTAACAGTATCAAACGCCTTCCGGCGTTTGATACTGTTAGTCACAGACTGATCATCCACAATAATAATAATAATAATAATAGTAATAATAATAATAATAATAATAATGGTAGGGAAGCTGGCGTGCCCATCGCCCGGGGGAGTGCAACAACACTCCCTCGCAATAGCCACCGGCGTGCCAGGCCAACCACCTGGCACGCTGTAAACCTGGTTACGACCGAACCTGGTCATGCCCCCCACAACGGGTCCCTCTCGGATGGGGACCAAGGATCAGTTGGGAGGGGCACCCGGATAGGATCCACGGCAGCGACTTTGGCTCGAAATCGGCGCCTCGAGTGGAGGGAGGAACTCAAGGAGGACCTCATCCGCTGCTGGAGGGATAGCAGGCCGTCGGAGCGGGGCTGTATGGCGAGGTTGCAAGCTCTGTGGTGTCAAGTGCATCCAGAGCTTGCACACCTCTCGCAACAACATCTGCGAGATCAAGCCGCCCGCCTCCGGCGGCAGGGATACGATCTCTTATTATTACCATCGCGGCTGTCCGGCAGGCGCTCCTCTTCACATTTTGCGCGGATCAGTGCCGGCCGGCCGCAGGATCGATCCTCCCGGCAGTCGGAGCCCCCTCATTGGCGCGTCGATTTAACAGAGGACTGGGGAACAAGGAGGGAGAGAATCACTGGGAAATTTTCTCTTCAGCCTGGTTGCCTAGAAGCGGCAAATGAGTCCCTTGCGGCAGCGATTCCTGAGACCGCTGATCTCCTCAGCTTGAACTGGGCTGTGTATCACGCTGCTGTTGAGGCGAGACCTCGGACACGCAATGACAAGGCGGCGTTCGTGGTTAAGACTCGACGGCGCGTTGCACAGCTCCAAAATAAGATCAATGAAGCGCGGAGGCAGGCATCCCGTATTCAGTGTGTGATGGACTTCATTACGGCGGGGAGGGCGTTTACCCCGAAAATCCGAAAAATCACCTCGGAACTGAAATGCCGTCATCACACATCGAACAAATCTATCCTTCTTCTTGTGAAGGAGCGCTACGTGGAAAAGGTGCGGAACCTGGGGGTTGCAAAACAATCCCTAGAGAGACGGCCGGATCGGGTGTTAGATAACGCCCTCTTTCGCTCAGACCCAGGCCGTTGGTTCCAACCACCTGCGCCTGTCCCCGAGAAAGCGCCATCAGCTGATCAGGTGGAGCGGTTTTGGGGAGAGCTGTATAGCGAGCAGGGTCATTTTGATGAAAGCACTCCAGCTCTGGGGCGGTTCGCCGCGTTTTGCCGGCAACAGCCGAGTCAGCGTGGCGACTGTCTTCCAGTCACGCGGGGGGAGGTGGAAACGGCGTTGGGCGGCATGAGGAACCACGCCGCTCCCGGACCGGATGGGATTACCAACTTTTGGTGGAAGAAATTCACGTGCACCCATACCCATCTGGCCCGCATCTTCTCGTCGTTCATCGACGGGACGATGCCAATCCCTGCCCGGCTGACAGAGGGAAGGACGGTGTTACTGCCCAAAAAAGGGGATCTGTCTCGTCCGGAGAACTACCGCCCGATAACGTGTCTGAATGCGCTCTGCAAGATCTTTACAAAGATACTCTATGAGCGTGTTCTGCGCGAGATCGATCCTTCATGGAGGGAGATATACGAATAAAGGGGATTCAAGAGAGGACTGGGAGGTTGTAAGGAGAACCTGCTGGTGGACCGCTGCATCACGCAGGACGCGGTCCAGCACAAGCGTAACCTCTCAGTCGCTTGGATAGACTACCGAAAGGCGTTTGATACTGTCAGCCACAAGCTGATCATTTACACACTCGAACGCCTTTCGGTGAGTCCCAACATAGTGGGATGCATTAAACAGCTCATGCCGCTCTGGAAGACACGGTTCACAGTTAAAACTAGCGAAGGTAACGTGTCGACCGGAGTGGTAGGGTATAGGAGGGGGATTATCTAGGGAGATTCTCTCAGCCCCCTCCTCTTTTGCGTCTCACTATTACCCCTATCTGTCGCCTTGCGGGCTGCACGCGGGTACGAAGCAGGGGCCCCCGGAGAACGTGGGCACGGGTTCACCCATTTATTTTATATGGACGACCTCAAGCTATACGCCCCCGGGGAGGGGGGGCTTAAGCTCCTCTTGAAAATCGTAGCGACGTACACGCGGGCGGTTGGTATGGACTTCGGGCTGGACAAGTGCGCTGTTCTTCATCTCAGGAGAGGGAGAGCAGAGGGTATCGCGGCTGATGTCCAGCTGGTGGACGGGAGCGTCTTCAAACACCTGGACGCCGGAGGTTCTTATTGTTACCTTGGCATCGATCAGCGTTCTGTCCAAGACGCTGAGGGTGTCAAAGGGGACCTCCGCAGCGAGTATAGGCGGCGCCTCAGACGGATCTGGAAATCAGATCTGTCTGGGAGAAACAAGATCACCGCCACCAATATGCTCGCTGTCCCGGTCCTGCTCTACTCATTTGGCGTTGTCAAATGGCGTAGAGACGAGCTCAAACAGCTGGATATTGGCACGCGCAAGATCATGAACATCCAACGGAGCTTGCACCCTCGATCTTCCACCCCGCGCCTGTATATGCCGCGACAGAGCGGAGGGCGGGGACTCTTGAGATTGGAGTGTCTTCATGACCGCATTGTCCTCGGAATAGCATGCGACGTAACAACGAGCTCGGACCCACTCCTGGAGATAGTGCACCAGCATGAGCTTCATGGAGTTGGGTCATATAAATAAACAATAAATATTACGAACGACTGAAATTTCTTCACTTCGTTCTTCTGCCATACATTCCGGTCGGATCTGCTGAACTTGGTGATGAATACGACACAATGCCAATGATAATTGGAGGCGACTTCAATATCAACTTCTCTTCAGATGAGGCAGAACCGCTAATTTCATTTTTACGCGAAAAACTTAATCTACGAATGAATACAAATAAAAACATTCCAACAACAAATTCAAACACTACAATCGATGCTGTATTCTCGCGGTATTTGGAAACACTTCAGTCACAGTTGTATGTGGCTTATTGCAGTGACCACAAACCTATTATTTCATGTATAAAAGAAATTGAACAATAAATTTTGAAATTTCATTCTTTACGCTATTTTCGCATTGTTTCATTATAAAATAAATTTTGATCAAAACCAGTGCATGACCTCAATTTTCCCAAACCGAACTGATACGATCTCACGTGTTTACACGTCAATTCTCGTGAGTACCTTGGCACTCATTTGGGTTTTTATAACTTTAATTCGAATGAGCATTTGATTAATAAAATGCGACAATTTTTCATTTTTATTTATTCGCAGGAATTTCTTCGTAACCTTCTCTGTCTTATCAGGCATAAAAAAAATAACGATGAATGGCGGATTTTGGTAAATCCATTTTCTCGGGAAAAATATTTGCAAAATAGTGAACCAAAATTGATAATGAAAATAAAATTAATAACTAAAAATTGATTCCGTATTTTTTTTATAGGGCTTCCAACAAAATAGTGGAGTGTAAAAAAATTAATATGTACTGAAAAAAATACACGGAGTTTGTTTCATAAGAAGTAATAGTTGACATAAGGTTTGTTGAAAAATGTTTTTTAATCGATTTTTCCAGTTGATTAACTGAGTAAATCGATATAAGAAATATTTTTTTATTTGAAAAAAAAAAAAAAGTAGACAAGTTGCGATCGAACTCGCGATCTCGAGGTTACCGCACGGCTGCCTTGGGTCACTGCGCCAACGCGCAATTGGTAAATTCTGATTTAAAAAACATGTAAAAAGTTACAAGAATGAAAAAGCAATTTCAATAAAATTGTTCTTTTTGTTTTTTTTTTCCTGTGAGATAAATTCGTCTACTCGTCTACTTTTTTTCAAATAAAAAAATATTTTTCATAAACGATTTACTCATTTAGCGAACTGGAAAATCGATTAAAAAACATTTTTTAACAAAGCTTATGCCAACTATGACTTTTTCTTAGGAAAAAAACTCCGTGTTTTTTTTTCAGTACATATTATTTTTTTTTACTCCACTATTTTGTTGGAAGCTCTATTAAAAAAATATACAGAAAAATACGGGATCAATTTTTAGTTATTAATTTTCTTTTCATTATTAATTTTGATTAACTATTTTGCAAAGAGTTTTTTCGAGAAAATGGATTTAACAACATCCGCCATTTTTCGTTAGTTTTTGTATGCCTGATAAGAGAGAGAAGAAATTCCTGCGAATAAATAAGAATGAGAAATTGTCACGTTTATTAATTAAATGTTCATTCGAATTAAAGTTATACAAGTTACAAAATACCCTCAAAATGTATTGGGCTTCGATAATTTAAAACAATTTCAATTATTTAATTGTTTTTTCATGTTTATTTGAAAACTCATTCATCTTTATTTTACGATGAAGAAAATAAAAGAAATAAAATACGGACGGACAAGCGCACTAGCACATTCGAGAGCTTACACCGATAGAGCCTTCTCCGTTGCACCCATATGACGAGGGACGTAAATGGAGAGCACTACACACTCAAGCGCTCGCATCGATGACGGGCGCTGAATTCGAGCCACGCCACGAAAGAACGTACAGCGAGGCACACACTACCACATGCAAGCGCTCATACCGACGAGCGCGAGCGTACACACGGTGGGGGCACCGCACCGCCAGGCACCACTACACGCGCGTATCGCTCACCGACGTACGCCCGCTCATCGGGGGCGCATGATTGGCCCGCCTTTAAAAATTAATAATAATTTAGGGGTTGATCTGTGGCCCATACATACTCATATCAATCGACTCAGAATTTCACCCCAAACCCCATTTCAGGAACTATCTTCAGTTCTGGGACACTCTGTATATACGCCGGAGGACAAAATAAACTATGAAGACTGTACCAAAAAATTGCGAAATGCCTCAAAGGTTACAGCTGCAGGGATAGCTTCACATAATATGATAGGAATCATACTATGGGCAGCCCATTCGAACGGAATAGAACATATTGAGTACAGTGACACAAAAAACCTATTTTTTATGGATTCGTCCGTGTTACCACTGGCACACTCAACATACCTGTGGGCAAAGCATTGCAATCTATAAAATGTACCGAGTTGGAGAGATTTTGTGGAGTTTTTGACGGCTGATTACACGTATGAGGTTTCCAAAGTTATTTGTTTGCCTTTTATCAACCACCCTCATTCCAATATGAGCACTATCAATACAGCTTTACGAAAGGATTTGGCTGATGCTCGTAAAATCAATCAAAAAACATATTTCGTCACATTCGACCAATCATTGTATTATAAAGCTCGTGCGATTGTCGCAGCATCAGAGGACATGCTAAAAGACGTTGGGGTACGCGTAGATTTCCCTTACTCATGTTTTACTTGGGCGCAATCGACTATATTATGGATGGTAGCGGCCTTGAAGATCTCTGGGCAGTAACATACGCACAAGCGTCAGTAAAAAATATGTTCGCAGGGTAGGCTTATGTTTGTGCGATGCGCCCTTACATATTGGAATTCGCCGTTCCGGGAGTCAGGACATGTCGTGAAAAGGAAGGTGAAATACGCCAACAATATAATGAGGGCGTTAGATCTGTTCTGCAAAGTTGGAGTAAAGATCCTCCGACTATCGGTGATTGTCAAGCAGAACCAATGATCGCTAAAATGACAACGGATTTGATTGCTCGATGAAAGCCACATTGAAAAATCGTGGAGCAACTGCACAACTATGGGTGCAATACTTCAAGTGTGTCATTGCATTGCAATTTATGGAGGCTGAACGCTCAGGCAATGGGAAGTTACACCTTCAAAGTATTCATTAGATGTTGCCTATTTCTCACGCTGCAGGCCATTTTAATTACGCTAAAAGTGTTCAGATATATCTTTAAGATATGGTCAACTTGGAGCTGAAAATGACTCATGAAGAATTCAGAAGATTTACAACAGTAGGCAATTTTACAGTACGACAGTCTGCCAAAGCTTGGTCCGGTGTATGGACGGACGTGACGATTGAGCAAACGTTAAATAGATTTTTTCGTACAGATCTGAAGCATGGTGTCCTCCAAGTGTCATCACGAGATTTTTATCAGTCATGCCATCGTCGTTCCCAATTATCGAATGCTCGGAGAATTATTGTGGCATCGCATCGTGTACGATGCGATGCCATCACCAGAAACATGTCGATCTCGTGAATCATCGAATGAAATGAGATGATGACGATATTAAGAATATTCATACTTTCGTTGGAGGAATACAGGCCTTTTTAACCTCGAACTTCCTTGTTTTCTTTGTCAATAGGACTTGTTGGTGCAACCACTACAGATTACCATTTAGCGTTTGAGGAAGGAAAAAAGAGTATGGCTGATATGATAGGAAAGACTGTTGCCCAAATTTCAATGTCTGTGGCAAACAAAGTAAGGGATCTGGCGGCGGTTAAGTCAGGGATTCATGTGGATAATGAGGAATTTCCATTATGTTCCGTAGTGACGAAGTGCAGACACGGAAAGGATTTGAGCTCGAACTTTCATCATTTCCGTTATCCTTATTCGACGAGTTTGGTCTCATGAGAAAGGCGTCAAAGTCGGAACTGTACAAAACATGCAAGCCGGACGTTTTCCAATCGGATGCTTTGCTACGCGATATGTTCTTCGTAATTTACGGTGGATTTCAACTGCACAACGTTTGCTGGCCACATGGAGCATCGTTTGGAGTCATTTGCGAAGTATATCGCTCGCACATAATCGGCAAATATGGAGACAATACATGGGTCGTTTTCGATGGATATAGCAACGAGCATATTGGGATGAAATCTTATGAGAGGTACCGCCGCCATCAGCGAAGGAAGGCACCAGATATTGAATTGATAGAGTATATACTCGTCACTTTGAGCCAGACGAGATTTCTGTCCAATGTGTCGAACAAAATGAAACTGGTGCATCTAATCTCATTATATTTAGTAACACACGGTATAAATGTCAAAGTTGCACGGGAAGATGCGGTCGCACTTATTGCAAGGACAGCGATTGAACAAAAACAACAGGCCGGAACGTGGCGATTGTTGGAAATTACACCGACCTGCTTGTTTTACTAATTGCGTAAGCAGATTGCAGTCCTGTATATTTTTATAAAATCACACCAACTGCGAAGAAGAATGTGTTGTATGCAACGAACGATTACTTTCATTTTATTTGCTAACGCATTTGCTGGGTGTGACACGACAAGTGCCATGTATGGCAAAGGAAAAAAGGGCCTCATCTCGATCCTGCAAAAAAACCTCCATCTGCAGACTACTGTAAGAACGTTGTACAACGCTCAAAGTATCATTGAGAGTCTGTGTAAATGTGCAGATAATAAATCGCATATTTATACAACTTGCAAAATTAGCAACAGCCCGTCCATGAAGCTTGATACTACAAGTTTTCATCGCTGGCCGGGCATGGTAAAGTGGAGGTTCATTGGCGTAGAAGTTCGATTGACCTCCAACACAACCCGTGACGCGTTAGCATGTCAAATGCACATATTACCAGATTCAACTGTGCTTGGATAATGAATTGAATCCGGAGGATTGGGGGTGGAAGCGAACGAGCATGATGTTCATACCAGTTATGAACCCTAAAAGTTTAGCGCCTGACAATTTACTAACACTGGTAAGTTCATAAATATATTTGAATACACAAAATCTTAAAAAAATAAAACAAGCATATTTCTTGAGTAGTGTCGAAAAAAAATAAAGTTTCAAAATTTCACAAAATGTGAACTCATCGAGCGATTTTCTCCGAATTTGATAACATTCTTTTTCAACAATTCATATTATGAATTCTTATTCATATTATAAAATTGTGACCAATGTTTCGAAACTTGCAAAAAATGAAACAATTCCATAATTTTTTCAATTCTCGAAAAAAATCTAAATATTGTAATATCTAAACCGTTTGAGCAAATTTTCTCAAATTTTTTTTCCCATTTTCCCTTTATAATGCTCCATTTAAAAAATAACTAAAACATTAGCACATCTTCAAATTTACAAAAATTAAAGTGATTCAACAATTTCTCAATGAATTCCAAAATTCAGTAAGTCTGAAATGTTCGTCCGATGTTTCCTGAATTCAAAACGATCTATATCTTCAAGCCTCCACACATTTTATGCTAACTCAGAGTACTCATCAATTTCCGCAAATGTCTATGTTGCAGGTACTTTGTCCGTGCACTGGAGACTGCGAAACTGCCTGTTGTACATGCAGAAAAACAGGAGTACCATGCACTCGACTGTGCAAACATTGTGGTGGCCAAACCTGTTCAAACCTTCCTATCGCCACCGTCACAAAAGAATCTGGAGCCGTTGTTGCAGGACACCAATACAATGTTGATGATGATGACGATGATATGCCCACAAATGAGTTCATCGGCTTTGCACGTGAATACGATTCAGATTATTCGGAAGATTACGGGGAAAATGAAGAGGGTGACAACGATTACGAAGAGCCATCACTTTGTATTCGTTATCACTGGGAAATGGATCACATGGAAATGGGAATTGATTTTGAAATGATGTAATGAAATTAAGAGATTTTGTTTTCTATAAAATACTTTATATTACTTTTTTCCTCAGGGAAAAGACGGCAATAAGTAAATGTAAAAAAATGTTTATAGAAATGGAAATAGAGATTCAGAAATATAAATATATAGAACGTATGAAAGAATGTAAAAATTAGGAATAAGTGAAGATGTAAAGGAAGGAGATGTAAAAAGCCCGCAAGGGTTACATGGAATAAAGATTACTCACTACCACTACTACTACTTTTTTCGTCAAAAATTTATACCAATTTTATCTTTATAATGCTGTATTAAAAACAAAAATCAGCACATCTTGAAATTTGGAAAAAATTATAGTAATTCGATCTTTCTATTGAAATTTGCTGAAAAAATCTAAATTTTGTAATATCCAAACCGTCAGACCGATTTTCTTTAAATTTTATTCCAACGTTTATAATGCTTTATTAAAAAAAACAGCACATCTTGCAATTTGAAAAAAATATAGTAATTCGATCATTCTTTTGAAATTTCCGAAAAAATCTAAATTTTGTTATATCCAAACCGTTTGACCTCAACATTTTATACTAACTCTACCATTATAATGCGCTATAAATAAATTTAAAAAATCAGCACATCTAAAAATTGGAAAAAATATACCAATTCCATAATTCTTCTGAAAATTTTTAAATGCCGTACGATTAGTAATTTTTTATTAATTCAAATAAAATGGACAGAAAATGAAGAGATTGTAGAAATTAACATCTATCACATCCTATAGGTGAAACCGATCGCCAGTTGATGTTTCAATTCGACAGTTCCAGAAAAAACGTAAGCACGCACACGCACACGCACGCACGCACGCATGCAGGCACACATACATAAACTCGTGTCTTCACTCTAACACAAAATCGACGCATGCGCGAAACGATAGAAAGAACCTCGTCTATGAGTGCGAACGGCATAGCCATATACTGCGTCCCTTTCTAACAGTGAACCTCAGTAGAGGAACTATACCAGTTCTAACCCAAGGATCTCAGGGGGGAGCGGGGCCGGGGAGTCGAGCGCGGGGAAGCCGCGGTATGCATGGTGGAGGGGGGGGGCTCCGGGACGCAGCAACCGAGTGCGCGACGTCACAGGGGGGGGTCCAGCATGCGGCAGCCGAGTGCGGGGTTGCGGCGGAGGGAAAGGGGAGGGGGGTGGTGTTGGAGAGTGGGGAGGCTAGTTTTTGGTGACGATGTCTTCCAGGCGATAGCTGGACCCGAGGGCGAGAGGGGAAGCCGCTGTCGACTCTGTGGGGGAGGGGGCATCATAGAGTCGCAGGTCCTTGAAAACCCATAAAATCTGATAATTTATTATCAACATTATAGATGTAAGCGGAGCATTTTTTTCTAGTCTATTCACAGGAGTTTATATATATAGAAAAAAAACAACTTAGACAAATGAGTGCATGTGTGTGTGTGTGTGTGTGTGTGTGTGTGTGTGTGGGAAACTCCCATTTATGGCTAGGAAAATTTTCGGGAAATTTTCAAGCCCATAAAATGCTTTATTTATTGCATGCAGCTGCAGCGTTATTCCAAAACGAGTTTCAACTCATCGCGGGTTCATTCCACAAGATTACATCAAGATGTCCACATGTGCGAGTATGTACGCAGTGCATCCGGCCAAGCACCCCCTGGACTTGACCAAAAAAGAGCTCGAACAGGTTCCAAAGGTTTTGCTCCTAAAGTATTGGGGTAACTTTATTGGTTTACTGTGGGATCGTTTGCCAGAGCATCATCGGCACGACAGTGACGTGATATCATATCTTCTATGCGTGGAGCATTATAATACGCCACAGATGAAGGATCACATTGATGGTCCCCGACCTCAACGTCGGGACTGTGAAAAGTGTCGCGAGGGGGGAAATTCTCTACGTGGGAGGCTAGGGTTCTTCGAACGTGTTTGAACCTGTTACACATGCATATGATTGGATAAGTGGAGAAAACTTTTCAAAATCTGAGTGGAGGGGTCACGAGGGAGCTTATAATTTCGTGGACCTAGCTCAGACTGCACTATTCCACCGCAACATCAACATGTCCGAAAAGAACGTTGAAAAAGAGTAAAAATGGATCTCTCAAATATCAACAAAGTCAGTCTGATGGCGGAATTCCTCCCAACGAAGAAGCTGTCCGAACTCCACGTTCAATCGGATCATGAAATCACGGACATGAGAGCTGTACAGTACAAGTTTGGAAAACGCTACATCGTGGACGTTGCGAATGAGTTTGCGTCTTCTTGCCAGCGCGGCTGGTAAAGGCCTTCGATCAAGATCCGAAAATGTTCGAGAGTATGCTGCAACTGGCGCGCAATGGTCAACTCTACATGAAGTACATTGGTGGAAAATACAACAGCGTCGAGTTCCATCGAGTCTGAGTATGGTGGAAGAGAACGCTTGTGAAGGTCCGGTGGAAACAACGAGTTCAACGACAGCCAGCATCGTCACCATCGTAGAGTGCAACGACTGTTTGCATCACAGTCATCATCATCATCGTAGAGTTTTTGACGCTTAGTGCTATGTAAAAATGTATTTACAAAAAACTTTTTCATCGAATATAATGTAAAAAAAAATTGTGGTCAAACTGGATTCGCCATAGATATAGGAAATAAATGGAGAAACGATATTGCCTTAAAATGTTTTTATTCATGTAAAAAAATTCCTCGCTCACACAACCCTTCGTATACAGTCAACCAGCTTTTCACCGACTTTACATTCGCTTTGGCGCAATTGTATTTTGTATTGAAGGAATGCTGGGGACATTTCACTTTTGCGATTTTCGGCAACTTCTGCAGCGATGGACAGTCCAGAGTCTCTAGATCGGCGACTTTTGCTGCTGAATCCATGAATCTCGATAGCCATGAGCACTTCTCGAATCCCTTGGCATAGATCGTAGAAGCTCCTTTCAAGATTCCTCGAATTGTCGTTCTAGCTTCCTCGTATGGTATGCCGCTGTGTTCCCATCGTATTCCATGATAATTGCGTTCCAACCACTTGTTTGTCATTTTGTATCTTTTCCCACCACTGTTTGGCTTGTGCTCCACAATACGACCATAGAGGATCATGCGATATGCTGAGGTTTGTGTTGGAATATTTTTATTCAATTCAAATTCAAATCGCACGTCCACAGAGCCGGACTTGAGAGAAACGTTTTGATACGAGTTGGTAGTCTTCGAGAGCTCTTTATAGAATGGCGTTATCATCGGTGTTTGGTCTCGTGAGAATCGACTCGTTCACAAACGTCGTCGAACGCCTCTTGAACATCTTCGAACCTCTCTTGAACGTCTTCAAACATCTCTTGAACGTCTTCAAACGTCCCTCGAACGTCTCTGAACGTTTAACGAAGGGCTCGAATGACTTTCGATCGTCTTCGAACATCTTTGAACGTCTTCGAACTCCTCACGAACGTCATTAAATGTCTCTCGAACATCTTAGAACTTCTTCAAGCATCTCTTGAACGTCTGGCGATCGTCTTGGAACGTTTTACGAAAGACTTTGAACGTCTGCTGAACGTCTCTCGAACTCCTCACAATCGTCTTCGGAAGTCTCACAAATTTCTCTCGAAAGTCTCATGAACATCTTCGAACGTCTCACGAACGTTTTTGAATGTCTCCTGGAAGTCTCTCGAACTCCTCACGATCGTCTTCGAACGTCCCGAGAACATCTCTCGAACGTCTCATGAATATTTATAGATGTCTCACGAATGTCTTTCAAACGTCTCACGAATGTCTTTCAAACGTCTCACGAATGTCTTTCAAACGTCTCATGAATGGCTTCGAAACAACTATTCAACCCCTTCAGACGTCAGACAATCGTTTCATGAACGTCTGTTAAATGGTTGCAGACGTCTCTTGAATATCATCGAACGACTTTGAATGTCTCCTTTCGAACATCTCTCGAACGTCCCATGAATATCTTTGGACGACTCACAAATGTCTTTCAAACGTCTCACGAACGTCTTAGAACATCTATTCAACCTCTTCGAACGCCTCACTTACGTCTTTGAGCGTCTTCAAACGTCTTTGAACGTCTCTCGATCGTCTAGGAACGTCTCACGAAGGCCTTTAAACGTCTCCCGAACGTCTCTCGAACTCCTCACAATCGTCTTCGGACGTCTCACGAATTTCTCTCGAACGTCTTATGAACATCTTTGAACGTCTCACGAATGTTTTTCAATGTCTCCTGGAAGTCTCTCGAACTCCTCACGAACGTCTCGAACGTCCCGAGAACATCTCTCGAACGTCTCATAAATATCTTTAGACATCTCACGAATGTCTTCAAACGTCTCATGAACGTCTTCTAACATCTATTCAAGGTCTTCGAACGTCTCACGAACGTCTCGCGAATTACTTCGAACGTCTTGGAACGTTTCTTGAACGTCTTCGAACGGCTCTTGAACGTTTCTCGAACTTCGCGTGAACATATTATAACTTTCGAACGTCTCGCAAACGTCTCTTAAATGTCTCCAAATGTCTCTTAAACATCATCGAACGTATTTGAACGTCTCTCGAACTCTTCACGATCGTCTTCGAACATTTCACGAATATCTCTCGAGTATCTCACGAATATTTTTGAACGTCTCACGAACGTCTTCAAACGTCTCACGAACGTCTTCTAACATCTATTCGAGGTCTTCGAACGTCTCACGAACGTCTCGCGAATTACTTCGAACGTCTTCAAACGTCTTCGAACGTCTTGGAACGTCTCTTGAACGTCATCGAACGACTCTTGAACGTCTCTCAAACTTCTCACGAACATATTCGAATGTCTCTCGAAGATCTCACAGACGTCTTCGAACGTCTCTCGAATATCTTCGAACCTCTCTCAAACATCTATTCAACGTCTTCGAACGCCTCGCAAACGTCGCTTGAACGTCTTTGAACGTTTTACAAACGTCTCACGAATGTCTTACGAACGTCTTTGAACGTCTCCTGAACGTCCCTCGAACTCTTCACGAGCGTCTTCGAACGTCTCACGAATATCTTTCAACGTCTTCCAATGTCTCACGAACGTCTTCGAACATCTATTCGACGTCTTCGAACGTCTCACGAATGTCTTGCAAATGTCATCGAATGTCTTCGAACGGCTCGCGAACATTTTCAAATATGTAGGAAACCATTGCGCAAGACGATGTACGCGTTCGAAATCATTGTCATCTGACTGGACGCTGAAAAGGCCCTGACCATTCTAATTGCAACTTAAATTACAAACAGTCATTTTTCGTTCCAGTAGTTTTCCCCAATTTATCGGGTTACGGTGCTCATTTTATCATCAAGAAAGTAGCCACAGCGTTCGAAGGAAAACCGATGTGCTTCCAATCACAAAAGAGAAATACATTTCCTTCACGAAGCATGCTGAAATTACAGACGATTCAAAACATAAGATTCAATTCCACTTCGTCGATTCATACAAATTCCTCAACACCAGTCTCGACAAATTAGCCTCATTTTTAACCGAGGTTAAACTCAAAGTATTACGTACGCAATTTCCAACTCTATCGACAGACGATTTCAATTTGCTGACGCGAAAAGGGGTCTTCCCTTATGAGTATATCGACGACATGACCAGGTTGGACGGCACTTGCTTACCACCACGTGACGCATTTTACACTTTCCCGACAGAAGCTACAGTATCCGCGAGCGAGTATGCTCATGCTGAGAATGTCTGGGAGCGGTTCTTCATTCGAATGCTGGGTCAATATAGCGATCTATACTTGAAGACAGATGTCTTATTATTGGCAGACATTTTCGAAAACTTTCGGAATACGTGCATTGAGAGCTATGGACTAGATCCTGCGTATTACTACACATTGCCAGGGTATACCTGGGATGCAGTGTTAAAACACTCAAATGTCAAGTTTGAATTACTAACGGACATCGATATGGTTTTATTCGTTGAGCGGGGTATACGTGGTGGTCTTTGTCAATGCTCAAACCGATATGCACATGCTAATAATAAGTATATGAAGTCGTTTGATCCATCGAAAGCATCATCATACTTGATGTATTTTGATGTCAAAAATTTGTATGGATGGGCAATGTGTCAACCTTTGCCATATGCAGATTTTCGATGGGTCAACGACGTGTCCAACTTTGATCCATCATCCATCACTCTAGATTCACCTACAGGCTACATCCTTGAGGTCGATTTGGTATATCCACAATCACTACATGATGCGCACAAAAACCTACCGTTTTGCCCAATATACGAAAAACCACGGGGTAAGCAGCAGGAGAAGCTGCTAGTAACCGTCTGTGACAAAAAGCGCTACATCATACTCTACAGAAATTTACAACAGCGTTTACGTCATGGACTTTGCCTCACGAAGATCCATAGAGTGTTGCACTTCACGCAATTCCCCTGGCTACATTCATATGTCGAGTTAGATACTCAGTTTGGAATGCTGGCCAAAAACGATTTTGAAAAGAATTTATTCAAGTTGATGAATAATGCGGTGTTTGGCAAAACGATGGAGAATGTGCGCAATCATGTAGATGTTAAGCTTTTGACAAAATGGGAGGGAAGGTATGGTGCAGAGGCAATGATTGCGATACCAAACTTCCACAGCCGCAGTGTTTTTTCTGAAAACCTCGTTGCTATAGAATTGCGCAATCTTGAGGTGAAATTCAACAAGCCCATATATGTCGGTATGTGCATACTCGACATATGCAAAACGTTCTTATATGGATTTCATCATGAGGATGTGGTACCGCTGTATCGGAATAAATGGAAAGTCATGTATACCGATACAGATAGCCTCATATAGGCCATTGAGAGCGAAGATGTTTATGCAGATATGAAGCGCGACATTGAAAATTTTCATACGGGTGATTATTCAGCGGACAATAGATATGGTATGCCGCTTGTGCGGTATGTCATACCTGGGCCCTCTGATACCCTACCATGGGGGGACATTACAGCATACCGTCGTAAAAAACTACCATGTATATACAAACTCGATGTAAAATTTTGTAAAATTATGTACATTTTTGTAAATACTAACTCGATGTATAAAACTTGTGAAAATTGTGTACATTTTTTATAAATATTTGATATTGTAAAAACGGATTTTTGTAAGTAAAGAAAACAGCTTTCATAATCCATGCGTACTCATTATTTTCCGCATACCCATCCATTTTTCGAGAGTGGGGGGAAAAAGGGATTAGAGGACGAGAAAACGTCCACTGTGGCGCACCACGTGGGGTTGACGGGTAGAAAGAGAGTCATAAAAGTCTAAATGTTTTTGGTCTCTTGTATTGTCGACTACAAATCAGATTTATTTATCTAACTATTGTGGGTATTGTCGAAACCCAGCCATTTTACAAACATTCGATTGCCGCGCTTCTTCAATATTTTTTCAATGAGATAGATATCGGGGGTACTAGATATCGAGAAGCTCTTGTTCATAGAAACTACCGGCGATGGGTTCATCTTTATGGTCCTTCAAAAGATACGTCACTGGATGCGTTTTTTTTTCACACGAGATACCGTAAATATTTCCGTTGTCCAATTTGACGTTTCGAAGACGTTTGTGAGACGTTTAAAGATGTTCATGAGACGTTCGAAGATATTCGAGAGACGTTTGAAGACGTTTGAAGATGTTCGTGAGACGTTCAAAGATGTTCAAAGGCGTTCGAACGTCTCGCGAACGTCTCACGAACATCTTTGAACGTCTCACGAACAACTTTGAACGTCTCACGAACATCTTTGAACGTCTCAGGACCGTGTTTAAACATCTTCAAACGTCTCTCGAATATCTTCGAACGTCTCATGAACATCTTTAAACGTCTCACAAACGTCTTCGAAACGTCAAATTGGACAACGGAAATATTTACGGTATCTCGTGTGAAAAAAAACGCATCCAGTGACGTATCTTTTGAAGGACCATAAAGATGAACCCATCGCCGGTAGTTTCTATGAACAAGAGCTTCTCGATATCTAGTACCCCCGATATCTATCTCATTGAAAAAATATTGAAGAAGCGCGGCAATCGAATGTTTGTAAAATGGCTGGGTTTCGACAATACCCACAATAGTTGGATAAATAAATCTGATTTGTAGTCGACAATACAAGAGACCAAAAACATTTAGACTTTTATGACTCTCTTTCTACCCGTCAACCCCACGTGGTGCGCCACAGTGGACGTTTTCTCGTCCTCTAATCCCTTTTTCCCCCCACTCTCGAAAAATGGATGGGTATGCGGAAAATAATGAGTACGCATGGATTATGAAAGCTGTTTTCTTTACTTACAAAAATCCGTTTTTACAATGTCAAATATTTATAAAAAATATACACAATTTTCACAAGTTTTATACATCAAGTTAGTATTTACAAAAATGTACATAATTTTACAAAATTTTACATCGAGTTTGTATATACATGGTAGTTTTTTACGACGGTATGCTGTAATGCCCCCCCCATGGTAGGGTATCAGAGGGCCCAGGTATGATATACCGCACAAGCGGCCTACCATATCTATTGTCCGCTGAATAATCACCCGTATGAAAATTTTCAATGTCGCGCTTCATATCTGCATAAACATCTTCGCTCTCAATGGCCTATATGAGGCTATCTGTATCGGTATACATGACTTTCCATTTATTCCGATACAGCGGTACCACATCCTCATGATGAAATCCATATAAGAACGTTTTGCATATGTCGAGTATGCACATACCGACATATATGGGCTTGTTGGATTTCACCTCAAGATTGCGCAATTCTATAGCAACGAGGTTTTCAGAAAAACCACTGCGGCTGTGGAAGTTTGGTATCGCAATCATTGCCTCTGCACCATACCTTCCCTCCCATTTTGTCAAAAGCTTAACATCTACATGATTGCGCACATTCTCCATCGTTTTGCCAAACACCGCATTCTTCATCAACTTGAATAAATTCTTTTCAAAATCGTTTTTGGCCAGCATTCCAAACTGAGTATCTAACTCGATATATGAATGTAGCCAGGGGGATTGCGTGAAGTGCAACACTCTATGGATTTTCTTGAGGCAAAGTCCATGACGTAAACGCTGTTGTAAATTTCTGTAGAGTATGATGTAGCGCTTTTTGTCACAGACGGTTACTAGCAGCTTCTCCTGCTGCTTACCCCGTGGTTTTTCGTATATTGGGCAAAACGGTAGGTTTTTGTGCGCATCATGTAGTGATTGTGGATATACCAAATCGACCTCAAGGATGTAGCCTGTAGGTGAATCTAGAGTGATGGATGATGGATCAAAGTTGGACACGTCGTTGACCCATCGAAAATCTGCATATGGCAAAGGTTGACACATTGCCCATCCATACAAATTTTTGACATCAAAATACATCAAGTATGATGATGCTTTCGATGGATCAAACGACTTCATATACTTATTATTAGCATGTGCATATCGGTTTGAGCATTGACAAAGACCACCACGTATACCCCGCTCAACGAATAAAACCATATCGATGTCCGTTAGTAATTCAAACTTGACATTTGAGTGTTTTAACACTGCATCCCAGGTATACCCTGGCAATGTGTAGTAATACGCAGGATCTAGTCCATAGCTCTCAATGCACGTATTCCGAAAGTTTTCGAAAATGTCTGCCAATAATAAGACATCTGTCTTCAAGTATAGATCGCTATATTGACCCAGCATTCGAATGAAGAACCGCTCCCAGACATTCTCAGCATGAGCATACTCGCTCGCGGATACTGTAGCTTCTGTCGGGAAAGTGTAAAATGCGTCACGTGGTGGTAAGCAAGTGCCGTCCAACCTGGTCATGTCGTCGATATACTCATAAGGGAAGACCCCTTTTCGCGTCAGCAAATTGAAATCGTCTGTCGATAGAGTTGGAAATTGCGTACGTAATACTTTGAGTTTAACCTCGGTTAAAAATGAGGCTAATTTGTCGAGACTGGTGTTGAGGAATTTGTATGAATCGACGAAGTGGAATTGAATCTTATGTTTTGAATCGTCTGTAATTTCAGCATGCTTCGTGAAGGAAATGTATTTCTCTTTTGTGATTGGAAGCACATCGGTTTTCCTTCGAACGCTGTGGCTACTTTCTTGATGATAAAATGAGCACCGTAACCCGATAAATTGGGGAAAACTACTGGAACGAAAAATGACTGTTTGTAATTTAAGTTGCAATTAGAATGGTCAGGGCCTTTTCAGCGTCCAGTCAGATGACAATGATTTCGAACGCGTACATCGTCTTGCGCAATGGTTTCCTACATATTTGAAAATGTTCGCGAGCCGTTCGAAGACATTCGATGACATTTGCAAGACATTCGTGAGACGTTCGAAGACGTCGAATAGATGTTCGAAGACGTTCGTGAGACATTGGAAGACGTTGAAAGATATTCGTGAGACGTTCGAAGACGCTCGTGAAGAGTTCGAGGGACGTTCAGGAGACGTTCAAAGACGTTCGTAAGACATTCGTGAGACGTTTGTAAAACGTTCAAAGACGTTCAAGCGACGTTTGCGAGGCGTTCGAAGACGTTGAATAGATGTTTGAGAGAGGTTCGAAGATATTCGAGAGACGTTCGAAGACGTCTGTGAGATCTTCGAGAGACATTCGAATATGTTCGTGAGAAGTTTGAGAGACGTTCAAGAGTCGTTCGATGACGTTCAAGAGACGTTCCAAGACGTTCGAAGACGTTTGAAGACGTTCGAAGTAATTCGCGAGACGTTCGTGAGACGTTCGAAGACCTCGAATAGATGTTAGAAGACGTTCGTGAGACGTTTGAAGACGTTCGTGAGACGTTCAAAAATATTCGTGAGATACTCGAGAGATATTCGTGAAATGTTCGAAGACGATCGTGAAGAGTTCGAGAGACGTTCAAATACGTTCGATGATGTTTAAGAGACATTTGGAGACATTTAAGAGACGTTTGCGAGACGTTCGAAAGTTATAATATGTTCACGCGAAGTTCGAGAAACGTTCAAGAGCCGTTCGAAGACGTTCAAGAAACGTTCCAAGACGTTCGAAGTAATTCGCGAGACGTTCGTGAGACGTTCGAAGACCTTGAATAGATGTTAGAAGACGTTCATGAGACGTTTGAAGACATTCGTGAGATGTCTAAAGATATTTATGAGACGTTCGAGAGATGTTCTCGGGACGTTCGAGACGTTCGTGAGGAGTTCGAGAGACTTCCAGGAGACATTGAAAAACATTCGTGAGACGTTCAAAGATGTTCATAAGACGTTCGAGAGAAATTCGTGAGACGTCCGAAGACGATTGTGAGGAGTTCGAGAGACGTTCGGGAGACGTTTAAAGGCCTTCGTGAGACGTTCCTAGACGATCGAGAGACGTTCAAAGACGTTTGAAGACGCTCAAAGACGTAAGTGAGGCGTTCGAAGAGGTTGAATAGATGTTCTAAGACGTTCGTGAGACGTTTGAAAGACATTTGTGAGTCGTCCAAAGATATTCATGGGACGTTCGAGAGATGTTCGAAAGGAGACATTCAAAGTCGTTCGATGATATTCAAGAGACGTCTGCAACCATTTAACAGACGTTCATGAAACGATTGTCTGACGTCTGAAGGGGTTGAATAGTTGTTTCGAAGCCATTCATGAGACGTTTGAAAGACATTCGTGAGACGTTTGAAAGACATTCGTGAGACGTTTGAAAGACATTCGTGAGACATCTATAAATATTCATGAGACGTTCGAGAGATGTTCTCGGGACGTTCGAAGACGATCGTGAGGAGTTCGAGAGACTTCCAGGAGACATTCAAAAACGTTCGTGAGACGTTCGAAGATGTTCATGAGACTTTCGAGAGAAATTTGTGAGACTTCCGAAGACGATTGTGAGGAGTTCGAGAGACGTTCAGCAGACGTTCAAAGTCTTTCGTAAAACGTTCCAAGACGATCGCTAGACGTTCAAGAGATGCTTGAAGAAGTTCTAAGATGTTCGAGAGACATTTAATGACGTTCGTGAGGAGTTCGAAGACGTTCAAAGATGTTCGAAGACGATCGAAAGTCATTCGAGCCCTTCGTTAAACGTTCAGAGACGTTCGAGAGACGTTTGAAGACGTTCAAGAGATGTTTGAAGACGTTCAAGAGAGGTTCGAAGATGTTCAAGAGGCGTTCGACGACGTTTTTGAACGAGTCGATTCTCACAAGACCAAACATCGATGATAACGCCATTCTATAAAGAGCTCTCGAAGACTACCAATTCGTATCAAAACGTTTCTCTCAAGTCCGGCTCTGTGGACGTGCGATTTGAATTTGAATTGAATAAAAATATTCCAACACAAACCTCAGCATATTGCATGATCCTCTATGGTCGTATTGTGGAGCACAAGCCAAACAGTGGTGGGAAAAGATACAAAATGACGAACAAGTGGTTGGAACGCAATTATCATGGAATACGATGGGAACACAGCGGCATACCATACGAGGAAGCTAGAACGACAATTCGAGGAATCTTGAAAGGAGCTTCTACGATCTATGCCAAGGGATTCGAGAAGTGCTCATGGCTATCGAGATTCATGGATTCAGCAGCAAAAGTCGCCGATCTAGAGACTCTGGACTGTCCATCGCTGCAGAAGTTGCCGAAAATCGCAAAAGTGAAATGTCCCCAGCATTCCTTCAATACAAAATACAATTGCGCCAAAGCGAATGTAAAGTGGGTGAAAAGCTGGTTGACTGTATACGAAGGGTTGTGTGAGCGAGGAATTTTTTTACATGAATAAAAACATTTTAAGGCAATATCGTTTCTCCATTTATTTCCTATATCTATGGCGAATCCAGTTTGACCACAATTTTTTTTTACATTATATTCGATGAAAAAGTTTTTTGTAAATACATTTTTACATAGCACTAAGCGTCAAAAACTCTACGATGATGATGATGACTGTGATGCAAACAGTCGTTGCACTCTACGATGGTGACGATGCTGGCTGTCGTTGAACTCGTTGTTTTCACCGGACCTTCACAAGCGTTCTCTTCCACCATACTCAGACTCGATGGAACTCGACGCTGTTGTATTTTCCACCAATGTACTTCATGTAGAGTTGACCATTGCGCGCCAGTTGCAGCATACTCTCGAACATTTTCGGATCTTGATCGAAGGCCTTTACCAGCCGCGCTGGCAAGAAGACGCAAACTCATTCGCAACGTCCACGATGTAGCGTTTTCCAAACTTGTACTGTACAGCTCTCATGTCCGTGATTTCATGATCCGATTGAACGTGGAGTTCGGACAGCTTCTTCGTTGGGAGGAATTCCGCCATCAGACTGACTTTGTTGATATTTGAGAGATCCATTTTTACTCTTTTTCAACGTTCTTTTCGGACATGTTGATGTTGCGGTGGAATAGTGCAGTCTGAGCTAGGTCCACGAAATTATAAGCTCCCTCGTGACCCCTCCACTCAGATTTTGAAAAGTTTTCTCCACTTATCCAATCATATGCATGTGTAACAGGTTCAAACACGTTCGAAGAACCCTAGCCTCCCACGTAGAGAATTTCCCCCCTCGCGACACTTTTCACAGTCCCGACGTTGAGGTCGGGGACCATCAATGTGATCCTTCATCTGTGGCGTATTATAATGCTCCATGCATAGAAGATATTATATCACTTCACTGTCGTGCCGATGATGCTCTGGCAAACGATCCCACAGTAAACCAATAAAGTTACCCCAATACTTTAGGAGCAAAACCTTTGGAACCTGTTCGAGCTGTTTTTTGGTCAAGTCCAGGGGGTGCTTGGCCGGATGCACTGCGTACATACTCGCACATGTGGACATCTTGATGTAATCTTGTGGAATGAACCCGCGATGAGTTGAAACTCGTTTTGGAATAATGCTGCAGCTGCATGCAATAAATAAAGCATTTTATGGGCTTTGAAGGGCCACCCTTCATATGGGAACTATCGTTATCCCACTCCCGAAAATTTTCCTAGCCATAAATGGGAGTGTCCCACACAAACACACACACACACACGCACGCACGCACGCACGCACGCACGCACGCACGCACGCACGCACGCACGCACGCACGCACACGCACACACACACACACACACACACACACACACACACACACATGCACACATTTGTCTAAGTTGTTTTTTTTTTATATATATAAACTCCTGTGAATAGACTAGGAAAAAATGCTCCGCTTACATCTATAATGTTGATAATAAATTATCAGATTTTATGGGTTTTCAAGGACCTGCGACTCTATGATGCCCCCTCCCCCACAGAGTCGACAGCGGCTTCCCCCTCTCGCCCTCGGGTCCAGCTATCGCCTTGAAGACATCGTCACCAAAAACTAGCCTCCCCACTCACCAACACCACCCCCCTCCCCTTTCCCTCCGCCGCAACCCCGCACTCGGCTGCCGCATGCCGGACCCCCCCCCCCCCCCCCTCCACCATGCATACCCCGGCTTCCCCGCGCTCGACTCCCCCGCCCCGCTCCCCCTGAGATCCCTGGGTTAGAACTGGTATAGTTCCTCTACTAACCTCAACCAGTCATTTGTGAATGTTCAGTCGTCTTTTTTCAATACTTATAGAATAAACAAAATAAATACAATCTCTAGAAAGTTAGATTAACTCTAACTAAAGCAATATGTAACCAAAAAACCCGAGATAATACGAATTTGATATTTAAAAAAAATTTTGAACGTTCGAGGTTTTGGCCTCCCAATTAAATGGTTTTTCGTTTTTTTCTCCGTTATTTTTAAAGATGTGAAGATAAACGTTCAATACTTTTTTACGTAATGTTATGTCCCAAAAACTTTTTTTTGAGATATTTAATAGTTTTTAAACATTTTTTTAACATTTTAAAACAATTTATCGGGAGTTGATTGCAAAATTATGATCGTCATTCGATTCAGCGTCATCCAATTACCCTTAGATTAGTTTTGCGTTTTGATATCTAAAAGTTCTTACTTTCGTGCTTATTACCTGGCCTAGTAGTTGGCGTCGACAGCGATGCGCCAGTGGTAACCACGATGGCCCCGAGCTATTATGAAACGTTCCCCCTTCTAATAAAATATATCATATTATATAATGTTCGGTGTCCATTATATGCATCCATCTAAATACAGGGTGTCTTGCAATGACCTGACATTTTAATTTATTAATAAAACGTATTATTTATTTGAAAAATACGAATATTTTTATTTTAATAGTAGATACAAACATGGAGGTTAGAGGTGGAACGGAATGTGCGGCGTTGCGCATGGTTTGATGGCTGCAGTTCTTGTGTCAATTGGATCTTGTAAGCATGCATATGCAGATCTTTCGTCAAAATTCGCTGCACAGAACATCTTGAAACGTTCAATTGCTGAGCACGATGGAGAATCGAGATGGAAGGACCTTCGTCAACACTCGTAGTCACTGCGGCTATGTTTTCATTCGACCGACCGGTACGAGGACGGCCAGTGTTTTTGCGGTCAGAATTGAACCAGTAACCTCAAATGTTATGATTAAATTCACGTCAGTGTTGCGAGATGGTGCATTAAGATGACCAAAAGACGTGCGGACTTTTCGAACTGTCTCTGCAAAATTTTCACCATTTTTGTGGAGAATTTTCACAATTTCTATGCGTTGCTCGATCGTGTAATTCTCCACGACTAAACATCAATACTTCCTGATGCCAGTTGTCAAAGATTAGTACTCTATGTTGGCCACAAAAAAATGGCGCGGAATTTAATAGGTCAGGTCATTTTGAGACACCCTTTATAACACTATACATTCATGATGATAACGATAAATATAATAACAAATTGCGTATTGTTTGCTGCAATAACTCTTTTTTTGTATGTGTACTTACGAAAATATTAGTGTAATTGGAATGTAACTTTGTATATGTGTAGAGGGTGTAATATAGCCGACACATGCTTTTTTTTATAATTTAATCGACATCTCGCAATTAACCGGCAAAACCAGTCTTTCATTCTTCGCTAATATGGGCGCAGAAATAGGTAAGGCTTTTAATACCAGGCTGACTTGTTACACCTGGAAACAGTGGTATTACGGTCGTATATTTACGAAAAAAAATTCCGCTGAGACATACTACCTTCGAAGGTTACAACATTTTTGAAAAAGGATTTTAGCCCTTATTCATCTAATGAAAGTTTGAACTACACTGCCGGTCAAAAGTTTGGGTACACTAGTCGAAATTTCTTACCGCACTAAAAGTTAGATAGCGGATTAAAAAATAAAGATAATTAAAATTTCCCAAGTGGCTATTCAAAGAGGACAAGTTTACCTTTATTTTTCTTTTTTTTTAGAAAATTCTCTACGTTTTTTTTTCGCTCCGGCACTCACTTTCGAACGTGGCCATTTTCAGCTATTTTTTGGCCGTCGAAAATTAACTGCAAAGTTTGTGGAAAAATTTTTTTTCCATTTTTTCCATAGTGAACTTAAACAGGATATCAAAACCTACATTTTTGTTTTTTTTTAGAAAGTCTGGTACGATTTTTTTTCCCCCCAGTATTTCATTTTTAGCTAAAAAATACGTTTCAGAAAAAAGGCGTAATCGAAGAACTATAGGGTTTTAGAGGAAACATCAAGAGGGTAAAAAATGGCATGGATTCACACTGGAGTGACTAGATTTTTTCAGAATTTTTTTTGGGCATTTATTCAACCTATTTCGGTTGGAGCTTTGATGAGTGGAAAGGATCTACTTGGGAATTTTGGGGTCTACGACAATACATTAAAAAAGGAAATTTGTTTACATTTTCATTTTTAATTAACTACAAATTTTCGAGATATTTTTTTTATTTTTGAAAATAAAAATGAAAAAATTTTAAAAATCTAAAAAATTGCAGTTAATTAAAAATAAAGATGTCAACGAATTTCCCTTTCTTAATATATTGTCCTAGACCCCATAATTCCCAAGTGGAGCCTCTCCACTTATCAAAGTTCCAACCGAAAATGGTAAAAAAATGTCCAAAAAAATGCTGGAAAAATTCTAGCCACTCCAGTGTGAATCCATGCAACTTTTTACCCTCTTGATATTTCCTCTGAAACCATATAGTTCTTCAATGACGCCTTTTTTTCTGAAACATGTATTTTTTTAGCTAAAAATGAAATACTAGGGCGAAAAAAAATCGTCCGAGGCTTTCTAAAAAATAAAAATGTAAGTTTTGATATCCGTTTTACGTTTACCATGGAAAAACGGAGGACATTTTTTTCCACAAACTTTGCATTTAATTTTCGACGGCTAAAAAATAGCAGAAAAATGGCCACTTTCAAAAGTGCGTACCAGGGCGAAAGAAAATCGTAGAGAATTTTCTAAAAAAGACAAAATAAAGGTAAACTTGTCCTCTTTAAAACGCCATTAGGGAAATTCAATTATCTTTATTTGTGAACCCGCTATCTAACTGTTAGTGCGGTAAGAAATTTCGACTAGGGTACCCAAACTTTTGGCCGACAGTGTATATTTTTTTTATGGATGATATCTATTACAATAATAATAGTCGTGATAAAAGTGTTTAAAATAAAGAGATTTCTTACACGATGCACGACTGATAATAGCAGCTTCGCCGCAAATATCGCATACAAGTGCATTTTCTGAAAAGCAAAATTCTACTGGATCTTCGTATACTGATGATTCTTTTTCTATTCTATTTTTCAATATTGTCTCTCAAGTACGAATTGACATCGTCATGGTATACGCAGAAGCCATAGACATCCAAGGGATGACTCATTCCCGTTGTACCTGCTAGAATTGTTTATTGCAATATGTGTCTACAGAAGTAATAAGTGCTTTATATTTACCTGCTGAAATAGTTAGAACTTTATTATTATTCGCTTGCATATCCATTTTTCGAAACGCGGCTGGACATTGATCGCCCCAAGAATTCAGAAGTATTATAGATTTTGGATCCGTATTGGGAATGTATACTTGTTGAAACCAACGCTCGAAATGATTAGTAATTGATTTTCCAGATTTCGAAGCCTAAATGAATATATGTTTTGCTCTGAACAGAGCTTGTTCCACTAGAGGTCCAAATTTCTCAGTAGGGTCGTTTAAAATGGCCAACATATGTGCCAAAAGCTTGTAAGGCTTTATACACTACACCAAAGAATTAAAGGAACAGAACATTTATCCCCTTTTTTTAGTGTTTTTTGAAGCGCTGTATATCTGTGACAAATGGTTGTATCGAGATGAAAAAAAAGCATTTTGAATCTTCAAGTTTTTAGTTCTGAGATCTTTTCGCAAATATTTTTTGTGAGCTACGGTTATCTCGCAATCATAAGAAATAGCGCGAGACAAAAAATTTAAATTTTTTTTGTTTTTTTTTTTTCAAGGGTCTACGGGTTCGGGACTTTTTTCAGTTGAACCAATGCATACGTCAGTTAGCTTATTTATTCAGCTACAATTTATTTTTTGTCAGTCTCTGTACGTCAATTTTTTGCTGAGATATCCGACTTTGAATGAAAAAGGATCCTTTTGTCTTTGACCATCGATATCTCAGCAACCAATAATCGCACAGAGAATTAAGGGGCAGTTTTGAAAACTTGAATACATTTCCTACAAGACCCTTTTTTCGATTTTAGAGGAACAATTTTTTTCCACCCTTAACATCAATTTGAAAAAAGTACAAAAAAATGACTTTTCTGGTGTTTCAATAAATCTACCACTCCTCTACAAATATTCACGTTGCCAGATTTTTTTTTCAGCTTAATGTACCACCCAATACCCCAGTACATTTTTAAATTGATCCATCGAACCGTTTTTCCGGACCGATTGATCAAAGTTTTACAAAACAATTAAAGGAACAAGTGTATCGTTCCTAAACATCGTGTAATCATCATCAAAACGAAAAGAACAATTTTTTTCTGACTTTTTTTCACAACTTTGCACCAATTACTCGTTACATTTGAGAAAAAAAATTCAAAAAAAATTCAAAAATTCAATTCTTTTTATTTTTTTAAATCTGTAAAACTTTTCAGGAAACAATACTGACTCATATTAGACACGATTCGACCTTTGCGTACTATAATTTTACTCATCTTCAATCGCATTCATTAAAAGTTGATACTCTCGAATTTTGTTTTTTTTATTTTAAAAAAAATTAATTTTTCTAAATTTTTTTTCTTGAATTTAACAAGTAACTATTGCAAAGTTATGAAAAAAAGTCGAAAAAAGTCGAAAAATCGTCTTTTCATTTTTATGACGATGACACGATGTTTAGGAACACTTTTTCCTTTAATTGTTTTGTAAAACTTTCATCAATCGGTCCGGAAAAACGGTTCAATAGATCAATTTGAAAATTTACAGGGTTATTGGAGGTATATTAAGCTGAAAAAACCTGGAAACGTTAGTCTTTCCATGAATAATTATAAAATAGTGCTAGATTTACTGAAACACCAGAAAGTCATTTTTTTGTACTTTTTTAAAACTGATTCTAAGGATGGAAAAAAATTGTTTCTCAAAAATCAATGAAAGTGTCTTGTAGGAAGTGTATTCAAGTTTTCAAAACGGCCCCTTAATTCCCTGTGCAATCATTGGTTGCTGAGATATCGATGATCAAAGACAAAGGGATCCTTTTCCATTCAAAGTTCGATATCTCACCCAAAAATTAACGTCGAGAGACCGACAAAAAATAAAATTGTTGCTGAATAAACAAGGTAACTGACTTATACATTGATTGAACTAAAAAAAATTTCCCCGAGCCCGTGGAACCGTGAAAAAAAAACAAAAAATGTTGAAAATTTTTGTCGCGCGCTATTTCTTATAGTTGCGCGATAACTGTGGCTCATAAAAAAAATTGCCAAAAGATCTCAAAACTAGAGGGTTGAAGCTTCAAAATGCTTTTTTCTTCATCTCAATACGACCATTTTTCACAGGGATACAGCGCTACGAAAAAACACTAAAAAAGGGAAGCAATGTGCTATTCCTATAATTCTTTGGAGTAGTGTAGACTCTGTGTTGTTTATCTTTTCGATTGCACTATTGTCTATTTGGATTTTTGCTCCTCTATTTCAAATATGTGGCCTATATGTAAGTGTAAATAAATCCACTTCCATCAAAATGAAGGGTGTTTTCAACCCCCACCTCTGCTATAATCACCTTCACCATTTCTATACATTCTATCGCTTTTGTTTTAAAGTGTTTCTGCATTTAATAATTGTTGTCCTGTTACATATTTGGTAATCTTTCTTGACACTATTCGACGATGGTTCTTGAATGTTTTCCCACATGAGTCGGATATTTTAGAATTGACTGCTGGCATTTCCACAATTTCTCGTGTACGTAAGACCCACCGTCGAAGATCCATGTCGGGAATAAGCAGCTTTTTGTCCACGGCGTCGTTCAAATTGTTGAAAGCGTAATGAACTATGTTCATCAGCTTTTCCTTGTACGTTTTCCTTCGCACCCTTATTCATCATATGGGTCCACCAGCACAACTACAGCACTAACTCGAGCTTTTTGAATTTCGTTGGAGATAATAATTTTCTTTTTCCGTCTGCCCTGGACCTTCAGTAATTTAAAGCTCTTTTCTTGTATTCGTAATCCAATTCTTCTACATCTTCTCTACATACATTTTCATCCAATTTTGGATCTACGTAGCTTTGTACCAATTTTCCAGACTGTTATCTTCAATTGAGGCTGCTTCGTGGATTTCATTTGGTAAAAGAAAATCAGAACTAGTTTTAAATTCCGTTCCCAAAAGTTGATCCAACACTTCCATGCTTATATTTTACAGATCTTTAACCAACTGTTATTCGCGCTGGGCGATCGGAGTTTGAGACAAATTCATAGCACTTATCGCTATGGACAGAAGTAGAATAATGTTCACGGGATATAACGACGGCACATGTCATTATCAAACCTACCGTCAATCCAGAATAATATTGGCTAAAGGTTAACTTAATGTAGCGGCTTTCTGCACCAATCGCTAATGTATATGTCCTTCAATAATTGTTGGTTATGCTGATGCATATGATAGAGGTATCTCGCTTTATAAGCTGATAAAACATATCTTTATTTTTTTACATTCCTTGGCAACTGCATAGTTTGTCACAGACAAGGATGTTTACTGGTTGACTCTTTCTTTTTCAAATACCGGATCTTTTTCAAATCGCACGATATTTGAAAAAATCGTTTTTAAATACCGGAGGTGACATCTTTATTGGCAAAGCAAAGTGATAATTAAAATAAAACAAAATTTCAATAATTTTTCTTTAGTATCTTTGCTACGATTGCATCATTTATGTACAAGCAACTATTTTTGCAGTGATATTTTTTCCCATCGCACCTTTCACGAGTTGTAGCAAAAAATCGAACACGCTATAATCTTTGTGGGTAGTATCTTTAATACGGCGAGGGGGGTTGATTATTTTTGTAAGTATACGATTGTAGTCCAGCTGTTTCTAGTAGTACGAAGTTAGCTGGGTATTGCCAAAGCGTTACCTATTTCTGCGGCCGTATTAGCAAACAATTAACGGGTGGTTTTAACCCGGTAATCGCGATATATCGATTGACTTTAAAAAAAGACGTGTCAGCAATAGTCCACCCTCAACACAAGTACAAAGTTACATTGCAATGAGTCATTGTAATAAAAAATATGCAATTTATCGTTATCTTTATCTATCGTCATAAATGTATAGTAATCTAAGAATACTATATTCGTTTTATTTGAACTTTATTTTTATCTCGCCCGGTTCCCTCGTTATATTAAAAATAATGAAGGAAAAAAACACAAGTTATCAAGGGTGCGTTTAATCCCTTAATAATGGCGTTTCGACAAAAATAAAAAATCCGTAATGAATTTTTTAGCTTACTCGTACTTTACTTTCTTTTTAATTCACTTCAATTTCTGCTAATTTTTTGCAATACCGCAGGGTGAGACTCTCGGACGGGTCCCTTGGCAGAGGGGGTTAGGGAGTGGAGCGAGTGTATTTTACATAGACTTTTATAAGGTAGCCATGTATTTTTTAAGGGTTTTGCGGGATGAATTTGCGATTGAAAAAAATATAATTATTAATGGTTTTTCAAGCCCTCTGAAAAAAAATATAAAGCATTTTTGTCATGAATAATATTTGCCGGAGAAAATAGCGCATTTTGGAAAAAGAACGAAAATTCCATTTTGAGTGCAGGAGAATGAAGTTTTTTAAATTCCGAACACAGGACACTCCCGAAAAACTTTATTTGTACCCCCCATCATGGGGAAACAATTATCAAACATACGATTTAGAGTTGATAGCTCGGAATTTAAAGAGTGGAACAAATGAATAAAATCAGGCACGGCCGCGCTATAGAAAGTGCTAGTCTGACGTCACAGCTGCAACTTCCGAATATTTGGCTGTCACAGGAAGTTAGTTGAGACTCCTATGAAACGCGGTTGAACCCACGGATCTGAATGTGTCCCTACCCATGTAGGAATTGCCAAGACTTACAACAGGCTCAAGTCTTGGCCAATATAAGTTTATTGATCATTGGCCAAGCGTAATTCGCCTATATCTGGGCCGTTATTGGGTTAGTATTGGGCGCCAGCATTACTAATTTTTTAATAATTGCCGTTGTCCAACCGACACTGGGCCGATGTACTGCCGCCAATGATTGGCCAAATATAGACTACTAACTGTGGGCCATCAGCGGTTGCCAATTATTTACCATCATTATTTATTTCGTGATATTTGCCATCGGTTAGCCAACGTATGGCCAATATAGGATTGCCAATTGTTGGCCCAGTAACGTCTAACAATTCGGGGCCATGAATGGTTACCAATTATTTACCGTCATTATTATTTTTCTATGGTTACCATTGTGTAGCCAACGCATGGCCAATATAGGATTGCCAATCATTGTCCCAGTAACGCCTAACAATTCTGGGCCATGATTGGTTACCAATTATCTAACGTCATTATTATTTTTTTATGTTTGCCATTGTTTGACCAGCATATGGCCAATATACGATATGCAATCATCGGCCCAGTAACGTCGAACGATTTGCCTCGACGATTGTTGTCGAACGACGAGTGTCTATCTCTTACCGTTGTTATTCCACTTTCCACGTTGGACGGAAATTTAAAAATCAGCTATCATCGAATTTTATTTTTTCCGCTGAGCTGCCGTTTCCTCGTCCCACGGAGCGAGAGAGACAGCACTCAAAACAAAGTACGAACTGAACTACATGCGCGCCACTTTTGTTCTCTCTAAGCCGAACGGTGAGAAAACGATATTCTCGTCAGTCGGGCTATAGTGACAAGTGCGCGTCGCACACACCTTGTTCTCGCGGATTTTTCTGTAGTATATTGTGCCGTCTATGTTCGTTTAATATTATAATGCCTAAAAAAAGTATTATCGTCTTAAAAAGCATCGAGAATTGAAAAAGGAATAGTTACTTCAGCAAGAAAAACGTGATAATAATGTCGTGTCAATAGCTGATAAAGTGGTTTCGGAAGAATATAAGATTGAAAGTGATGTGAATATAGATCAAAGTAAATTATTTTCTGAAGCCAATGTAGAAACATTGAAAAAAAGTAACGCTCTGCGACATAGTGAAAGTGATATTCTAAACATTTCTGCGAATAACGATCAGACCGGTGGTAAAAAAAGGGCATCTGAGTCTTCTGACGATATTGTAGGACTACAAAATAAATTAAAACATTAGTGTTTAAATCATTTGGAGTCGCTGTGTTTAAATGTAGTGACTGATTTATTGTTGGTACTTCGTAGTGAAGGGTATACAAATCTGCCGAAAACTGCACAAACTTTATTGGGCCCCAAACATCGTCGTACTCTACAACAGATGCGAAGCGGTAAAAATACCGTTGGGGAATTTATCTACTTAGGCATCAAAGATGGACTTGAGAAGGCCATATCAGATGAATACACAGACGATGAAATCGCTGTATTCGTTTATGTGGACGGTATGTCGCTGTTCAGGAACTCCCCGGTGCAAATGTGGCCGACGTCAATGAAAATATTTCATAAAAATTACGTACCGAAACCATTAGCTGTTTCGATGTTTTGTGGTGGTTCTAAGCCACATAGTATCGATGAATACTTCGAGAATTTCGTGGAAGAAGCAAATCAGCTCATCAAACATGGTGTTACAATAAATGGTCGACAATATACGTTCAAGATTTTGGGCATAGTTGCAGACAGTCCTGCCAGATCATTTTTGAAATGTTGCAAATATCCCGGTGGATTTTATGCGTGTGAACGGTGCAACATAAAAGGAGTTTCTCGAGAGACAAAAGTCAATCGAAAAAAAGGAGATAAGAAAACGAGTAAGAGAGTATATCCGCAAATGGATTGTGAGCTTCGCACGAAAAAGTCTTTCGAAGACAAAAAACAACCACAACACCACCGTGGTGGCCAAGAAGTCATATCACCACTGCTTTTGCTGTCGAATTTCGATCCCGTCAGGTCTGTCGTCCTCGACCCGATGCATCTTTTGTATGATGGTGTGATGAAATCTTTGATCGAAAAATGGATATCGAGAGGTAAAGCTACACGTCTCAAAATTACCGACTCAAGGAGACTGAACGATCGTTTGGTTTTGTTGACACCAGATATACCTTGTGAATTTCAGCGGAAAAAAATTAACCTTGAGTATATCGCGCAGTAGAAACACAATATCGATTTTTCCTCCATTATTGTGGACCCATAGTTTTGAAAAACATTTTGTCGGACAGCCTATATAAACATTTTATGCTGTTGTTTGTGGCGTGTCGTATACTCAACAGTGACGATTTTTTTGTGACCGCTCGAGATTATGCTAGAGAATTACTGAGAACATTTTTCAATTTGCTTCCATCACTTTATGGGAACGATTTGCAAGTGTTAAACATGCATAATCTCATTCACGTTCCTGATGACGTAGAACATTTTGGGCTTCCTCTGAGTGCTATCGCGGCGTTTTGGGGAGAAAGTTTCGTCGGTACGTTCAAGAAACTGGTTAAATCTAGAAGAAGACCATTGACGCAAATTGCAAATTGTTTAGAGGAACTCGAATCTAGTGACAGACTCAAAATTTTACAAAATTACGATGTGCACGCGTGTGGAATTAACGGAGAAAAAAAAAGTATTTTCACCGATCAAAGCGAAAAGCTTTCATACGTGGGCAGCGTGATTATAAAAGGGGCTAAATTCAAGAATAATCATCCAAACAACACTGCGCAATTAGATGATGGAACAATTTTTCAAATAACGAAAATATATGTCAAATGTAATCGAGGGGAAACAAAAAATGTGCAAATGAACGATTTATATTTACTAGGTTACGAAGCGGAAAAGCCGCATAATGTCTTTTCCTATCCAACTGAACATCAAATTTCGGCATTGTTACTATTGATCATTTTTCAAATTCTGGAAAATTTATTTCTGCAAACCGAATAAAACAAAAATGTGTTTTTCTTCGTGGCGAACACCAGTGTTACGCCATTCCCTTGCAACATATGTGAGTGTTTAGAAAATGTTTCATGAACACGTGAAAAAAAATAGATAATGCGATGGCTGAATTAAATTTTTTGTTGTTGACTTTCGAGAGGCGCCTGGTTTCTTTGGTTATAAAACAGTAGAGATGCCGCGCAGGTCACATTGTATATGCATATCGAGTTCGGTTTTAGCTCTCCCGCCTCGTAGTATTATGAGATACAGTCGTCTATTTTATTCCTTTGATTCCTTTGGCCACATACACGAGACAGTGAATTACGGGGAAAAAATTTGAACGTGTATTGTACCCTGTATCGGGCTTGAGTCACGCGTGTGGTCGACGCTCTTGAAAGGGTCGAATTTTTGTTTATCTCCTAGCCGCGCTGTAAAGCGGTAAGCCAATCGGTCAGCTTCGCTTTGGCTATGTTTGAGCAAGCATCGCGCGCGACGTTGTAGCGTGTTCGAACGTGTCACTCTCCATCTCGTGGCCGCTAAGGCAAAACGACTCACGCAGTACGAATTTGTGCACAGTACGAGACGCTGTATCTTGGACGATACGATTCAACCGGCTAACTTCGTGACTGTGTTCAGCATTGGCCGGCATATACATTTATTTATCAAATTGTTCATAAAAACTTTTTTCATCGTATCGTTCCCTTTGTCCCGCCAGTGCGTGTTACGATTTAGTTAATATTGGGTCACCGCGGCGTTCAGGTCGCAAAAAAACATACCCACTATATAGTATTATTATTATTGTGTTGTGCAACGTTTGAAGTGTTTTCGCTCTCGTGACGGTTAACCTTTTGTGATCGAATAGTCGAAAAAATGTCTGATTCCGAGTCGCAATCCACGACCAAAAGAAAATACCGGTACGCAGTTGTATGGTTTGAAACGGAAAAATTGACTGAACTTGTGCCGTATTCATGGGTGTATAGTGCAGAGGGACAAGACTTTTGTTACTATCCACCACAAAAGGATTACAAATACATTGATGAGTGGCTGACTTCCTGTGCCGAACCTGAGACACATTGGAAATCTTTCGTCGCAGAAATACTTTCACGAACAAGTAAGTATGTTTTTTTCCAATACATTGTTATATCATGTTTTATCAATGCAAATAATATTTAAAATACTTGAAATGATCTAACGCGTTTCATTGCACCCAAAATCTATTTTTCGTGTGGGATGCATTTAATAATAGTACATTATGATACGAAAACGAAAAAAAAAATTCTAACGAGTGTGAGATTAGAAAAAGTTTTTTCCTCAAGTATTGTACGAAATTTTTTTCTACGATCAAATTTCGTTTAGGTGTGAAAAATTTATTTTACGTGTGAAAATGCATTATCGTGCCGAGTGAAATCATAGTACGCTATGACACGAGGACGCAAAAACTTTTTCTAACGAGTGTTGCAATCACACAAGATTAGAAAAAGTTTTTCCGTCGAGTGTTGTACGAAATTTTATTTTGCGCGGTGTGAAACGGAGGCTTTTGCGCACGCTTCGCGTGCGTAAAACGTCCATTATCGCACCGAGTGAAATAAAATATATTGAATTGCAATAGAGTATGTATTTCAATACGTTTGATTTGATCATTTATTTATTACATACTCGACAGGATCTTTGGAAAAGGGGAAACAGCGTTTAGAACGATCGTTCAGGACAAGAGACGTTGAAAGCCCTGATGGGGAAGGTTCCGGACAAAAGACAGCAATCGTCCTCTCAGAAAAGTCAATAAAAAAAATGTTGAAAGATGTGGCATCAATGTTTGCTTCGAGGCCTGCCCCACATTCTACTTCCAAGAAAGGCATCATTTCTAAAGATGATGACGTTATCGAGGAAAATAATAATTTCGACGATTCGTTTTCCACGAACCAGATTACGCGCCAACACACAAACGGGAGCACCGCTTCACGAGGTAAGTTGAATATTTTCTACTATATCCATATCGCAAATTATTCCATCAAAATTACAGACCCTGTAATTTTTTTATAGGTATAACGGAGGAATATTTGGATGAAAAATTACGTCAACTGGTGATGACCATCAAGTCGAGCATGACAAGCATGAAGCGAAGTCTTTTATATGACATTGAGATGAAAACGAATGAAATCAAAAATGCCCTAATCGCAAATAATAATCAGGCCAGAGCTCCGATGATGAATTACTCAGAGGTTAGGGCTGGGGTTGGCGTTACCTTGCCCATAAAACATCTCATGACGATAAAATGTCATGACTTCATGACGTTTGATGAAGATTAAAAAAAAATGAAGAAAAGAGAGAGGCCTTGGTAATTTCAGGAGATAATTATATTTATTAATTGCATTTTCGTTTTTTTTGCATGAACTGCATCAATTGTATTTACAGATGTCTCTTTATCGGCCTTTGGTGTGCGGAGAATCCGAGGCAACGGATTGCATAAGAAAGATCATGACCGCAACAATTGCAAAATCTGTGGAAATATATTATTCAGGAACTGGGCGCCTAGTTAAAAACATTGGAAAGAAAAATTTCAGTGCCACGGCCACGTACAGCTGTCTTCAAGGTATTTTTAATTTCCAATTTTTTAAACGATCTACTAAGTATTTGGATCAAATTTTTGCAAACTTTCTTATTTTTGTTGCAGATACGCTCGTGGAAAAATTTGGAGACAGTAATGATATGAAGAACTTGAAGGGAAAAGTGGGCAGATGGTTATCAGGGGCTGGAGATCGAAATGGCGGTCGAGCAAACCGAAATAAAGGCGACGCTGATAATGGGAATGCTGCGAAAGTTGGCAATGCTACCATTGAAAACTCCATTTCGGCTGAATAGTTGTCATCTAACTTTCGTTTTTTTTTCGTTTCTTACGTAATTCATGTAAGCAAATCATTTATGTTTAGTTTCGTTTTTTTTACGTTGAAATGACTTACATTTTATCAGAATTTATTAACGAATCAAAGTTTATGACATATATTTTAATATATTACATAATAATTGAATATGTAATGTCAACATGAGTCTGAGTAATAAAAAAAACTGCATAAAAGGTAACCTATCTCCATTGGGATTATTTATCTAAATTAAAGGTGAATTTCGCATTGGCAGATGAAGGGAAGGGGGTATTATTGTACCTATACTATTTTTATTAATGGGGTAATATTGAATTCATTAATGGGCCAATCCTATTTTTGGTCATGGGCCAACATTGCATGCATTAATGGGCTAGTGGGATATTGCAACCATGGGCCAGGGGTCGTTTTTGCTTATTGGCCAAGACGGGCAACCAGTGATGGGCCCAAGTTATCATCCGACTTTTGACCGTGGCCGGGCCATTCATGGCTGCGGTTATTGAGCCATTACTGGGAACGTGGCCGCCGATGCTCGCCCAATAATGGGCCTGTTGTAATTTCCTACATGGGTATGCGAGAACTTTACTGAGAATAATGTCAATTTCGACAATGTTCGAAGATTTCATGCTTCACAAATAATATTTTCTATCATTTGCGATTCGCTACCAACTTTCGGAATAAATAATTCTAACAATACATTTTAAAGTAATTTGGCGTGAAATTATTACTTTTTACCAAATACTACGAGTATTTTTTTTTAATGTATCATAAATTATCTTAACATTCTGTAACTCAATCAATTATCTTATGTAAAAATTGTCTACTCAATTGGTCAGATCACGTCGAGAAGTCTGCCGATGCTGCGAGAATGGTGACAGGAGCATTGTTTACCTAACAAAGATAAAATCGGTGCTCGGAATGGTTCTCTGGGCCTCAATCGGACATTCCTGATATTACTGCCCAGAATTCGTCTCTGATTTTACCTTACTTCCGGTCGGACTCCGTCGAGAAGTGAAAAGATGCTGCGAGAACGGTGACAGGAGCATTGTTTACGTAAAAAAGATAAAATCGGTGCTCGGAATGATTCTCGGGGACTCAATGGAACATTCCTGATATTACTGCCCCGAATTCGTCTCCGATTTTATCTTACTTCAGGTCGGACTGCGTAGAGAAGTAAAAAGATGCTGCGAGAACGGTGGCAGGAGCATTGTTTACCTAACAAAGATAAAATCGGTGCTCGGGATGATTCTCGGGGTCTCAATCGGACATTCCTGATATTACTGCCCCGAATTCATATCCGATTTTATTTTACTTCCGGTCAGAATGCGTCGAGAAGTCTGACAATGCTGCGAGAACGGTGACAGGAGCATTGTTTACCTAACAAAGATAAAATCGGTGCTCGGAATGATTCTCGGGGTCTCAATCAGACATTCATGATATTATTGCCCCGAATTCGTCTCCGATTTTATCTTACTTCCGGTCGGACTGCGTCGAAAAGTCAAAAGATGCTGCGAGAACGGTGACAGGAGTATTGTTTACGTAAAAAAAAAATCGGCGCTCGGAATGACTCTGGAGGTCTCAATCGGACATTCCTCATATTACTGCCCCGAATTCGTCTCCGATTTTATCTTACTTTCGGTCAAAATGCGTCGAGAAGCCTGACGATGCTGCGAGAACGGTGACAGGAGCATTGTTTACGTAAAAAAGATAAAATCGATGCTCGGAATAATTCTGGGGGTCTCAATCGGACATTCCTGATATTACTGCCCCGATTTCGTCTCCGATTCGGGGCAGTAATATTTTTAATTTTTTTAATTGTCCTGTCACCGTTGTCGCAGCATCTCTTGACTTCTCGACGCAGTCCGACCGGAAGTAAGATAAAATCGGTGACGAATTCGGGGCAGTTATGTCAGGAATATCCGATTGAGGCCCAGAGAACCATGCCGAGCACCTATTTTATTTTTGTTCTGTCACCGTTCTCGCAGCATAGTTAGACTTCTCGACAAATTCTCACCGGAAGTAAGATAAAATCGGAGACGAATTCGGAGCAGAAATATGAGGAATGTCCGATTGAGACTCCGAGAATAATTCCGAGCACCGATTTTATCTTTGTTACGTAAACAATGCTCCTGTCACCGTTCTCGCAGCATCTTTTGACTTCTCGACGCAGTCCGACCGGAAGTAAGATAAAATCGTATACGAATTCGGGACAGTCATATCAGGAATGTCCGATTGAGGCCCAGAGAACCATTCCGAGTACCGATTTTATCTTTGTTAGGTAAATAATGCTCCTGTCACCGTTCTCGCAGCATCTTTTGATTTCTCGACGCAGTCTGACTGGAAGTAAGATAAGTTCGGAGCCGAATTCGGGGCAGTAGTATCAGGAATGTCCGATTGAGGCCCAGAGAACCATTCCGACCACCGATTTTATCTTTGTTAGGTAAATAATGCTCCTGTCACCGTTCTCGCAGCATCTTTTGATTTCTCGACGCAGTCTGACTGGAAGTAAGATAAAATCGGAGACGAATTCGGGGCAGTAATATCAGGAATGTCCCATTCAGACCCCGAGAATCATTCTGAGCACCGATTTTATCTTTGTTAGGTAAACAATGTTCCTGTCACCGTTCTTGCAGCATCGTCAGACTTCCCGACGCAGTCCGACCGGGAGTAAGATAAAATCGGAGACGAATTCGGGACAGTAATATCAGGAATGTCCGATTGAAGCCCAGAGAACCATGCCGGGCACCGATTTTAACTTTGTTAGGTAAACAATGCTCCTGTCACTGTCCTCGCAGCATATTTTGACTTCTCTACGCAGTCCGACCAGAAGTAAGATAAAATCGGAGACGAATTCGGGGCAGTAATATCAGGAATGTCCGATTGAGACCCCGAGAATCATTCCGATCACCGATTTTATCGTTGTTTAGTAAATAATGCTCCTGTCACCGTTCTCGCAGCATCGTCAGACTTCTCGACCCATTCTGACCGGAAGTAAGATAAAATCGGAGACGAATTCGGGGCAGTAATATCAGGAGTGTCCGATTGAGGGCCAGAGAACCATGCCGAACACCAATTTTATCTTTGTTTGGTAAACAATGCTCCTGTCACCGTTCTCGCAGCATCTTTTGACTTTTCGACGCAGACCGACCGGAAGTAAGATAAAATCGGAGACGAATTCGGGGCAGTAATATCAGGAATGTCTGATTAAGGCCCGGAGAACTATTTCGAGCACCGATTTTATCTTTGTTAGGTAACCAATGCTCCTGTCACCGTTCTCGCAGCTGCGGCAGACTTCTCGACGCATTCTGACCGGGAGTAAGATAAAATCGAAGACGAATTCGAGGCAGTAATATCAGGAATGTCCGATTGAGGCCCAGAGAACCATGCCGAGCACCGATTTTATCTTTGTTAGGTAAACAATGCTCCTGTCACCGTTCTCGCAGCATCGTCAGACTTCTCGACGTGACCTGACCGATTGAGTAGAGAATTTTAAGATAATTGGTTGAGTTACAGAATGTTAAGATAATTTATGAAACATTAAAATAAAATACTCGTAGTATTTGGTAAAAAGTAACAATTTCACGCCAAATTACTTTAAAATGTATTGTTAGAATTATTTATTCCGAAAGTTGTTAGCGAATCGCAAATGATTGAAAATATTATTTGCGGAGCATGAAATCTTCGAACATTGTCGAAATTGACATTATTCCCACTAAAGTTCTCGCATAGGGACACATTCGGATGCCTTGGTTCAACAGCGTATCATAGGAGTCTCAACTAACTTCCTGTGATAGCCAAACATTCGGAAGTTGCAGCTGTGACGTCAGACTAGCACTTCCTATAGCGCGGCGATGCCTAATTTTATTCATTTGTTCCACTCATCAAATTCCGAGCTATCAACTTCAAATCGTGTTTGATAATTTTTTCCCCATGACGGGGGGTACAAATAAAGTTTTTCAGGCGTGTTCTGTGTTCGGAATTTAAAAAACTTTATTCTCCTGTACTCAAAATGAATTTTTCATTTTTTTCCAGAATGCGCTATTTTTTCTGGCAAATATAATTCACGACAAAAATGCGTTGTATTTTTTTCAAAGAGGGCTTGTAAAACAATTAAAAATTATATTTTTTTCAGTTGCTAATTCATCGCGCAAGACCCTCAAAAAATACATGGCCACCTTATAAAAGTCACCCTAATAATATTCAATCGAGTCTTCGGAATAGCTTGTTTTGTTACGAATTTAACAAGGTATCGCAGAAGGTTAATTGATTATACATCGGTATTGGCCAAATAATGCAAGGGCGTTTTCAATCCCTTAATTGCAAGATATCGGAAAAACAAAAAATATGTATCCGCTACTTTTCTATTCTCCAAATATGTGCAAATTTACAACCCAACTAGATGAAAATTTTCGAAGGTACGCATTAATAACTTGATTTTTGCAATCAACAATAGGAAATTTATTGTCATCTGCACGGTTCTAATCACCAATTTATAGTACTCCGAAAATGAAATATTGTTGTAATTCGAAAATTCTTCGTGTCTCGTTCCGTTAAGGTCATGTATCATACGCCAGGAAATTTCGACGCAGGGTTCCGTCACGGCGGTAGTGCAGAGCTCGCAGTTTTGCGAGCTACTGTCACCACCGCGGAGGGCGCCACGCTCGATTTCTACGGGGTCTCGAGTCTTCGCGCTACATCGCTTCGAAGAGTCGAGACCGAATAGATAGCGATCGCTGTGCGCCCTTGTATGTGTGTGTATTCGCTACGCCGACCGCGTGCAGAAACAATGTAACGTTTTCACACGCTGTTCAGTCGTAACGAAAACACCTTATATACAGGGTGTCCATTTTATCTCTGCCACCTGAAATAACTCGGTAACTATCGACGTCACAAAAAAATGTTCTAGACAAAAGTTGTACGGTGTGAAGGGGGCCATCAAATGCGACCATTTTTTTTTATTTCGGTGGAGGCGCTGACGCACAGTGAAGGTCACCTCCACTTTTTTAGAGGGAATAGCACATTTTTTTTCAACCATCTTGTGGAGCACCTCAAGCCGCATAAAAAACATTTGGGGGTCAAAGTCGTTCAAGGTCATTCAAGGTCAGTATCGATGAAAATCGGATCGATACCAAAAATATTTTCAAATTTATATTTTATTTCAATAGATGTTCAAAATGACCTCCACCAGCCTCCAAACATTTTTGCAGTCGGACAGTCAGACCTTGTTTCGATCGTAGAATGCTTTCCGGAGTGATGCTGTTACACGCGTTGATGATGCATTCTCGCATGTTCTCCGGTGTTGTGGGCATATCTTGATAAACTTTATCCTTTAACGTCCCCCATAAATAAAAATCGAGTGGAGTTAAGTCCGGTGATCGAGCAGGCCAGCCTATTCGTGATCCTCGGCTAATCTGCTTATTTCCAAATTTTCGGTCGACAGCATTGCGAGCTATCCGTGCAAAATGAGCTGGACAACCATCATGTTGATACCAGAGTTTTTGCCCATCCCACAAGGTTAGATCTTCAAGCAGCACAGGTAATATTTCTTCCAGAAAAGCAGCGTACTTAGCTCCAGTCTGATTACCATCAATGAAGTGTGGACCAATAATTCTATTTTTCCATATGCCGCACTACACATTAATACTCCATGGTCGTTGATGGACAACTGTCCATCAACTGTCGTAGCCATCTGGGATTTTCATCCTCCCAATAGTGCATATTGTGCGTGTTCACTTGGCCATGGTTTGTGAACGTTGACTCGTCAGTAAATAAAATATCATTAAAGAATTGTTCGTTCCTCCGCAATTGCTGCTGTGCCCACTGACAGAAGTTGATGCGATTTCGAAAATCATTCGCTTCGAGAGCCTGATGCAGCGACATTCGGTATGGATGGAAACGATGACGATTGAGGATATTCCACACACTTGATTTCGAAATCGGATATTGTTTCGACAGAGTCCTACAACTAACATGAGGGTTTACAGTAACGGCACCCAAGATATCAGTTTCTGCCTCTTCCGTGGTTTGCGTTTTAGTACGGTTTTTCTCAGCAGGATTAACACTACCCGTCGCGCGAAATAACGTGACTACCGCGTCAAACGTTCGCCGGCTTGGATACTGTCGATCTGGAAATTGTTCAGCATAGAACAAACGCGCTCTTGTGGAATTTTTACTTGCTTCACCGTAACACAGTATCATGTCCACTTTTTCGAATTGACGGTACATTTTCAAACTATGAATAGCTGTTATCCAAACTCGAAATCAAACTGAACGACAACCTCGATTGAGCTACATACGATACAGATTAACGCGAGTTGGTAAACAAACAGAAGGTATTCGAAGTGTTGTCGATGACTACGATCTCCGATATCTCTCATTTTAAGCTAATTTGGAACACCTATTAAAATTACATACAAATCTAAATATCTTGGATCACTACTAAATATTTGGCAGTGATTCGAGATATTTAGATTTGTATCATCGATACTGACCTTGAATGACCTTGAACGACTTTGACCCCCTAATGTTTTTTATGCAGCTTGAGGTGCTCCACAAGATGGTTGGAAAAAAATGTACCATTCCCTTTAAAAAAGTGGATGTGATCTTCACTGTGCGTCAGCACCTCCACCGAAAAAAAAATGGTCGCATTTGATGGCCCCCTTCACACCGTACAACTTTTGTCTGGAACATTTTTTTGTGACATCGATAATTACCGAGTTATTTCGGGTGGCAGAGATAAAATGGACACCCTGTATAAGTGTTTGTCTATCGAGCGATGCACACACAGAGAGCGGTGAAACTTTGTTACACTGTACAGATAAAGGGGTCGAACCGATATCGGTTTTTGCAACGACCATCGGTGGAAATTTCATGATTGAACTTTCTAGTAAACAGGGTTTGCTAGACACTCGTTTTGTGGAAGGGTGGTAACATTTTCGATCCTTTTATAATTAATAAGCTTTCGATTAATAATTAAGCTCGAGCCCGATTTGTATTCTCGATTCAGCTTATCGTCGATGAATTTGACTTCGGCCAAATTCTCGAACAAACGAAATCGTCCGAGATTTACTCAGCAAAAGAGTGGTAAAATTTTACAGGCCATGCCTATTTTTAATCAAATACGTTCGGCATTCGTTTTTTCTACAGAGGTTTACCTTCGCCAAGTTTCCCAAAGCGAGAATTTTCTTACAATTCGACAACTAATGCCTATTGTTTAAACATATATGTTCAACATTTTTTCTCTCTACCGGGATTTATTTTCGGCAGGTGGACCGCGGATCGAAGTCTCTAACAATGGAGATCGCTACAGTCTCGCTCTACAGAAGAGCGGTGAAATTTTGCCATCGTGAATTGTTTAAACAAATGGACTCGAATCGATTTCTTTTTCGACGACGGTCATCGGTGGAAATTTCATTACCGTGAAACTTTCTAGCAAATAGAGTTTGCTAGAGACTCGTTTTGTGGCAGGGCAGCAACATTTTTCCATCCTTTTTTTTATTAATTTAAACAAATCCCGTCCCGATCGGTGGGAGCCGATTAAAAAATAACGAGGACAGATAACCCAAGACTGGAACAGGAAACGGAGATAAGATAACCCGATCAATAGGGAGGGATTACAAAATAACGAGGACAAATAACCCGAGACTTGAAAGGGAGACGATAGGTAAGATAACCCGATCGACCGTGTCCCAAATCAATTTTTAATTTTTAATAATTCTTTGTGCCCTGCTAGCGACGTTTTTTAGGCCTGACGAAACTAAATATAAATCACGGTCCAACACAAAAAATGTCGGTTTTTACGAGCTACAAACCTCCGAGAAATCGCATGTAACTCACAGTGCCCCCCTCACTTTGTGCCCCCGCTCTCCTACGCGTTACTAGTACGGTGGCTCTACGCCGTACGATAGTATCACGTACTGGCACTGTAACAGTACGGCATACGATTCCACTGTGTATCAGTACAATACAGATACCGTACGTGTACGCCGCACAGGGGGACGAAACCCTGAAATCGCGGCCATAAATCGAAAAAGTGAAAATTGAATTCGGGGAATTTTGACCAGTGGGTTGGGTAGAGAAATGATTGCTACATTGAAACCTGGAAGGGTACCCTCTATACCTGGCTCGCTCCGTTAGTTCAAAGTCAGCCTTCGTGCAGAGTGCACGCGTGTCGCGCGAGAATACTGAGCAAACACACCAATCTTCAAAATTCCATATCTCAATGGTGAATCAACCGATTTTAATTCTTCAAAATGGATTCTACTTCTGGAGGTATGTAGAAAATATTTCTGTATTAGTTAAATTGAAAAGTCATGTTATCTGCCTAAAATACGGCCGTGTTCGGTACCCTCGCGAAAACGATATGATTTTTGAGACTTCTACTTTCAAATATACAAAAAGTATATTATCGTCCACTATCGGCCAACTATCTAAGTTGGGGGCTTTAGGTGAGTCTATGAGTTATCGGAAACACCCCCAAAGTGCCAGCGGGATCCTGCGGGAAAATGTAGTTTTGGCTGTTTGAACATACCTTGAGCGGGTACGAAGCGCGCTACCCCGCGCGGGCAGATGTTCAGTACGTACAATAGGGAACTAATACCGGTCTTAGCGTATATAGGGTGTCCGTAACAAAGTAGTGCAGTTATTTTAGATTCATATTGTTTATGATAAATGTTATTCATGATTTGAATAAATTAAAATTTATTTTTAGTTTTATTTATTTATAATATATTAAATATTTATATATAAATTTTATATATTTTCAGAAAAAAATTAGTTTATTAAATGAGTTTGATGGTACTTTATTCATTATAGTTTACGTTCAATATTTCAAGTTTTCATATGCAAATCAGTTTTATATTTCCTGTGGCTTTATTACAGAGTCTAGTACCAACGACGTTTTACTCTATACACGGAAGGAGGTTTTGGTTATGGTGAAAGGGCATCTAAAGTACATACTTGCCGCTTTATTGGAACACCTTTCAGCGGAAATTTCCAAGAAGAGTGGACGTTCGGTGCCTATACGGGACGATATGAAGCAGTCCTTTTAAACCCCATTCCACACAATGAGAACAAAGTGGCAATCAGTCAATAGGCATGAAAATGATTTTTACGCAAAATATAAGAAATGGCTCAATGTGCACTTGTCCTTTTCCGTACCTGCTCCTTCTCAGGAGACACTTGCACTGACCGCGACCGCTACACGTGGTCGCCCTTTTGTGGAGTTAGAGTCATCAAGTGAAAGATCGAAAGGGAGGAAAACCGAAGAAGTCCGTGCAAACTTTATCCGTGGTATTATATGCCTACCTCGATGCACAAACTTCTCATCCATGGTCCACAAATAATAGCTCATGCATTATTACCAATCGGCCAACTATCCGAAGATGCTCAAGAAGCTTGGAACACGGACATCAAATGTATCCGAGAAAACTTATCACGAAAGTGTTCGAGATCCAAAACAATGGAAGATGTTTGGAATCGGCTCATGGTAACATCTGACCCGTACATTTCATTTCCGAATTCAGAATCAGCAGAAACTGATTCTGAAATCGACAACGAGGAATCTGACGAGGAAATTGTTTTCTAATAATATTTTTTCTTTTGTATGTATTAATTTTTCTCAAGTATTTCCGAATAAATTGTTGGCCATTTTCTGAACAAATAAAATGCTGGTGAATGTTGACCTCATATGCGTAATCGACATCCCCGAGAACCCTTCCATACCTATTACCTAAGGAATCTGACATCATTCCACCACATATGTCCATAATTTTTGACCCGCCATTTTCTTTTGAAATTTTTTACTTCGGGTTCGTAATCAGCGACCCCAAATACCCCCGAGTACAGACTTTCACCCGAATTAAATGCGTTTTTGAAGAAACTTGTCGCCGTTTTTGCTCCGCCATTTTGTTTTTGAGATTTTTTACTTCGGATTCGTAATCAGCGACCCCAAAAACCCTCGAGTACAGACTTTCACCCGAATTTAATGCGTTCCCGATTTATGGCCGCGGTTTTGGGGTTTCGTCCCACTGTGCGCCGTAGTATGCAATGTCGGAATGGTACACTTGGTTATCTCGGCACTGTACACGAATATTCGGGCGATCGCGTAAAGTTTTCACCGATTTGACGCACGTTGCACGACCTTACTGGTAAACCCGTGTTCACAATTCACGGACAATTCCGCGAATTCGGAATAATTCTTGCGAATCTATGACGCACGCAGCAACGTTTTTCGAAAACAAAACTGCATGTGAAGTGAGCGAATATACAACGTTCCGCGAAGGTTGCCGCTTCCGATCTGTCAAAAAAACAATTTGCTGTCCCGGAAGGATGCGAGCCCTGTCGGTAACATGAAGAAAGCAAATTGAGTGTGAAAATAGATGAACTAGACTTTCGCGACGGTCGATAATATTTTGATCTTTGTTGGTACAATTTTGCTACTTTGATGTGAAAAATTTTGAACCCATTTTGCTCGGTCATTTTTTCATAGAATGAGTTCAAACAAAGCTCAAAATGTGTGTTTTTTTCCACTCTAGAGCTTCATGGCCTTCGAATTTGGAAAAAATGCCATGCATCAGTTAATATAATAATTCACGATTTATCCCATAGTAACTACGAACTGTACATTTTTTTCAAAGTTTGGGAAAATGGCGATCATCAAGCTCTCGGTGCAACAATATTACACTTGCAGAACGAATTTCATCCCAATTGGGTTGTATTGTATGGAAGAAAAATGGGTTCAAAACTTCGTGGCGGTCGGAACGTGTGCTACGCGTCCTTAAAAAGTAATTGCGGAAAAACGACAAACACCTCCATTTTCAAGGGTGCGCTTCACCCGTTAAGAATGGGGTTCCGCCGATAGGAAAAAATACACTTGATAAAAATCAGAGAGGACTGCCTCACGACGTTTCCTTGAAAGTGGAATCAGTATTAATTTGAAGATCTAGTGAAGAGATGTGTGACGGAACTGGAAAAATTGACGATGCAAAGGTTGTTCATTGATATTAATCGTTTACGTACTTTATTATTATTATTAGTTATATACAAATTGAAAATTTCCCCCTTCACATGCTAAATTGTTGTTGGTTCTTCTGAACACTCATAATCAAAACAGTCTCATGTTTTGTATTAAATTTATATTAAATTGGATTTGTGAGCGATTTTCTCCCCGCCCCTCTCCATCGATCTTCCACGTGATTCATCGATCGCAATCGCTCAACTCCAATGACCGTAATAGTGCTCATTAACGGTGTCGTTCATTCTTCCTTTTGCATCCTAAATATATTTACAATTTATTTTCACTTGCGATGTTCCAATCATGAGAAATCGGCAGTAAATACTCTTTGAACATATCTTCAAATAGCGCTTCAATGGTAGGACGTTGTTAGTGCAAGTAAAAAATGTTGAATTTTGTGACGAAAAAAAAGACACAAGTATAAACAATTACAAGGTTCCTCATTTCGTAGATCGCTTTCGTTCCAACAAATAGTGGCTTATTTAGATTTCATAACTGCACGTCGTCCTTGCATGTTTTACTCTTTGAATGTTTTTTGTTCATTCTTTGGCAGTATGGACAAGTGTACTTGTGCAGTTAATATCTTCAGTTTTTGTTTTTTTGTTGTCACTCTTTCCGCCAGGCTCAATTATGCTATGGAAATTCTGAAATTGTTATGCATCCTTCTGTTACCAGTGATTGACCGAAAAACTGATTGTGTCGGTCTTTAATTATTTGTTTTACAGAATAATATACAGGAATATTCATAAATAATTTTGCTACGAAGACTTTGGGTGTTGGGGAACCCGGTGAGGGCGTAAAAGAATTTTTTTGTGCGTGACGAAAGATTTGAATTTTTTTTCATTCGAATTCTAGTAGAAATTAACGAAAATCCAACGACGATTTTTCAAAATAATGTAGTAATTTTTTTCACCAGTTTTTTCAGCCAACAGGGCATAATCTCGGCTTATCTCGACGTGTCTATATATGCGTGTGGGTGTTTAGTGGAACTCGTTATTTCAGCATTAGCACGTGCAATGCGAAAAAATAACGGTCTTACTTTTTTAATCGAAGATCGAGTATAACCATAGTATCTATTTATTACAAATTTTTTTTTACAATAACGCCGATAGTCAAGTCGCGTTTCTGGAAGTAAGATGCGTGACATTGTTTTTTTTTGCAAGAACGGAACTCGCGAATCTTTTGCGTTAATAGTTTTCCTCTTTATTTGCTTTCTTACTGTTTTTTTATTCCCTAATTTATGTTTTATTGAATTCTTCAGTTTAGACATCGACGTAGATCACGTTCGTATGCTTTTTTTCATTTTCTTTTTCACTCATAAAAAATACGCACAGTACGTAAAGCATAAAGGAACACGTATTCTTTACAATTTTTCACGCCCCCCTCCCTATATTGTTAGTGTGTATGGAGTAGCGAGGTTGTTGCTCATACGGTTGGCTTACAATTCGTCAGCACTGAATTGTCTTCGTTTTTAAAATATTTTTATGCTTTTTTGTTTTTCGTAATGTAGTTTTAATTTGGTTCGTGTGAGCAGAGAAATGTGAAAGAGATGTGTCAGATCGTCCTTGACCTTGCTCCTATTTTCGTCCTCAATATGTATAAGTAATAAATTTGCAGCTCTACGGGGAGCCGTTCTCCTAGAGTCAGACCCTTAACTCTTCCATAATTTGTTGAAGATTGTGTCCAATATCACTCATCGGCATTGTTTCCTGTTGCTGCAACTGATTCGGGCTTATTATCAAGTTTTGACCTGTTTTCATCGGTTTCGTATTTTTCGGAGGCGGCGGGGGAATGGGCACGTGACAACTGTTGTTCTGCAAATCAGCAAAATCAGGTGGCGGCATGTGCTGTATGTGATGGCGTTCCGCTGAAGTTTTGGTTTCGACTTCGCCGCATATGTTGTTCGGCATTAGTTGACCGTTTCCCTGACGCTTCTTCGGGCAATGATGTTGATTTTTGTCTCGCTGATAATAAACCCCTGCGAATATGAGAACGTTTAGTATCAACAGACTACAACCGATTGCTATCGTGACGCTCAGAGCGGTTGAATAAGCTGCGAATCCGTCTTCCGGTTGAGTGGTAGTTTCGTCAAATGACAAGTCGCTTGGTAACGTCACTGACGTGTTCTGCAGACGCTCGCTAGTTATTTCCGACGTCGTCGATCTTGCCGTTGTCGGTACTCGTTGTATGAATCTCGGCGGCACCTGACAATCAAAGAAACCGAGATAAGACTCGGGAAAAACGACTGTGCTAAGGCGCTGTGGATTATTATCCAATTTTTCCGCAGATTTCGAACTGTGCATAAACAGATCGTACACATGAACAAACAGTGTGTTGATTGTAATAAGATTATAATTGCATCGGTATTTTTTTTACCTAAGCCAATCATACTGTCCCTAGCGTTTTACACAAAAACGTTTGGATGAACTTCATACTAAAGTGAGGGATATTATCGATTTAATTCGTATTTTCTCCCTTACATCTTTTACATCTCGGAGGAAGGTTTATATGGGATGACGAAGTTCACTAATTAGACCGCGAATGATTCGAGTTTTATGGTGAATTCATAGTAAGTCCTTTTGGATAGGTCGATCACTGCCGAACACAATTTAATCACGTTGATTTAATTTAGTACATTTCGTCGCGTGATTTGGTTTAAGACATCGGTTCTACCAAGAGCCTCATTGAGACCTTGGAATAAATCTCAAGATATGCGATGTAGCTTCAGTTGCACACAAAATAAAGTTTATTAACTTAATACTTATACTTCGTTGGGGAAAGTTTTACCAGCATGAGTTAGTTTGATGAACGTGAAGAGAGTCGTTTAGAATAATGGATCGTTTGGAGTTCGACTATCTAGCTACGTGTCTGGTTGACTGACACTCCGACTGTGACTGACGCTATTCCACTCGCCCTCCTGTTTTTTTTGGGAGTCTTTAATTAACGCAGTATTTTCGGATTATAAGGAGAAGGTAAGGAGAAGACTTCTTTTGAATTTGTCTTTTCGGGTTGGATAAGGAAGAGAAGGCCTTATCTCTTGATTTGTCGTTGATCAGGATGATCCGTGCGAAACTGGTTCGAATTTCGTAGTTGGATAATAAAGAAGGCAACACTTTAGTTACTAATACCTTTGCGATTTTCGAAAGCTACGGTAATATTTCATAGACAGCAAAAATCAGCAGCGTTTTAAAACTTACTAGTTGTTACTAGCGTTAGACCATCAATCGCATGTCGAAACAATAAAAAAATGCTAGTAAGTTGCTACAATGCTGCTACTTTTTGCTGCTTACGAAATATTAGCCTATGGCGATGATATAAAATAGGATTGAGTGTTTTACCGATTAATATTAAGGGATACTGATTTTTTAGAGGTAAATACGGTCAAAGAAAGATCAACTTCCATTTTTTTATAAATTGCATTACATAGTATTTGAGAAAAATATTAACACCCAAGTCATTAACCCATTAAGTCCCAAACGGACGCTTTTTTATCCGATTTTCAGCGGCTGATCCTGCCATGAAACCTATTCTGAAAAAAATCAGGAATAGCCATATCCGACGCGAAATTTTATCAGCTTTCAGAATCCGTGCTCAAAATTTGCAAAAAATGCCACCCGACAAAGTTATGTTTGTTTATGTAAAAAAAAACGCGTTTTTTCGCAGCAATTTTTTTTCCAATCGACCTTTTCGTATCGAAAATCGATGAGGACCCCTCCGGGAGGTCAAGATATGGCGTCCATGGACCCTAATATATAAAATCCATTAGTCAAAATTTTGAAATTCAAGATGGCGGAGTCCAATATGGCGGTTCGAAGCCGAAAATTTATATGTGCTTTTCTCTCACCCTGACAAAACTATCTTTTTCAATGGGATTCGCATGTCCAGCTGTAAACAAGAATTTTTGGGGTCGCTGATTACGAATCCGTTATCAGATTTGCCAAATTCAAAATGGCGGATCCAAGATGGCGGACACAAATCGACGGATTCCGTATTTTTTCGTGAAAATTTATAGGTGGGCGTTTTCGAGGGCGCTGATTACGGATCCGTTATCAGATTTACCAAATTCAAAATGGCGGATCCAAGATGGCGGACACAAATCGACGGATTCCGTATTTTTTCGTGAAAATTTGTAGGTATGGGTTTTCGAGGGCGCTGATTACGAATCTGGTATCAGATTTGCTGAACTAAATCAAAATGTTCTATATTCTATTGCTGGAAATGGATCGATGTGGGATTTTGAGAGCGCTATATATGGATCTGTACAAAAATCGATGTATAGCGTTTATTACCCTGTCACTTACTATCATTGACTGTATGCTGTCAGCGATAACTGATACACAGTGTTCGCCAGTTACCGTATGACAGATCTGTCTGACACTTGAAAAATGGCGAGTACATCACAAACGAAGCGGCAAAAACGGTCTCATAATCGAGATCACATCGAAATTGAAAACCGTGCAGGTGGAAGTTTCGATGCGATTTTCATTCCCGAACCAAACGATTCTGGAGATTCTAGCTCCGATTCTGAATCAGAAGATTCCCCAAATTTCATTGATGACATTGAAAACGATCCGAGTACTGTAATTCCAAAAACGCCCTATCAAAAAATCTTAAATAATTATGAAGAAGACCAATCAAAGTTGGAGCCAAATCATAATTATATTTGGGAGGATGGAGAGAAAAAATATGATGAATTCCCTACAAACGAAATTCTGCTTTCTGATTCCTCAAGAGAAGTAATCCGCAATGCTTCTAATACACAGTTATTCGAGTTTTTTTTCTCTGAAGAATTGAAAAACTTCATAGTAGAAGCTACTCGCGAGAATAATTTCAATATGACATCGAATGATTTGGATGTTTTTTTGGGAATAATTATATTGTCAATGTTCAATGAGAGGAAATCCCAAAAAGGACTACTGGCCTGTAGATCCCTTGTTGATATGCAATCCCATCGCTGAAGCAATGAGTCGCAACGAATTTCTGAAAATAAAAGCGAAAATCAAATTATCGAAAACATAGTGTAGAGATGTTGATGACAGAGCATGGAGGGTGAGAAAAGTTCTTGATATTTTCAGAAAAAACATTCTCCGGTTCGGGTTTTTCTCCACAGCTTTATCTATCGATGAGATGATGGTAAAATTCCATGGAAGGACTATTTTACAGCAGTTTATGATGAACAAACCGGAGCGTTTTGGAATAAAAATGTGGGGCATTTGCAGCGCAGATGGATTTTTATTTGACTGCGATATTTACTGTGGCAAGGGTTCAAACATTTATTCCGCGAATAAAGAAATTAATTTAAAACAATGTGCCCTAGGGAGTCGTGTCGTTATGCAGATGGTTCAAAAGCTGCTTACACTGGTTGTTCCAAAAAAAATAATACAGTATCATTTATACTTTGATAATTTTTTCACCAACCCCGACCTACTGATTCATCTAAAAAATCTTGGTTTGAGAGCGACAGGTACTGTGAGAGCAAACAGAGTAAAAGTAAAAAATGATTTGGATCAAAAGGTAGGGAGGGGTACATTTTCTGCAAAGCACGAAAAAAATAGTGGCATGAACTTCATCACTGTGATGGATTCGAAGCAGGTATCATTGCTTTCAACAATATCCGGTGTCACGCCGCTATCAACAGTGAAACGTTTTTCCCGACAGGAAAGGGCTCAAATAAATTTACCTTTCCCTTCAGCGTTCACGGGGTACAATAAGTACATGGGTGGAGTCGATCTTCACGATGCGCATTGCAGCAATTTGATGCCATGCATCAGAGCGAAAAAATGGACTTGGATTATTTTCATAAGGCTTATCCAAGCATCTATTGCTAATGCCACCATTCTTCGCAATTTGACTAGCGACGGCACAAAAGTGGGGAGTAAAGTAGTAGGACTCGAAATCGCGAGAAACTACCTTGCAAAGGGCGGAAAGAAAAATGCGATAGCACACAAGAGTATGACTGTAAAATCGAAAAAGAACTGTGAACACTATCACAGATGTGGCACAAGAACGCAGAAAGTGTGTATGAGCTGCAACGTTTATCTATGTCCCCCCTGCTTTACGCTCGTCAGTAGATGTTAGGTGCGGGAGGACTGACCAGATTCCTACTACCGGCATTCGTACCGACCGAGTTAGCCAAGACACGAACCATTGGTTCATGTCCGAGCTAAGTCAGGTTCGGATGGTCGGGTAGGATTTTGTTCAGAGCCCTCGCACCATTATCGACTGTCGATACTTACCGGTCGATGGTAAGGCTCCCTTGGTTACCGGCTGATGGTGGCCCCCCTCACGAATGGGGGGGCACGGAGACGTCCGACTGCCGGCGAGGCCGCGCAATGACTGACAAAGAGTTGTGGTGCTTTGTAATAAAAGGGAGCCCCCCCCCGCCCCTCACGTCAGAAGGAGAGGCGGGAGGAAGAGTGGGGGGTCTAATTTCTCAGAAAAATTGTTTAAACATTTGTGGGTGGTGAGTCATCGGGCGCCGTGCAAAAGGGACTCCCCCCCCTCGCCACGCGACAGCTTCGTGTTGAAACCTGTCAGCGAATGACTTTTCTCAGAAATTGTTTATCCCGGCAGCGGCGGACGAGTGACAGGAGGTCAATATGGCCGCCGAATTTCGTGTCATTTTTTCTACGCATTGTTTTTATCGGACGTTTGAAATTTTGGCGGCGGAAGAGGAGAGCGACGGGATTTCGTCATATTTTTTCTATGCATTGTAGAAATCAGACGCTTTTTCGGTGGTCATCAGAGGTGTTGAGTGAGAGGTGTCGACCGTCCGACGATTTGCTCAATGCGTGGTTACCCTCTCGTCGGTAAGGCAGAAAATTATCGAGAAATTTGCGTTCAAGATTGAAGAGTTACACACAACGTCTCGCTGTTTAGAACTCGATGTTGTGTATACAAACTCGACGTTCGAGCGGGCGGGCGCGCGTCCCTGTATACACACACACACACACACACACACACACACACACACACACACACACGCGCGCGCGCGCGCGCGCGTGCGGTTATATGGAGATTTTTCTCTCAAATATATTCATCAGCCCTTCCACATGCGTATTTGATTTCGATTCATTGAGCAATCATCGTGGACGATTGCGACAAAATTATCGATACGTTGAAGAGTGATCGGTATTCGCAGGCGGAAAAGTGGCAAAAGTATTGTGATGTGCACGTCAAGCTCTTGGGGAAAACATTGAAAAAACCCGGGCTTAACGTTGGTCAAAAATTGAAAATTCAATCGACATTAGCAAAGTTGTCGTCGTTGAGGGAAAAAATCGCGCGTGGAGCAGGTGTAAGCCGTGCTGGTGTAAGCGGTGCTGGTGTAAGCGATGCTAGTGATAAACTAAAGTGGGTCGATCTTGAGGCGGCATTTCAAAGTCGGATAAAGACGGGCTCCATTGTGAATTTCGGGCACAAAGATGTGCAAAGTTTCCTCGAAGATGCGATGCACGTGGTTATCGCAAAATTGGAAAACATTGTGCGAGAGGAGGGTAACGTGAAGGTGAATGTGACATTAGCGTGCAAATTTCGCCTCATGAAGATGAATGAAATCATTGAGGAGGAAAAGACATTTCAAACGAAAAACGCAATCATCTTACCGTCGAGCGATATTAGCGAGTGGTTCATCGAGTACGTCCAATCAAAACTCTCGACGAAAATCGAGGACTTTCAGGAGAAAGAGTCTGGTTGGACATTACATGAAATCTCACATCTACTTGTAAACATTAACAAGTACGAACCACTGCGAGGAAGCTTATCCACGTACACGCGTCTCCCGCGGGATATACAGATGAAACGGGCCGTCATCAATATTGAAAACAATGACCCCTATTGTTTTCTCTGGTCCGTCACAGCAGCTCTCTCCCCACCACCTAGGGGGAATCCTGTACGTAAGAGTTCGTATCCTCATTACAGCCAGGTGCTCAACTATGAAGGCCTGGATTTTCCCATGAGTTTGTTAAATATTAAAAAATTTGAGCAATCGAATGGCTTATCGATCCACGTGTACGGGATTGACGGCGTGACAAAAGATGGCACTAGTAAAATTGTGCCGATATATTTGAGTAAACAAATGTCGGATAAACCAACTATTCATCTACTCATGATCAGAGCGGAAATCGATGAGGAGGAGGAGGAGGAGGAGGAGGAGGACGCAGGTGTTCCCAAGGTGTATCATCATTTTTTGTGGATTAAAAACATCTCGAGGCTCGTGAGTGCGATCTCCAGGGCTCGTGAGATCTCCAGGGGAAAACGCTACACGTGGATTTGCGACCGATGTTTGTGCTACTTCATCAGAGAAGAAATATTGCAAAGGCACAAAAAGGACTGTAGTAATAATTGCCGAGTTATGTTTCCCAAAGTTACCAACACAATATTGAAATTCAAAAATTACAAGCACAAGGAGATAGTTCCATTTGTAATTCATGCAGATTTGGGATGTTTGCTCGAACCGGTCGCAGCATCGCAGACTAACACTGTAAACTATCAGAAGCATACTCCCCACAGTATTGCCTACTATAAGCATTGTAGTTTTAATGACGCGCTCTCAGAGTACAGAGTGAATCGTGGAAAAGACTGTATTGAATGGTTCATGCGCGACTTGGAAGAACTGGCCCACTCATTGAATGTAATTTTTCAGACAGTCGTACCGATGAAACCTTTGAGCGTTGACGAAAGTCGAAGCTTCAAGTTAGCTGAAAAATGTCACGTTTGTGAAAAATCTTTTGCTCCTAATCAAGTGAGAGTGCGAGATCATTGTCATTTTACGGGGAAATTTCGTGGTGCTGCTCATCAAGGATGCAATTTAAATTACAAAAATAGCCACGTTGTTCCCATAATTTTTCACAATTTGTCGGGATACGATGCACACTTTTTAATAGTCGCATTGGCTCCAACATTCGAGGGATCGATCAGTCTTCTCCCCATTAACAAGGAAAAATATATTTCATTTTCAAAGTGCGTCAAAGGCACACGCGTGCAGTACCGATTCATCGACTCTATGAGATTTATGGCGGGTAGCATTGAAAAATTAGCGTCTTATCTGAAAGACGATCAAAAAATAGTAACACGTAAGCATTGCGCTAACCCCAGGGAATTTGAATTATTGACGAGGAAAGGTGTGTTTCTCTATGACTACTTGGACTCTTGGCAGCGACTCGATGAGACGGAATTGCCCGCTAAAGATAAATTTTTCTCTCGACTCAATAATGAGGATATCTGGGTGGACGATTACGAACACGCTTGCAAAATTTGGACAGTCAATGACATTAAAACGTTCGGGGAATATTCCGACTTGTACTCGAAAACCTATGTACTCCTACTGACGGACATATTTGAAAATTTTCGTCAAAATTGCATCAGCACATATGACCTCGATCCATTGCATTATTTCACCGCCCCCGGCCTATCCTTTGATGCAATGTTAAAATGTACCAATGTCGAACTCGAACTTTTGGTCGACGTTGACATGTTGATGTTCATCGAGAGAGGTATTCGCGGTGGAGTAGCGCAGTGCTGCAATAGGTATGCGAAAGCAAATAATCGCTACATGAAAGATGATTTTAATGCAAACGAGCCAGAGTCATACTTAATGTATTACGATGTTAATAATCTGTATGGTGCAGCTATGTGTGAGTCACTGCCTTACGGCGCGTTTGTTTGGGTAGACGATTTCGAGGAACGTATCGAGAGTATTCCGGATGACGGTGAAACGGGATACATTCTTGAAGTTGATTTAGAGTATCCTCGAGACTTACACAACACACACAAAGATCTGCCCTTGTGCCCCGAACACTACGTCGCTCCTGGGAGCACTCAGAAAAAATTAACAACCACGCTAATGCGAAAAGAAAAGTATGTAATTCATTATCGAAATTTGAAGCAATGCTTGAAATTGGGACTTCGCGTCACAAAAATGCACAGAATCCTCAAATTCAAGCAGCGCGCTTGGCTAAAAAAATACATTGATGTAAATACGGAATTGAGAAAAAAATCTAACAATGATTTTGAGAAACATTTTTATAAACTCATGAACAATGCGGTCTTTGGTAAAACAATGGAAAATGTGAGGAAACATCGGGAAGTGCGACTTGTAACAAAGTGGAAGGGGCGGTGGGGAGCGGAAGCGCAAATCGCCAAGCCAACGTTCCATAGCTGGACGATATTTGACAATGACATCGTTATAATCCAGCTCAATAGAGCATGCGTTCTATTTAATAAGCCCATCTACACAGGATTCTCAATCCTCGATATCTCCAAACTCTGGATTTACAATTTTCACTACAATTACATACTCGAAAGAT